>CAJQZJ010033015.1:6460984-6475019 GCA_907164525.1 Lophiomys imhausi | reverse complement strand
TGTGTGTGTGTGTGTGTGTGTGTGTGTGTGTGTGTGTGTGTGTGTGTCTATGTGTTTGTGTGCTCACATGCTCGTGGATCTCTCTGTGGGGGAGGGAGAAGATTGACTTTTCCTCAGCTGTAAGTGTTGCTGGCGGAATATTAAGACCTTAAAAAGAGTTCTGGGAACTTGAGGAAAAAAACATATCTTCTGCCTATTTTATCACTGTGAAATATACACTGTAACAACTTTACCATTTGAGTCATTTTTTAAGTGTGCAGCTCACCGGCTGTAGACATATTCATACTTTCTCAGCCTGAGCTCTCTACCTCCTGTCTCCAGAGACTGGCACATCAGAGGACTTCAGTGCCCAGTTATGAGCCTGCCCTTAGTGGACAGTAGGTGAGGAACTTGCAGGAAAGTGGTGGGCCCTGAGGGAGTTTCCCTGACCCCTGAGTCAATGGAGGAAGCTACAAACAGGTTGTGGGCAGCACTAGCCACAGGTGCAAATGGACCCAGGGTGAAGGGACTTTGCTCTGGGACTCAGTTACAGAAAGCCTCAACTACAACCCAAGTAATGGCAAAAGCTAGAACAAGAACTGAATTATTACCTGTGACACATCAACTGATAATCCATAAAACATAGTAAGGAAAAGAGACTGAATATTTTTTTTAAATACTTTATTTTTTTTTCAAGTTACATCTCAGTCACAAACCCCTCCCTATTTCCCCTTCCTATCCTGCCCTTCCACCCTCTTCCCCCCAGAAGTTTCCCCTTTCAGTCCAACATATGGTTCCTTCTCTTATAGCAGTAAGTATTATACAAAACAACATATATAAATATGCCACATTTGTGAGAGTTAAATGGCCCAGTATACCTTCCCAATGTCCAGTTTATACACATTTGGCCCCTGACTTTAACATTCTACTATCTAACCATCTCCATGAGTTTAAAGGTCTATATCTGACTCAACATTCATACTAACTTGCAACACACTTTTAAGAGTATCTTCTTAGATCTATAACACCCTCTTGATTCCTAAACAACTCAAAATTTAACTATGAGACTCTAGCTGTCTATTCTTCAACCACCTCAGAGACCTGAGAGGGATAAATATATCTGCTTATATAGGAAGTGCAGGGCCTGCAGCTTCCAAAACTAAGAAATGACATACCAATGACTGCCTGGACAGTTCCCATTTCCCAAGTTGCTAAGAGACAAGCAACATTTGCTTATCTAAATACAAGAGATGGATAGGGCATCTTCAAAAACCCCAAGAGATCTGCAGAATATGGCATTCAAAGATGTTACCTTAAATTAAGATTTTCTTTCTTTTTTTTTGATATCGAGACATATCAGCGCCTGACAGAACCCCCTATTCTACTCCAAGTAGAAGATAAGCATCAAAGAACCTCCACTGTAAGATGGTTGAATTAGTGGCAAGCCTATCTCTTGGCATGAAAAAACCCCTTGCACCAACTGCAGACAGACTGCTGTCCAAAAAGGACAAAACTTGGTAGCAGGGAAGTCGACAGCCTAACTCTGCCAAGACAGGGTAGGTAAGTCCTTCATAATCCCGGCTCTACAACAAATGTCTGTCAGAGAAACAGGACCCAAAGGCTGAAGACTGATGCAGGAATGTATGGAGACTGAATATTTTTTAATATTCAAAGTATATTTTATTATATAAACTTAATTTTTTAAATAATGGCCATCTCATCTTGACTTCCAGGATATATTTGTTTGATTCAAACTTACTAACCACACAGTGGTAGCAAAGGTTCTACAGAATATTCTAGATGTTAATACATGTATTATAATATGGATAATGCTTTGCATTTGACCTCATGCTTTTATTTCTATAGTTCCTAAAATGAACCTCAATGGAGCCTGCGGATTAAGTATTTAAGGATATAAATGAGAGGGGAAAAATCAGTTCTTAGTTAATGGTTTCAGTCGGTTGAGTTGAGGACTAGGGAACTGGGCTTAGCTCTGTTTCCAGGTGAGCTGTAGTTTAAAGTGGGAGTCAGACCATTGGCTGAAAAGCTATTCCAGATTTACTTTCATAATAAATTATGAATGATGTAACTGTAGTAAATAGTTTTAATTTCCCTTGGAAATGACAGGCTTTCAGATGCCACAACACAGTTGTACAGTTACATAGCATTCTGTTGATGAATGCATCAGATTGTCCTCACGTGGGTTTCTCATGTCTCAAGAGGCTCAGTCTGTCTTGGGGTCCCCAGGGACGTGTGGTCTGGCAAGGACCTCTACATTGCCAGCAGCTGACTGAGGAAACCCCACAGGTACCACACACCATAGCACCAATGCCACTGTGGGGCATGACTGAGAAACCACAGCTTAGACCGACGGCAGTTGCTTCTCTGTTGTGGTTTCCCTCATTTTTCTTGTTTGACCATGCATGTGCAATGTTTTAGGTAGCTCTTCTGAAAGTGCCATTTATGGTCTACACAGTAGCAGTTGGGGTACACCAACCATTATCGGCCATATATTTAGGAAAGTTTTTGTTCCATGTTGCTCACATTGGTGTGTGCCTGAGAAGCATGTCACATAGAAATCTTCCAGATAAAACCCCTGCCGCTTGGCAAGTGCCACACCAGTGCTCCACCAAGTCTTTGTGATTCGGCTGTTTCTGTTTACATGCACTTTCTGTTTACATTTTGTCTGGGTTTCCAAGAACAATTTTAAGGGTACAAATCAGATGATGTCACCCTTGGGCAGTGTCATTTCTATGGTGACTACTCTGGCTTTGAGTATTGCATTGTATTTTAGCGGCTGTCACACACAAAGAGTGCACATTCTTCCATTTCTTTGAAAAACTGCTTTACAAGTGAGCCTGGACAAGAGTGTTGTTACATTTAGGCTCCCTCCTGGCTTTGTGGAATCAGGCTAGACAGGAAGTCTTCTAAAACATGCCCAATACAGACAAGCAAGGTGAACGGCCTCCATGGCTACATATAGGGATTTTGTTGTTTCTCTGGGGTTGAGAAGTCAGAAGTCCTGAACCACCAAGAACGGCTTGTACATGGAGAGATTTGAGCCACAAAAAGGAGCAGCCCTCTTCTGTCTTCAGGATTTCCCATCCTGCATCCGGACACTCATATCGGAATGACAGTGACATTCCTCATGTGTCCAGATCATACTAATATGTCGTCCTCATCATTCCTCTGTGGAGGGTTCTCTGTCTCTCATACCATGGGCTTTCTTATCCCCATACTTGGCTCATATCACTTCTTCCTTTGGAATGTCCTCATGTGCCAGCCACTCTAGACTCTGGCTTGGAGTTCTGTGGCCCTGCTACCCCCACAAACCATATGCAGATGTCCAGTGGGCCATTAACATTGTCATCTACAAAGGGCATTCACTTCTGCCTTCCTTTTCAAAGACCCCTCTGTTACGAGGCAGTGATTGGCCCCTCAAGTACCAGTTGCACACACATTCTTCTCCCTCTTGATAAGAGAGACAGGATTGCTGTCCAAAGAACATGTCCCATGCAACAGAGAATGATTTGTGACTTTCTATGACTTTCCTCTCTCCTCATTTGTAGGCATGACTTGCTAGATCTCAGGTTGTCAGGATGGGCTGGGATGAAGCTTGGGAATTAGAACTAAATGAATATTACTCCATGCATAAAAGTATATGTTTTTCCTTTTAAAAATAAATGTAATCATGAATTAAATAAGCCTTAGTGATAAGGAGAGTATAAGCTGCGCTGTTTGGCAAACAGAATGAAAATTATCACATGAATCTGATGACAGTGAATCACTGACTGACAATAGAATTACCAAGTAAGAAAATGAAGCCCTTTATCATCTGTTGTGAAATATGATGCACCACTTGTACATGGAGCCATCTCTCTTCCCCTCCTTTCTCTCTACTCCAGAGTAGAAAATACTTGATATCAACAGTGATTTAAAGTGTATACTTGTTGAGTGAAAGACAGTTGGGCTTACTCCAGTCACTGGCTTCACAAATCTCTCCTTTTGAGCTGCATATTAATCACTCCTGAAATACTTCCCTAGTCACTTAGGCCTTTTTTCTTTCCCCTTTTCGGTTTGCTGCAAACTAGGGCTCCTTAAAGGCTTAGCCAATGGAATGTGGAAAGATAAATAAAACATTTTCTCTGCTTATTCATGTTGTGTGTGAAGAAAGCCCGTCTGCTCTGCTGTTGTTCAGGTGTTAAACAATGGCCCTGCTGACTGGAAATCTTTGCTCTGTAGGGTGTATGTCATGTGCCTCATGTAAAGTTAAACCAGTCCTTGGGCTTGGAATGGTTCCTACAATATAAGAACGTATAGAGTATGCTCCGGGTCACAGAGGGAAAGGCACTAGGAATTCCCCAGGAGCTCCCCGATTCCACATGCGATCCTTTCTGAATGTGCAACACGGGAAAGATGGTGGGATTTGACCTAGGGGAATGTAAGAAGTGGTGGTTTTGTAAGAATGTCAGAATTCTGGGGGTGATGATGAAGGATGACGACGAAGGACAGGAAGCTAGAGGTGTGGAGGTAAGGAAGAGAGGGTGGGGAAGGAGAGAAAGGAAAGGGGTGGGGAAGAAGAGAAGGGTGGGAGAAGCTTGCCTGAACATAGTGCCCTCTCACAGAGCCAGTCAGTTTCCCAAAGATAGAGGAGAGAGATGGTTCTCCATCTCTTCATGCCTGGCTGCGGTAGAATTTGCTCTTTCTTCAGGGACAGCTGGGAAATCTTTGTGGCCATACTTGTGTTGATGGTTTCTGAGAGGTCAGTGACTATGGGATTAGGTGGGGAAGAGAGAGCCATTCTGAGCTCATGGGCCAGTGAGAGCAGCATGCAGGGGATGTGGAAGGTAGGCTCATGTGAGGAGTCCTGTCTGAAGTAGGGAGTTGTTGAGCCCACTCGCCATCCCTGGTCAGTGACTCACAGTCATGGGAAGTGTCGTTCTAGGTCATTCACCATGGGCCCCCGTGGACATACACAGCCCAGTAATTCACCATACATGCAGCCATCCACTGGCCACTGTCACTTGACAGCTAATTACAGCCACATCTGTCTGCAGCTGGAGAAAGACCAACAAGCTGGAGATGAAGCCCTGGGCTTCATTATGTGTTCCCTCTGGGGCGTCCTCTTCCTCAGCAAGAACATTTGACATCCACCCCCATCCAGTGGGAGAAAGAAGAAAACCAATGAAAATGAGTCAACAAAATTGTACGATTGGGGGGGGGGGCGACGACAAGAACTGTAGTCACATGTTGGTAGTATTTGAAGCCAAGCCAACACCCTGGCTTCCACAGTGCGTGGTGTTGGTGGGAGCCCACATGGGTTCTGCAACTCAGTCTCAGATGAGAAACAGATGGAGCTTGAAGCATGCAGGCTAAGCCTTAGTCATATTATTGGGGGCGGGGAAGAAGGGGAAAGGTATTGAGCATTAGAAATTCAACTGGTTTGCTAATTTTTAATTTTAATTTTGCCAAGAGTCCATCAACACTTGTAGTTGTTTTCAAACTAGAGCAGAGTTATTTTGTGAGTTTGCAGGGTAGTAATGCCTGTTCCATGTCTCTCTTCCATTATCAAAAAAGAAAATGAGACAGAAATGATATTTTACTGAACTAAATTCTCCTTTCAGTTGAATGGGGATAAAGAATGGTTTTCACGTCTCTGGGGGTGGCTTCTATCTTAAATAAGCAGAATGAAATGAAAACATAATGAAGTAAGTGCAGGCGAAGGGCTAGCCGCTTAGACGGCGGGAGACCATCTTTTACCTTTAAATCTACCAGGGATATTTTTGGAAGTTCAAAAATGCTGTGCGAGTGTCAGTTTTGTTTGTTTGGTTTTTCAGGGCGAGAGCTTTGAGCTTTGTATAGTCTAAGCACACAGTGTACCAACGACCTGGTCCCCTGGCCCCCTCTGTACTTTTTATTTTGAGACGGGGTCTCCCTAAATTGGCCAGGTTGACCTTGAGCTCACTGTGTAGCCCAGGCAGACTCCAAACTTGAGATCCTTCTGCCTCTTCCTCCCAATTAACTGGTGCTACAAGCCTGTGGCATCAACACAGACTCAAATCTAATTTTTTAAAACTTTTTTTTAAATTTATTTTTTATTTCTTCAAGTTACATGTCAATCATAATCCCCGCCCTACTCCCCCCTCCAGTCCCACCCTCCCACCATCTTCACCCTCAACCCCCCATCCTCTTCCCCCCCCTTTTTTTTAAGTTTAAGGTATATGTTTTTCCCCCAACAGCTCTCCCTTTCAGTCCAACAAATGGTTCTTTCTTTTATAACAATAAAAACAACACAAAACAACAGAAATAAATAGGCTACAATTATGAGAGTTATATGGCTTAGCATACATTCCCAATGTCCAGTCCATATGTATTTGGCACCTGACTTTAACATTCTACTATCTAACCAACTCCATGAGTTTAAAGTTCTGTATCCAACTCAGCTTTCTTACTAACTTGCATCACAAATTTAAAAACATCTTCTTAGATCCAGAACACCCTCTTGATTCCTAAGCAACTCAAATTTTTTATTTTTGGTTTTTCGAGACAGGGTTTCTCTGTGTATCTCTGGCTGTCCTGGACTCACTTTGTAGACCAGACTGGCCTCGAACTCACAGAGATCCACCTGCCTCTGCCTCCCAAGTGCTAGGATTAAAGGCGTGCACCACCACTCCTGGCTCGCAACTCAAAATTTAGCTGTGAGACTCTAACTATCTATTCTTCAATCACCTCAGAGACCTGAGAGGGATAAATATATCTGATTATATAGGAAGTGCAGGGCCTGCAGTTTCCAAAACTAAGAAATGACATACCAGTGGCTGCCTGGACAGTTCCCATTTTCTCTCCATACATTACAGCATCAATCTTCAGCCGTTTGGCCCCGTTTCTCTGGCAGACATTTATTGTAGAGCAGGGATTATGAAGGACTTGCCTACCCAGTCTTGGCAGAGCTAGGCTGACTACTTACCTGCTTCCAAGTTTTGTCCTTTTTGGACAGCATTCTGTCTACAGTTGGGTCAAGGGGTTAAATCTAATCTTTTAAGCTACCATTATTTATGCTGTGATATTTGACTTATATCATGATCTCTATTTAGCTATAGTAATCTTCTAATTCTATACAGTTGAGGATAAATTCTATGGACATTTTCAGTTTTGTATAGGGTTGCACCCCCCTGACCATCCCACTCACAGCACAGGAAGGCTCTACTTACCATGCTTCCTTCATTAATGCCTTTAATTCTGCTCCAGTAGCCCTGAAATACATTTTCCCCTCTTCACATATTTCTCTTTTGTTGGGTAAGGAATAGTTTTGAAAACCCCCGAGGAAGCTCTGTGACAGGAAGTGCAGCAGGCTTGCAATATCTCTTATAAGACTATTTTGACATTTTGCACAGGACAGAGAATGTGAGAAGGAATCAGAAAGATAAGCTGTTTGGGCTTTGCAGAGCTCCACATGTCCCTATTTGGAGGGAGACGAAACACAGAAAAACTGTTCAAGCAGGGATATTAACTACCCATCACCATTAGAAACAAGGGGACATCAGAAATTCAAGGGCTCATCCTGTGTGCTCCTTCCATGCGTGACTCTGATAGACACATGCCATAGTTGGTGAATATGCAGGACAGATGATCCCTCTCCGCAGTCGCAGAGCCTGACTCCTAAGGGCTCACTCATGTGGTTCTCTGAACACTGAGCATTTTGTCACCTGTCTATCTGTCACGTGGAGTCTGCTGCGGTGTTAAAAAGGGCTTCTCAAAAATGTCTTCAGGAAAAACCCAAAAGAGCCTTCACTTCACTGAAGGTCGTTGGCCGCCATTTCTCCCCTGCCTTCTTCAGTAGGAACACTGCACTGTGAAGTCATTGTGTGTTTCCAACCTAACATAGGTAATGTCATTAGGGCTGATGGTTCCTTCTTCCTGGAAACCTTAATGGGAAGTGTGAGAGAAAGGCTTACTAATACAAGTGGTTTTCACTTGTCCTGAGAGGTTTGCAGATATAGAGAGTATAAAAGGTATTTGGTCTGGGGATTGCTTCATAGGGCCTTCTGCATTTCTTGAATACTGTGCCTCCTGTTTCTATCTAATGTTGTCTCTGCAACTGAAGCCTTGGTTGTGCCATGTCTGAAGGAGTTCTGGGAGTTCTGGTTACACTTTTGTTACTATGACCAGACACTTGACAGGAAACAACTTAAAGAGAGGAAGGGTTTACTCTGGCTCACAATTCAAAGACAGTCCATCGTGGAGAAGGGATGGCAGCAGGTGAGTCCATAGTGACAAAGCCTACCGGAGGGACTCTTCACTTCACATTTTGCTGGAACAAGAAACACAGAAAAGAAGTGGAGCTGAGTTATCCAGCCTCATGGCTCACCCCCACTGACCCATTTCCTTCATTCAGACCCTGACTTCTCAGGGCTCTGCAACCTACCAAAACAGCACCACCAACTGGAAATCAAGTATTCAAACACCTGAGCCCAAGGGAGGTGTCATCATTCAAACTATATAACACATGGCATTGGAAACACACACGGTTTACTCTCCTGCTTCCATGTGGATAGGTTTTCATGTCTTGTTCCAAGCTGCATGATGGATCTATTGGGGAGTGGCAGACAAGACTTTCAGAAGTGATGTGATTTTCATACAGTTCCCTGCAGTTTTGAAAGACTGTTTTTGAATGAGAGCCCCTGTGGTTCTTTCCCCTGTGTCCACTCTCTTGTCTGTGGATGGTCATCTTCTGTGAGAGAGCCAAGTCTCACGTGGTCTGTACTTTGTGGTTATGTGGCCACATTCCAGGGCCCCAAGTGGGCAGCATTCCTGACCCACTTCCTCCTGCCTATATCTCATGGGAAGAGAGAACAGGACTTAACTAATCTAATTGACCCTAGGAGGGGAAGGGACTGTGCAATTCACAGAATGTTCCAGTTCCTCCCATTCTAGAATCTGAAACAGATGGGCTGGGAAGCTGGTGGTTGTGGCCCAATGTGCTCTAGACATGGAGAAGAATGAGCAGGCCTTGTAAACTCTCTCAGATCTGGAGCCAAGGGGGCACTGCTGGGCTCGCAATCACAAATGGAAATATTGTTCCATTTTGCTGAGGGGCCTCAGAAAGTCATGATGTTTGTGACACAACCTTTAACATGTGAGGTCCCCAATAACCTCAAACCTGTGTAAGTTATAGGGTTGTGGACCCCTTTCATGGGCAGGTTATCATTCATGGATAAGACTGTGAGTTATGGCTTCTGTTTTATTTATTTTTTTTTTAAAAGTATAGATCTTTTTTTTTTTAACATTTATTTATTTATTTATTATGTATACAATATTTGCTCTACATATATGCCCGGGCAGATCTCAATGTAGATGGCGGTGAGCCACCATGTGGTTGCTGGGAATTGAACTCAGGACCTTGGGAAGAACAGCCAGTGCTCTTAACCTCTGAGCCACCTCTCCAGCCCAAAACACAACTGCGTAGTCGGCAGGATGGCTTCTGTTTTAAATAGTCATTTCAGAAGTAAATGCCAACTCTGACTGAAAGGGGACCCCAGGGTACTATTTGTATTGGTTTAAGTCTTGACCCAGGACTGCAGCCCAGCAGGCCGCCTGTGTTGGGGTGAAATCCAGCAAGCACCGCTTTATAGAAATGGAAATCAATGAGGACCAGAGTAGTGACGTTTCAACTAAATCCTATTTAGCAAAGTCAACAAGTATCACGTGGTTCATAGCTGTTTTTCTAAAACTTGATGTTTGTTTTCAATCAAGTTATTTACACGAGATGCAAGGCCACCCAGAATTGACACAGAAAGCATGGTCTCCAACTCTTCTCTTTGTGGGTCTGGTGGTGTTTTGCCTGTAACCCCAGCACCAAGAAGGTTGAGGCAGAGTACTTAGAGTTCTAGGCCAGTCTGATTTATATAGTGAGACCCTGTCTTCTCAACCTCTCAACCTCCCACCTCCAAACCTCCTTCTTTCTTCTTCTCCTCCTCCTTCTGTCTTCTTTTTGAAAAGCAGATCACAATTTAGATGTATTAGAACAATCAACTCTTCTCAGTTGCTTTCTGGGGACCAGTATTTGGTAATAAGATTTCCTGTATGCCTAAGAAAGATAAAGATTTCCTGTGTGAATAAGATATATGTGTTGGTTCTGAGATTAGACACTTTTAGGTCTAGGCTGTGGGAAGAGGGACACTCTTATTTCTTTTGTTTTGGTTCCAGATTCTGTCAAGCGTTTCTTAAAACCTGAAGTAGGTCTCAGCCAAGATGCTTACGAGCTACTACCCATACCTTAGGGCTTCTGTATTGTAAGTAAGCCTTGGCCTTCACCACCCAGGGTGGGGGTTGGGGTGTCTCTGTGCTTATGGAAGTGTTGAGACTCAGCAGAATGTAACAAGTAGGGTGAACTACCCTTGCTTCAAAGCAGAAGGTGTGGGGAATGGCAGATGCCAATAAGGAGGGTGGCCTGCCAGACTTGGGGGACTTGGAGTTACCTGCATCCTGGTAGTGATGACCCTGAAGCTGAGACAGACTCAACAGTGGGTGGCATGCCTCTGGTTAATTAATTAGTAACATCCTTTCTTAGTGTAAGCTTTTCTACCCACACTAATTTTTGGTAAAACACTCTGAAACAGGTCTACACTAAGCTCAGGCTGTGTCTAAAGGCTCAGGGTGTCTCATGATACCCCGAATCAACGTGTCCTGGGACCCAGGTGGTCAGAGGTGTGGACAGTTAAGTCAGCTGAAGTTCTGGATGGCTCAGGCTAAAGACTTGGGACCTGGTGTGGCTGAAGCTCACGTTCAGAAGCAGCAGAGCCAGAAATGTCAGGAGGGCTTCGAGAGCACAGGCTGAGACGGCTAGAATGTGAGTCAGCGAGGGGAGAACAGTTCCTGACTGCTGGCCTTTACTTGGATAGCTGTCAAGTGTCCCCATCTACAAAATATAAAATTAAGAACAGCTCACCATCTTGGAGGCACTTGTTCAGCTTTAACTCATAAAATAAGTGTCTCCAGATGCAGTTGTTTTGGGCAGAGGATCTCCATGGTGACACAGCCTGGAGGATGCTGTTAAAAATATAGGCTTCTCATGAGCCAGGGACTATTAATAGCACACTTTTATTTTGAAGGAACTGTTACCACCTGAAGCAGAATGTGAGTCTAAATTTTATTTCCGAGCTGACAGAGTGTCTCTAATAAAGCTTTCTAAATGGTTCACTCTGTATCCTCCCCTCCCTTTTAAACACCATATCACTGTCTTTAATGATTTAAAACTTGGATTTGGCCAAGGGGTTTGTGAATGGTTGTGTGTGTTTTTCCTTCTGTTTGTCCTTTCTTCTGTTGGCCACTTTATGTACTGGAAGCTGAGTTGGGTTTTGATTTCAGTCTTGCCTTCGCACGTTATGCTAAACTTCTCCATTTTGTCTGTGTACCCATGGGACAGGGATGCTTTCTAGATATGATGGCTGTTGGTTTCTCACTGGGCATTCTAACAGGTTCCTCTCCAGTTCTTGTTGATGTATGTTAGCAGACAACAACAGCAACTGCATTTTGTAATGGAGTGTTCTTTAAATGAATGTCCAATCGTTCATTGAATTTACACACTCAGGCTCAAAAAGCTCATTCACTTGTTCTTTCTCTAGGCTTCTCCATAGCTCCAAGTCCCTGGAAACACAAGGGACAAACAGAACTCTCCTTATGGAGTCCTTGTTCTCTCATGGTCTTAGATGTGAAACTCTTGCCGGGCATGGTGGCACCCACCTTTAATCCCAGCACTTGGGAGGTAGAGGCAGGTGGATCTCTGTGAGTTCAAGGCCAGCCTGGTCTACAAAGTGAGTCCAGGACAGCCAGGGCTACACAGAGAACCCTGTCTTGAAAAAAACAAACAAACAAACAAAAGGACAGAGCCAGGCCTTTTCTTTGCCTTGCAACACTGTTTACATAATCCCTAGGTGAGTCTAATAGACAAAGGACAGCCAGTCTTGTGATATGGGTCATTGAGCCCAAGGCTGTGACCCTTAGGACCCAAGGGTTTCTCTATGAAGTGAGTGACTCATAGCTAGTCACCTCTAGGTTCTGGTACTCTTGGGTCTTGTGAGTGGTGCTAGGTGGGACTTGTCTCATAATGGATGAAGATGCTGATGTCATTATTCAAATCCTTTAAAAAATTACATTTATTTATTTATTGAGTGAATGTGTGTACGTGTGTCATGCACACGTGGCTGTCAGAGGACAACTTGACAGAGTGGGTTCTTGCCTTCCATCATGTGGGTCCTGGAGGTTGGATAGCGGCAGGCAGTTGGGCTTGGTGGCAAGCCCGCTGACCCAGCTCACTGGTTCTCAATTCAAATCTTCATGGTACTTTGAAAGTAATCTCCTGTTTAAACTTGGTTTCTTTCTTTCAGGGTGATTGTGGTGGCTCTGGCTGTGGAAAATGTGACTGTCATGGCGTGAAGGGACAAAAGGTAAGTGGACGTGCATCGTGATCCTCTGAATGCTGCTCCTTCCCCCAAATCAGGAGCCTAACCAGCAGCTCAGGGCCAACCTCCTTCCTGCTTTAGCAGTTTCCCTGGAGCAGCCCAAGGGAAGCAAGTGTTTAATAGTGCCATGAACAATGTTATCACTGTGACAGGCATCCTCCAGTGATGGCCGCGATCAGCGGCAGTGAGCGGGGAGAGCCTGGAGAGTCTCTTGTGTTCACTGGGGATGGGCTAGTGTACCAGCACAGTATGCTTTGACTGGATGGTGCTTTTTGGAACTTTTGGATAAGGACTAAATTCAGTGTATTTTTGGGAAGAAAAAGTTCCCATGTTCTTTAAAGGTTTTCTTTTTTTTTTTTTTTTTTTTTTTTGGTTTTTCGAGACAGGGTTTCTCTGAATATCTCTGGCTGCCCTGGACTCGCTTTGTAGACCAGGCTGGCCTTGAACTCACAAAGATCCACCTGCCTCTGCCTCCCAAGTGCTGGGATTAAAGGCGTGCGCCACCACCGCCCGGCTCTTTAAAGGTTTTCTATCCAAATTAATATTTTTAAAACAAATTTTCATCATTCACGTACCTCTCTATATATTTATTTATACAAATGAGAAGCACTTGCTGTTTCTCAAATGTAAAATGCCAATCATCTGCACAAGCTCTCTACCCCCTTAAGAATCATGGATCTAGGAAAAGGTATTTTTCTTTTCTTTGGTAGGCCAGAATCTCCTTTCATTTTTAAAATATGACTTTTTATTATATGACCATTTCATACATATGTATAATGTATCTTGATCACATCTACCCCAAACATTCCTTTCCCATTATCCCTCAGACCACTCTATGGAAGTCTGGTATTTGAAGTCATGACACACAATGTCTTCAGTTCCCAAGGGCTTTTTTTTTCTTTCTTTTAGTTCTTTGATATTCTAAGATGTCCACACATTAAGTTCATTTGGCTTTGCTGTTCTTAGAAATAAGATGGGAGCAAACACATAGCTCATAAAGAGGCCAGAGAAAGGCTGTTATCCGTTTCTGGGATGTGCTTCTGAAATCCTCAAGGAACATTGTGGCACACAGTCCCTTCTGTGGACTGGACTGTCTGGGGCCGATTGCCACATTGTTTTGTGCTGTGTCAGGCTCTCCCTGGACATGGAATTAGTAGTAGACTTTATCTTCTGTTCTTGAAGAGTTGGAGTTAGATCTGAACACTGTTGTCAGGCAGTCAGCACAATGCCAGACAACGTGTCATTTGACTCTCACTGGCTTTCAGAGTCACCCTGAGTTGTTTATTCTTCTAACCCCCAAGACCCCTCTATACTCAAATTACTTGCACACAATGGCTTTGCGTCCTCCAGGGTGGCTGTGAGGGAATGCTATCTTAAACTGATAGGGCTTGCAAGCTTAATTAGGGCCTGGATGTTCTTGCTTGAAAAGGATTCCCTCTGCAAGCTGTTGGGGTGGCTAAGCAGCTGGCGACTGGCATTTTTAAGGAGTCTTTCTAGTCACTCGACCATGGGAATCCACATTTATATAAAACTACCGCTGGGCGGGAGCATGATGGGACAGCGTCCTGGGTGAAGCAGGATCAGGGCCGTCCCAT
>CAJQZJ010033015.1:6426706-6460974 GCA_907164525.1 Lophiomys imhausi | reverse complement strand
ATGATGGGACAGCCTCCTGGGTGAAGCAGGATCAGGGCCGTCCCATGTTCCTGCACCAGATCTGTTAGAATCTGGTGTCCACACTTACATGGAAACATGTCAATTTATGTTCATTAATCACTGGAAAAGGCCCATGTCCAGTTGATGAACAAGAAAAGCTTAGTCTTTCTACCTTAGTGATTCATACAAGGGGACTTCCTGAAGTCCTGGGTGCACAGAGAGTCTTAATTAAGCCTTGTGGGTATCATGTATCTTCATAGAATGCTTGAACCCAGTGGTTACCCAGACCCTTGCCAAAGATGTGGAAGGAAACACACTACCCTGCTGCTACTCATTATACTGCCTGTGATTCATGACCCCTCTCCACACGCTTGGTCTGTATCAGAGACATGGTCCTGCACACTGCTTCTTTCTGTCTAACATGCATGTGGTATCAGATCTGAAAGGGCTGGAGATAGGGCCAGTCTGGAAGTGGTTCTTCTGTTTCTAGCTTGGAAATCTGGGGAGCTTTTGGTATAGTGTTAGAGGCAAGCTTGCACAGCAGAGCTTTTCCCCCTCTGGGTAGGTGACTGGCTTTCAGCTTCACCAGCTGCTGAGCCCGCATAGATGTTTAACCAGGCACCCTGTTCGGCTTATCTGACATCTTCCACAGACAGCAGTTGCTGCTTACAGACACTAGAGCTCGGCTTAGGTGTGTCAGAATGGAAAACAAAAGGAGGAGCTGGGTCTTCCATGTCTGCACCAGCTCACACATGGTGGTGAGCACTTTTTTTATATGTTACCATGACACCTTATTGTGGAAGAATACAGCTAGTGTGGATTCTTGACATGGTCAGTACATTTTGAGTGTGATGATTTTGTGTGTGTGTGTATGTGGGGAAGGTGTGCATTGAGGAATGTGTTACAGCCTCCCTGGTCTCTACACACTCAATTTGGGAAGCACTCTGCTCTATCAGAATGAATAGGGATGTCCATGGACATAGCTAAATGTGTCTTGGGGTAGAGGATGGAGAACTACTAGATTAACCCACACTTAACAGCTGCTAGTGGGGCCCTGGTTGGTTTCATTGATAATGTTAGGTTAAGAGGGTAGGTCCACCTGGTTGAACGTCCGCACGGTCTGTGCTGCTCTCTAAACTGATAGTGGGGAACAGAGTCTGGAAAATCCCTGAGAACTTAGCCTGTTTCCTAAGGTTGTGGGCAGCCCTTCCAGGTCCTGTTTTCAGAGAGTCGGTGGGCATTTAGCCTGTTAGGCAAACAGACCCCAGGGAATCATACTGTGACAGGGAGCTGTATTCTAGTTACTCCCCTGAAGGATAGGTTGTGGGGATCCCAGGAAAGGCCTGTTCCTTACATCAAGGGAATTGGTGTAGGGTGTATCCAGAGATGCAAAGCTGTACCTCTCTCTCAGTGAGGATTCCCACAGGAAACATTGAAGGAAACTCATGACCCTGATTAAAAAGCCATGACCTATATCATTGCTTACTGGGCTTCCCCTGGCAGCAGATGGCCTTGTCAAACATGCATTCAGGACCCAAATGTAAGACTACAACTACCACCTTCTTCCACCCTAAGTGGGAGATGTGTTGTCCCTCCACATACTGCAGACTCATTAGAGCTCGATGGTTGTGTTTGCCTGTCTGTCTTTGGGGCTGTGATTAGTTGGCTCATGCTTGGTCACGCCTTTTCTGGTTGCTCAGAACATAGGTCTACATCCTGTGTTAAAGACTCGCCAAGTAGGAGTGAAGTCCTGTCCACAAGGAATGTTCACTCTAATCACAGCCGACCCTAAGAAGAGAGGTGGAATTTTCCAGCCTTTCAAATCTAAGTGCTGTCTTACACTGCCTGTCTCTCACCCCTGCAGGGCCAGAGGCTGCCATGCCTCCTGTCTCAGAACCGGAAATTCTCTGATTCCGAGAGCGTCACGGCTTGCATTCTAGTCATTTTTGGGCTATGCTGTGATGATCACTAAACATGCCTTAGGCCATAACATCGCATAGGAGATGATACAGGACCTTACCCTCTCGACATCACAAACACAGGCCACTTTCTTTGTCATCATTAGGTCCGAGGTGAAACTCTCTCCCGAGGCAAGCATTGTACTTTATTGGTATTTTTGGAGAATTCAGTAATATTCCATTAATAAATGTATTCATTTTGTTGATTTTTTTAAAAAATAGGAAACACTTTGGTTATGATTTTACTGTAAAATACAAATGTACAAGCACAATGTGTGTGTGTGTGTATATATATATATATTCTGTTTTACATAGGGATTAGTGGCTATCTTTTAATTCCTTGTTTTTCTCTGTTTCTGTGTATAATTGAATAAATCAAGACCCTTAAGGATGACAGAAGGACAAGATTATCTTTTCATGTGTAATGGAATACTGTAAATTTATTTCCCATAAACTAAGCCTCACCAAGAATATTGTTTTAAATGTTAAGAGGTAGCCTATTTATTTCCAGGAGACACATTCTTTTCTGTAGCCACTGAAAGTACTCTTGTGAAGATTATTTGAAACTTTGAGCCAGTTAACTGATCTGAATAAACAACAGGTTATTCATAAAAGTAGGTAAATTTATTAAATACTTTCTCTGAGAAGATAGATACTTCATTGAGCTTTGATTAGTAGAATGTAGTGTGTTTACAAAGAAAATCCATTTTCTTATTTTCAATGTATGAAATATATAAAATTAAACTGCGCAAAAGAAATGGTACTGCTTCCTGTAAGATATTAAAAGATTTTCTAGACAAAAAGTTAGTTAGTGCCCCAAGAGTCTCCAAGGTTGTCCCTAGTATTTTGAGCCTGGTGGGACATTTTCTGTTTGTCAGGGTTCTGAACGGTTTGGGGAGGCAATGACACCCTGTTCATTTCCCCTAAATGTGGTCCTCAGACTGCTTTTAGTGTGTCAGTACTTTGGTGTGGGAAGGTTCTGAGGACAGAGTTTGGGAAACAGGAGTAAAAGACATTTTTGCTGCAAGTAACTCAGAACCCTTTCCCATCAATTGTCCCTAAGGAACCTTCTGGGTGTGCCTCAGCACATGCCTCAGCACACGCATCCCCACACTTGGCAGCAGGAGGCAGGTGCTGGTCTGTGGCCTTGTCTCTGATGCGGGTTCCTCCGTCTGACAAGGAGCGGCCTTTGCCAAGTACCTCAGGCTAGTTGCTCAGGCCAGCATATGTACCCAGAGCTAGTGTGAAACCCCAAATCCCACTTAAAATTAAACGCCCCAGAGTGGGGCACATGCCTGACATGGTGGCAGCGCCAGCATTTTTAGAGTTGTGATGAACATGAGGAACATTTGTTTGCTGTCTCAACTCATGTCAGGTTTACAGACTGCAGGCTGGCCTCAGGCTGAGTTGAACTCCTTCATTACAACTGAGATTGAGATCACGTGAACAGCTGGCCGCTCCCAGGCTGAGAGTTGTCTGACTGGACTGCCTGTCAATCACAGGAGAGCTGTGGTGGGCTTTGTAGTTTTTGCTGGAGGAAGTGTGAGCTAGGCACACTTGGGAGGCCTTTCTGGAAGCATCAGTCACCCATTTCTAGCTCGCCTGTGATTTTTGTCACCCATTTCCAAAATCATTATCCTGTGACTTCCAGGAGAAGCCGATTCCGATACCTGGTATCCTAACTTTCCCAAACACTCCGTGTTTTGATGCTAACTGCTTTTCCCGTAGTGCATCTTCTTCCAAGTGATGCCCAGGCTCCCCTCTTCTCTTGCCAACACCCCTTAGTCAGGTATCATTGCAGGGCATCTGTGTGGAATGTTACTACATTTCTGGGAATGCAGGGTCCAGGGCTCCACTGTGTCTGGCTCCAGCACTCTGGGCCATGTGTGTTTGTCTGTAGTCTCTGGGGATGTTCTTTTCCTGCCTGGTGGGTGATATGGGCCAGCGTACACTCGTCCTTTTCCATGTGTGTCTGGTGTCTTGTCATGCCAAGATTTTTTCCAGATGTCCCGATTTCCTATTTCCTCACACTGGGCATGAATCATCCTCTGGCTCCCTGATCGTGAGAATCAGCGTGGATTCCCACAGCCACTTTTGTCTTTCTTGGATAGAAATTTTAAAGGATTTTATTAAAATTGTGGAATCCCAGGACACATATTCACAGTTTGCCACAGGGAAGCCACTAAAAGGGATCCATGCCCACACAGGCATGTCTCAGTCTGCACAGTGTGTCCTGTTATGTATCCTTGGTGTATCAGTTCCCTGTTAGGGATCTCGTGCCGTCTCTGCTACCAGTCACATTTATCTGGCTAGATCTCAACATTAGCTCCACGTGCCCCTTGGCCGTGTGCTTCCAAGGCTGTTAGACTCACTCTGGGCTAACTCTCTACAGCTCTCCACTTGCAGCTGTTTGGAACGTACCTCTGCTAGCACAGCTTGGAACATAGTAAGTGGGTTTGGTTCCCATGTTCAGAAACAGCAGTAGGGAATTTAGTGCCTTAAAATTAGGTCCAGAGGTTGGCTTCAGTCTCTGGCTAAGAAGGTCATGGCCCTGAATGTGATATATAATCCTAGATCTGAAATGTTCAGCTTTGATTAGAAGTGGGTTTTCCAGGCAGATTGGCTATGGAATTCAGCCAGTCCACAGTAGTATGGTGTCCTGTGGCTTAATAGCCTGGCATTTCACATGAGGCTACACTGCATTGGTGAGGCAGGCATTGGCAGTTCTCGTCTTCACTATACACAGCCAGCATTACAGTATTTTCTTTCTGTATTGATGATCCCAACACAACACTGGCTGGCAGGAAAAAGACTTTCTAAGGGACAAAATGAGGTTGTTTGTTTTAACTAAAGATCAAAGATTTACCATATGCCCCAACATATGAAAACTGTACCGCTCGATTTCCTTATTTATTGTCTGTTGGTTGCTGTCAGGAGTACACAATATATTCTTCCAGGCAGCAGATAGGCTGAAATGAAGGAAAGTGGGCGTTGGGAACTACTCCCTTAGAATGACATTAGCAGAGCCTGGGTCCTTGTGAAGTGGTTGGAGCACAGTGGGCAATTAAACAAAGGGAGGATTAGTCAGAGTTAATGAGCTTACCAGATGACTTTGGGGAAGTGGTCTCTCTTATTGGATTTTTCCCATTTGGCAAACCCATTATGATGTCAGATGCACACCTAAACTCCATGTCTGCATATAGTTTAGGGTACCTCCTGGCTAATTATGCAAATTTATAATGGCAATATGTACTGGTTCTCAACCTTCCTAACCTGTGACCCTTTAACACAGTTCCTCATGTTGTACTAACCCCCAACCATGAAATTATTTTGTTGCTATTTCATAGCTGTGATTTTTCTGCTGTTATGAACCATAATGTAAATATCTGATATGCAGGATATCTGATATGTGACCCCTGTGAAAGAGTCATTTGATCCCCGAAGGGGTCGCGACCCACAGGTTGAGAATCACTGGCATAATGGTTATTTGGGTTCACATTCAGTCAACTGGATTTCTTCCCGTGAGGTTCTGGTTTGTTTTGGTGCTGATGTCCAATGCACTGCGGTAAAGCCATTCCTTCAGTGGTGATTCAAGTCCCTCAGTAGGGAAAGTTCCCTGTTCATCCTGCTTATAGACACATATGCTAATGGAGGAAGGATACCTTCAGAAAAAAAAAAATGGTTGCTAGCTGGGACTTTTCTTACACATTTCTTTGGATCACAAAGGCTTGTCCAGTGTTCTGCTGAAGCATGTCATGTCTAGAGGTCAGCTCATGGCTCTGGGTGAGAGGCTTATGGCTCTTGAGGTGATGTGAATTCCAGTGTCTAAATTACCTGCCTCCAGGATTGGTTTTGAAATAATTTCCTCTGGAAGACTGACAAAGGAATTACACAGGCCACAGGAAACCCCCTGAGCCAGAAGGTGTCTGAGCATTCCAGCCCCCTCCCCTCTGTGGGCTGTCTGTGCTCCCATGGCACTGGGAGGCTTTGGTAATGGTTACTCAGCAGGCAGCTCTTACCACATAGCCATGGCAGAGGGAACAGCAATGTGGCAATGGTATAGAGATGCTGGGAACTGGCCACTGCGCTCCCGCTCTGAGAACAGAAGCAGCAGCAGCTGGAGCCTGAGTACCTCACTGCAAAACAGATAGGATGGGGGCTAGGGAAGCAGCCCAGCTGTGCACTGACACCCCCCTAAAACACAGCAGCATTCTCGGCATGACACTTGAATGGCCTCTGAACCTAACTTCCCCACAGGACACAAGTTTACCCTCAACGGAGAAGGGTAAACTCCTGAAAGCAGGAGTGTCTTGTCCCACCATGCTTGTGGCACTTTGATCTAATCAGACGTTCATTTTTATGGGTAAAAAGAAGGGCCCTAGACTGTACCCTTATCCAGAATGGCGGGATATTTTCTCCAGAATGTTCCTGCTGGCTTGAGGAATCTTATAAACAATAGTCATGATCATCCCTGTGGCTAATGCGGGTGGTACTCTGCACTCTGTCTCCTGCTGATAAGGATTTGGAGCCCCAGGGTGTTGGTGTGTTTCTCAGAGGTCCTTGGTGGACAGGTCCACACTGCCCATTCCTAGACCACACACAGCACTGGGGACAGATTGGCGCAGGCTGTGTCCCTCTAGCCTTGTTCAGAGGGTGCCCTCCTCCTGGTCTCACCATCCTGCCTTAGACTGGGGACACATTTCTTCCAGAGACATTGAGGGATAGTTAACTGAGCATCTTGCCTGCCAGGGCAGAAGCAATATACAGTTGAGGGGACTTCCAGCAGAGCTATTTATAACATTCTAGCCTTTGATTAAGGTTACAGTGATGTTTTCCTTTTTCATGAGTTTTTGTTTGCTTGTCTCTATGGAGGAGCAACATACTTTGGGGTCCTGGAGAGTCCAAGGCCTGATGATATCAGCTGAGGCCTGAGATGAGGTTCACCTGAGGGGACTTTTACAGGCTTGTTTCCTGGGCCCCATCTCTTTACCTTCCTTTGTAAAATTCTCCCATTTCCTCCCTGAGTTATTAGTCCTTTCAAGTAGTCTCTCCCTCCTTTGCCCTGCTCACAGCACAGGTTCACCTGGTCTGGTTCCCAGCATTCCAGGACTCCTTCCTTGCTCTTGGATGAGGGCAGAAGAATGGGGATGACCTACTTGGGGGTGAACACTGACTGGATGGGGAGCCCAGAACAGTGGCCAGAGTTACAGATCAGTCCTGGGATGTGAATATCAGAAAAGGGGATCAGGGACCCTGGACGTCTTACATAGTATCAGGATAATTTTCTTTGTCTTAGTCTGTTTAGGATGTTGTTGTAACAAAACAGCCCAGACTAAGTGACTAGAGGCAGGAAGTCTGAGGTCAAGGATTCCTTGTCTGCTGATAATGGCCCACTTCCTCACAGACAAGTTTTGCCATTGTGTCCCCAGGGTGGAAGAGGCCACAAGCTTCCTAGGTTCTGAGCGTGTTGGTTCCCTCTTGATCCCATCACCTTCCAAAATCATCCCTGTTCTTCACACCACCACCTGGGGACTAGAACTCCACACCTGAATCCTGCATTCAGATGCGACATACACCTGGCGGGGAGGACGTGTAGGACATCACTGCACCTGTACCCTAAGGTGGCCAGTACAGGGCAGCTGCTAACACAACCTTGCAGCTGTTTGTGTGGGCCTCTCCATCCTTCGCATTCCTTCCTGGTGACTCTTGCAGGAGAGACATCTGACCTCTAAGGCTGCTCCTGTCTGACTTGGTGTCTTCCAGCTGCGTCACAGAAGACTTCAGCACAGGCCCGTCTAGTGTTTTATCATCAAGAACAGGAATGTGGTGTCTTGAAGGCCTCTGAGCTGATTTGGCACTGACGGAGGTCAGCCATGATGGTGACTTTATAAGTAGACATTTCCTTGGAGTCAAATGCTTTTGCAGTGATGTGTTCTGGGAAAAGACTCTGTGACTCAGCAGTGTTCTGGAGAGTGCCTTCCTCAGTGATTTCTCTTGCAAGCTCTGAATTGAAAGATCCCCAGCCGCTGATGCCGTCTGGATTTCTTCTCTTTGGCTCCAGTGACGCCTGATGGGAGGGCTGTCCTGTTTTCTACTTCCTAATTTACTTAGGTCTTCCATGTTTTATCTCCCAAGTATTTTTCTTTGGACATGGGAAGTGGCTGTTAAGATTTAAGGAACTATTTAAATCTAGCCTGACTTCCTCCAATGACTTTTCTAATTGTTGTCCCTCATTTAGAGGCAGTTTGTCAGATCTTTAAAAAAGTTTTAATGTTAGATAACAACCAGGATCCAGAAAGAAGGAGGCGGGTCGTAGCTCAAGAACATGGGAGTGGGCACAGCCACTTCCCTTTCCACGGCCCCAGAGAATTCATGGGTGCATGTTCTTAGCCCAGGGTTTGTCTTTCATTTGTTTATCCCAGCCTGGGACTGTGCACGTACATTCTCTAGGGCATATTTCTCTCAATGTCCCAGATAAGGGAAGGGTGTGGAAAGAGATAGATAGATGAAAGATGGATAGATGATATATGTACATATAGATAGATAGATAGATAGATAGATAGATAGATAGACAGACAGATGATAGATAGCCAGTGCTGACACAAAGACAGGTTCTAGACTTGTAGAGACTTTATACTTCAGACCTTATCATGCATATCCTGTGTTGCTTCAAGCAGCATGGGCACCCAGCACAGGTTAAATTTGGCTTTCTAAGGGCATTTGTTTGCACAGTGACAGACGTGCAGAAGCCAGGACACTTTGTCTTCTGTCCAGCGTTTTACTCCTGAAGTTATTACAGTGAGACACTTGATCACATGATTTATAAAGTAGCCATTTGATAACAGGGTGAGAGAGCTCGTCATTTCTCTCGTGCCCGGCTGTTGCTGTGGGGTCTCTACAGACCCTGTGGAAGATGGACAAGCCTCTGTTGGTTTGTAATTCCATGTGTGAGCTTAGAATTTCCACAGAGTGAGTGGCTGTATACCTGGGAGGCAAGGGGAGTCATTTGGGTGCTGAGTCTCCTCAGCTGTATTGTTTCTTTCAGACCTTGGTCCCTTGGGGTGAGGCACTGAGCTGGCAAGCCTGCTCTCCCTCAATTGTGTGTATCAGCTGCTGTCCGCTCCCTCCCTGTCTCTCTAATATACTTGGTCATTTGCCCTCTTAGTCTTTTTTGTCATTGTTAAAATAACAAATTACATGGGAAATGTGCTTTTGTACTGTATCATCTATAAGCTATTTTATGGGAAAGTTACTGCCTCATAATTAGCAAACTGTAGTGAAATTTGTTTCTACATCTTGGCTCTCAGCCAAAGAACTTAACATTTAATCTATCAGTATTAAGTAATTAAGAACATAAAAGCAGGAAATGATACCATAAATTCATTATGACTTTACAAACCTCTCTAAAATAGGCCTAGTAAAAATGGCACAAAGAGTTTAAATTTAAATTATTATTATCATTATTATTAAAATAACTGGACCACAGCCTGGCTTCAAGTATGCCTCACTTCTGCATCTAAAAACATGTGTGTGAATTTTGAGATTCACTGAAGTGACCAGCTGAGGAAAACCATTTTCAAACACTGAGGTCCTTCCTCGCCGAGACATTCCCTGCACTGTTCATCGTCTTCCTTCTGCACTGGCATTTAAATTAAGATTTTTGACCCCAAGCAGTGTCATATAGAAGCTCAGTTTCTTGGTCTGTTTCTCTGTTTGGGTGGTTTTTTTTCTGTTTGGTGTATTTAGAAGGAGCTGTGGTGTTTAGTGAAAACAGACTAAAATCCCTTTATATGCTGCCTCAGGTTCTTTTGACAGTGGCTTCCCGGGTTCATGAGGTTGGGCTCTGAGTTCCCAGGCCCAGCCAAGGCTACCCTATTCAATGGAGGATCTACTGCTCTCCCTGTTACGCCCTTGGAGAAGCTCTCTGTATCTCACATTCAGGGTGTGGTTAGTGGAGTTTGAAACTGGGCTGGATCCTAGGGGAAAATGGGGCCAAGGCTGATGATTGTCTGATAACTTGGTGACTGAGGGAAGTTAACGATGGACACCAAGCATGTATGTCATAAGACATGTGTGGTCTGTAACATGAGTCCTGGGACCTCAAAGGATGCATTGGTGAGTGGTGGTGTTACAAACAGGAAGTGAATGAAGTACTTGATCCCGTTGACCCTTGGAATACTGCTGCGCATTGATCCCCATGGGAAAACTAGTTCCAGAGAATCCAAATGGCTGGTATTGGAGACAAGACCAGAATCCTCTGGTTCCTGGTTAAAGTTCTTTCTCCATCAGAGCAAGTAATGAAGGGGAAACAAAGTAAGACTTCCCTGGGGCCTGCTCACTGGAGCACAGTAGCAGGTCCTTTTCAGTCCTGGGGCCTGCTCACTGGAGCACAGTAGCAGGTCCTTTTCAGTCAAGGTTGTAAGCCAGGCTCTTAACCTGCATCTTTTGCTTTATCTATTTTCTTTAGTAAACATTTTATATGTCCTAATTTACTTTTGAGGGTATCTGGAAAATTTCCTCATGTTTAAGTCTAAAGATTGTCTTATATGCTTTTATGTTATTAGTTATAGACTCTCAGGGTCTCCTCTCCTTCCCTCCTCCCCTCCTTATCATTTTCTTTTTGAGACAGAGTTTCCGGTATCCTTGAACTGAAGATTCTGCTCCCCCCATTCTGGGTACTAGGGTTGTGGGTTGTGTGTGGACATTTGTATTGTTCATGTTTTTGTTACCACAGACCAAAAAAAAAAAAAGTCCATGGCCAGACTGTGGCATTTCCTGACATTTATATGTCCTAGTTTTGTTTCAAGGCCCATCACACCCACATACATTCTCAAGTTAACAACATCTTCACCTTCCAAGGGCCACTTAGGAACAGAGGGTATTTTTCAAACTTCCTGTTAATGCACAGCATAGCTCTTTAAACTTGGTTTAGAGATATGAAGACAATAAGCAGACTTATCTTTATGGACAAAAGATTTATTTTTTTCTTGTCTAAACTCAGAAAACAGCCAACCCTTGTAAAGTCTTGTTATTTACTATCTATGTTCTTGAACTTGAAGTCTCAGCCCTTCCCCAAACTCCCCATTAAGCCACAGCATAGAATTTGGTCATTTTCATGGAACTTGGAAAAAGAGAGGCAGTCATATTGCCAGCATAGTGTGACGTCATGGCAGTTCCGGGCAGCCCTTGAGGACCATCATCTCATGTTACCCAGGTCAAGAGCAAGTCCAGCATTCCTCTAAAGTCTACCTTGTCCTCCAAGGACAGCCTTCGTTAAAAGTGGGGTTAGTGACAAAAAGACAGCAACAGGTCAAGTCCCCGAGATGGGTTATTTAAGTGTCCCCTGAACTGGGGGCTAAGGGGTATTTACTTGGGTGTCCAAACTGTGGCAGACCAGTACCTTGCATCATCAGTGTACTGTCTGCACTGAGGGAGTGTCCTTGCTGTGTCCTGGCATCCCCAGAGGGACCTCCTGTGTGGAGTGTACTTGGTTTAGCACCTGATGCTGTTCCCTGCCCACCTGAAAGACCCACCAGGGAGCTGGGTGCTGGGTGAAGAGCTTGGGATGGCTTCTGCAAATCAGGACAAGCAAAGAAGCAGGACACAATCGCTGTTTATTTTATGGTGCTTTTTCTCCCGTGGGTCTTGCTCAGCTCTGTGAGTAAAGCCTCTTCCCTCTAACGTCCATTGGCCCCAGTGACCTGATTCAGCCCTGACTTGCTGCTGTACTGGACGTTCACAGTCACCCAGGGCCACAGCTAGGAAGGTTCCTAATCCAGCACCTCATTCTTTTTTTTTTTTTGCCAACCCTCTGTAGCTTAGATTGGCCTGCATGCAGCTCATTGTGCAGCTCATGCTGGCCTTGAACTCATAGCAATTCCGTTGCCCTCAGTACTGGGTGTGGACCTCTATGTCTGGGTTGTATGCTTAAGTCTGTAGGGGAGAAGCAGCTAGTGGGTTGTGTTAGTGACTGAGCTCCGTGAGTGCTCATGCTGATGAGCTGTGAGCCGATGGCTCATATTACCATCTCTTTGGAAGCTACTGAAAATTGGGTGGATCTCTCCCCCCAAGCCCCTAGACACACGCACTCCATAGTTGGCAGATGCCAGGAGAGTGGATGAAATTACCTTAAGGCATAAGTTTTCTATAACCAGAGGAAGAGAGCCAATGGCAAGTCTTTGAATATGTTTTGCGGACAGTGTGGAGTGCTGCCATTGTGTACTCGAGAACTCCCTGCTGTCCTGTTTGTAGGGTTGATTCCTTTCTGTGCGTGTGCCATTTGCATGGAGTCATTTAGCAAACTGTATCTTCTCAGTTTACAAAGTAGATGCAAAAACCAAACTGAAAATACCCATGATGCAAGTGAAAGGGACCAATGAGAAGGAGGGGAGAAAAGAGTGGGGACTTGGAGGAATGGATGTCTTCATTCAGTACAATTAGCATTCACTAATAAAGCTAGAAGAATTCACAGTTCATATTGTTTCTACAGTCATAGCACCTTGTCACTTCATAGCTCCAGTATCCATTTTTAGGATATCCATTTCATACTTACTTTCATAAATTTTCAACTCTAATTAAAGTTTTTCCCTAAGAGACATTTCTGTCTCTTAGGCCCCTGTCAAGCTCACCTCCCTCTCTGTGGTGCCCACTTGAATGCACACACACACGTAGAGCATATATATATTGGTGCAGAGGTGAGATAGGGCCCCATGTAGCCCAGGCTGACTTTGAACTCCTCATCCTCTTCATCCTCTTGCCTCTGCCTTGTGAGAACAGGGATTTCAGGTCTTTGTCACACCCAACATTTGATACACTCCTGCTGTATTAGCAGCCCGGAGGGTCTACTGAAGACGTGTAGACCTAGCGCTCCCTCTGGTGGCCAGACTGAGAGTCACAGGGGACCAGCTGCCCATGAGAGAACAAGGTTTCCAGAAGTCTCCTGTGTCTAGTGTTCTTCTCCAGGGAGGGGGACATCTGGCTGGGATCCCCTTGTGTGTCCAAGGGATGGATGGCACTTCTCTATATGTAGAACTACCTGGGTCAGGAGGCCAAGAGGGGTTGGGGCGAAAGGCCTTTGGCATCTAATGAAAGTCACGGAGAAAGGGGGCCTCATAGCAAGTGTGTAGCTCAGATCCTAAGGCTGAGCAAAGAGATGCTCTGTAGGTATCCTCTGGTTCTCATAAGCTTCTGGCTGAAGGTCAAGGTGGGAAAGAACCACGGCTCCCGGTGAGCGTAGAGACAGGAGGCCAGCATAGGTCTATTTTCTAACATGGTTACCTGCATGCTCCAGGGAGTGACTTAGAACATACGAAAGACATTACAGAGACTGTTCTCCAACTGGTGTGAGATGTCTGCACCTTCATGGACGACTTGGAAACCTATTTCTTTTCCTGCCAGTGATTTGCCAGTGCTCCATTCTGCTGCTGCTTGCCCTCCATCCATGAAGTTACGTGTTCAGTTTGCTGTTGGGTGGCTTCATGGGCAAGTCTTGACTGTGATAAGAGGGCTTTTACTGTTCTTCGTTATTCTTGTTTTGAGTGCATGATAGTTATTCAGAAAGTATTTTGTATTTTTTTCAAATGATGATGAGGAAGATTAGATTTTTATACACTAGAAAATTTCTGCAGTTTTTTTTGTAGCTGTTTGTTGATCAGACATATTTACTGGGTCCCCTCTTTACCCTTTGCTGCACTGAGCCCCATGATCAACTTTCTAGCAGTGTTGAGGGTCATATTGGAATGTGTGAGCTTGGAATGGTGGGACTGACTATTGCTTCGATTTAGGGACACCATCCCCTGTGTGACATTTAGTTCATGAGAGATTCGAGGAGTGGAGGGAAACGGAACTGAAGTGCTTCCCCAAGACACCCTTCCCTTGTCTCGGAGGGTCCTGTCCCCACTCCCTGCAGCAGTGCAGTGTCAAGCCCAAGGCATGCAGGGAGCTCCCAGAGGGCTCTGTCACAGAAGCTTTTCCATGACCTGGTGACACAGATTGCAGCCTGCCTACAACTTTCCCAGCAGTATCACATTCCGGATACGGTCCTGCAGTTGCCTGTTTGGCCAGGCTCGAGGGATTGAACTTGTGGAATTTTGGCTAAGTGCCATGGTCCCCTGTTGACTGCGCTCCTCCATTGATCAAGGTCCCTCCCCCCCCCATTGACCATGACCCCACCATCCCAAATCGCTTCCCAATAGTCATGCTGGGAGCTATGGGCAAAAATGCACGGCTTTTATCTCTCAGTTATATTCAGCCTTGCTTGGAAAGTGACATCTCGGGACACCAGCTGGCAGAAGGACACAGCTGGCTTAGGATCATGTCCAGGACAGAGATTTTCCTGTTGCTGTTTAGCTGGGGGCAGGGGCATCAGCCAGGCGCTAATGGGGCCTTCAGGGCCTGTGCCAGGGACCTGGGCTCTGCTCTGCCTAGGATTTTTCAACATCTAAAGACTGTAGGGTGTGTTCATGTACTTGTCCCTTATGTGGGTGCCTTGTGCTATTGGCTGTCTCACAACTCTGTCTCTAGTATTGACATGTGCCAAACACTAACTGAATAACTTCTTTAAAGAAGATGCAGAGTGTGAATTACACTATTATTATTATTTTATTTCTTGGACTTACATCTCAGTCACAATCCCCTCCCTACTTCCCACTATGGTTGGTCCCACCCTCTCACCCTCTTTACCCTCAACCCCTCATCTGCTTCCTTTTTTTTTTAAGTTTAAGGTATATCTCCCCCCCCAACAGCTCCCCCTTTCAGTCCAGCAAATGGCTTTTTCTCTTATAACAATAAATACAATACAAAACAAAAATAATTAGACCATAATTATGAGAGTTATATGGCTTAGTGTACATTCCCAATGTCCAGTCCATATGTATTTGGCACCTGACTTTAACATTCTACTATCTAACCATCTCCTTGAGTTTAAAGTTCTATATCCATCTCAGCTTCTATCCTAACTGCATCAGAATTTTAAAAACATCTTCTTAGATCCAGAACACCCTCTTGATTCCTAAACAACTCAAAATTTAACTATGAGACTCTAGCTATCTATTCTTCAACCACCTGAGACCTGAGAGGGATAAATCGGTGTTTATCGTCCAATTCCCTGTGTTTTCTATATGGATCCTCCTACTCAAGTTTTGCTCCAGTGTTAGCACACATTTTTGCATTTGTTGTGGTTCCCTTGAAGATCTATGATCTTATTGTTTGAAATATGAAAAATAACAAACAAAACAAAAAAACAGTTAAAGCTTAATTGAAACAGATTCCATGTTGGCCATTGAAAAAGCCACAATTTATCCATTTAAAATGTTATTTTATAAATGCTAAATTTTTAAAAAGATATTTATTTAGTTTTATTTTATGTATAAGTATGCTTTGCCTGCATGTATGTATGGCACACATACAAACATACAAAGGCCAGAAGGGGGCATCTGATCTCGTGAAGTTCAAGTTCCAAGCTGGTTGTGAGCCACCATGTTAGTACTGGGAACTGAAGCTGGATCCTCTACAAGAGTAGCCAGTGCTCTTGACCACTGAGCCATCTTCCTCATCCCTTAGTTAAGAATTATACAGACAGAATTTTATCTTACATTCAGGATAAACTCATTATGTAGCCCAGGCTAACCTCAAAGTTGCATCAATCCTCCTGCCTCAGTGTCCCAAGTGCTAGGATTACAGTTGCCACCCTTGGCCATCATGTTTGCTTTTGAGGTAGGATTTTTGATGATGATTTATTTTAGATATGTTTCATGTTCACTTTAGTTTTTATGATTGATAAAATCCCTTGAATTTAGAAATTCCTGCTATTTCAGCTTCACGTGTTCCAGTTACTTCCTATCTGACTTTTTTGGCTGAGACTTGAGGGGGCTGAAGTTAAGCTCTTTTTGTAGCGTAATAAGAGACAGGGGCATGCCTGTGTATTACAAAGAAACCCTTTCTGTCCACAGTTTGCAGGGTCTTTATGTGCTTCTGCACATTATACAGTAAGCAAACATTCTAAGTTTCTCCAGCATGAAACTCTATTTCAAGCCTAATTTGGACTGACTGTCAGCCCTGGGATGGCTTTGCTCACTGCTTTCTTTTATCTTCATAAACAACAGCATTTTGTTACCCCTCTCCAAGTTCTGAGTTTCATTAGAGAACATAGCCATAATGATGTTCCTTGTTGTGTATAGTCTTTTTTTATATATAGATACAGATTGAATTGTAAAAGCCCATATATAGTTAAAATGACTTTGGGGGCTAGAGATGATGAATTTTTTTTTAAGTAGATGGATACTATTGGCATGTACTTATTGGGCACAGTGGGATAATGTGATGTCTGCATCTGGTGTGTTGGTCAGATCAGATCAGGGCGGCCAACCTCTCTGTGTCTTCAGCCACCTATTGTTTCAGTGAAACAATGCACTGAAAACCGACACGTTCTCTCTGACTGGCACAGTCTCTGGAAAGAATGAAGTCACAAAGCGTGGTCACATCAAAGCTTTTGGTGTAGTGTTTTGCAAGCTTCTCTTTGTGGCTCTCCATCCCTTCCTCCAGCCCTGGATCAGAACCCAGGTATCCACAAGCTAGGCAAACGCTCTGTTACTGCGCTGTACCTCCAGGTCCTTGCCCTCAGTGTTGCTCACCATTGTGGTGATAAATCATGGCTGTGGTGGTTGGTCAGTTTTGCCTGGGATGAGTGAACTGTAGCCATCCTGTCCTTTGGCTTTGCTTCTGGCACATTGTGGGAATGGGACGACAGGGGAATTCTTCCTCCCCCACTCTGCATTTGGCCTTGAGCTTAAGGGTGGTCACTACTGGACTATTGCCCACTGCAGCTGGAGCATCTGGCTCGGAAACTCCTTGCCCTGTGATGGACTTCGCACGGCATGTCCGGCTCTCTGCTGTTCCTTCTTCCCCAGTGGAAAACTGGCAGAAACAGGATAGAGCCTTTTGGTTCCAGGGAAGTGTGCGCTGCATGCTAACTCACTGTAGAGCTGCATGGGTGCTTGTCCCCTCTAGCTACTCTCCTTCTGCTCTCATGGTGATCTTACGGAGGGTACTGGGTATCCAATTATGAGTGTGCGGTGTTTAGTAGAAAAAAATCGGAAAATTTAAAAATGGGGATTAGCAAAATCATGTGAATCAGTTGCAACACTCTTGGGAGATGTGGTTGCTTAAGCCCTCTAGTGACATTGTGTTCTTGTGGTGAAGGCCAGTCTGGGAATTCAGATTTCTCTTTTTTGTTTCCAGGAGTGTGAGGGGTCACCAGTGACATGTGACCAGTCAGTTGAGGATGGGTGTCCAAGTTTCCCTACAGCATGAACATAAGAGGGTCCATTTCACTAGCTGATATCATGCTGTGGATTCGCTTAATGTGCTACTGGGAACCAGCTTGCTCTAGTGACCTAGATAAGGAAGGGACCTGGGGTGGGCTTACTTCATTTCTAATTCTGGCTCAGAGCTGACTCAGTGAAAATCTGGTAGGAATCAGCTCATCTGGCTCCCGTCCCTGCCGCGCTCATTCCATGATTAAAATGAGAAATAAAAAAATCTTATCTCTGCTGGTCTTCTGGAGATGCTGCCAATATCAATTAAGTACTAAAAATACCCCACAGACACACTAGAAAGTTCTCCGCTGATGTGCCTGCCTTATTTCCTCCCCAGCTCAGGTTGAGTTATATGAGGACATACAATTCAATTTTTATTTTATTTTATTTTATTATTTTTGGGGCCAACTGTTCACAGTTTGGTCATATTCTATTTTGAGTCACATTTTTCTACATCTGAAAACTGGGTGCTCCAGTTTGGACCCCATATAACCATGTTTTTCTGTCAGCATATCCTTTGGTTGCATGGTGCCATCGTCATGACAATGTGACGGTGAATGTGTTTGTTTCTCTCTGCCTTTGGACAAAACTTGGCAGGTTTCTGGGCTCTCCTTCCTCAGCACTCACTGGGCATCTGGGAGAAGAGCATCCATGTCAAATTTCAGTTGAGGGCCCACAGTGTGCTTGAGTTGGCTCCTTCTAATAGGTGTCATGGCTGATGAACCAAGTGTAGGACTATACTATGTCCCCTTTCCTTTTGAAGTTTGAAATCTTGCCCCTTGTTTATTCACATGCATTTTCAAGACTTTTTTCCTAAGCTCCAATGAAACGTACCAGCAGAAGCAGGGGACCACCATCATACTTCCGTATTGACACCTGCAGCCACTGGGACAGTTGAACTGTTTGGAGGGAAGCATGGCTTTGGAAACACTCCCTTGTCTCATTTTGTTGATGTTGTCTTTCAAGTAACTCCCGGTGTGTGAAATGCTGCTAGGGGTGGGGGTAAACAAACAGTTAGGATGTGTATTCACACCAGGCTCAGCTTTTGCTCTGCACTAATGAAGCCTTGAGTCTTAAGCAATCCTGCTGGCCAGCACCAAAGCATCTTGTGCTTGAAGTCAGCTCTAACAGGTTAATTACAGTAAAGAAAAAATGCATTTATGGGTGTTTTTTTAATTAATAATCTAAATATGGAAATCTCCAAAATATCACTCCATTGGACCCTTACCTCCCTTTTGCTACAGAATAAACAATATTTCTAGTTCAAAGGTTTGTGTCTCCTTCCTGTGTGTTTCCAACTCATCAGTTTTTTTTTTTGTTTTGTTTTGTTTTTCTGTTTGGTCTTCAGCACAGGGTCTTATGTCCAGCCAACGCCCTTCACACTTTTTCCAGCCTGTATTTCCTAATCTTCTGACTCCTTTTATCTCTCCCTGTATTTATTTTGCATCCATCTTTTGAAGGTCAGCCTAAAGTCCAGAATTGAACATTTTTCTCTCTCTCTTTTTGTTCTTTCTTGGTGTATTGCAACTCTTGCCAAACATTTGTACCACAAATGATAATTCTTATTTTAAAAATCATATTTCTTATTTCTTTTCTGGTTTGGGCTAGAGGCCACCAGTAAACTTTGATTTTTTTTTTTTTTGAAAAATTACTTTTGAAAAGGAGATTGATCCAAGCTACTGATCATTTGTGTGCTGAGGTCAGCACTGTGATTCTGTTTGCCAGCACCTCTGAGGGATCTAAAAAGAGAGACACTGATAGGCTGGTCATAGCATTACAACCTGTCAGTGTTGGGAACCATAGGTGCAGTAACTGGGTGAGATTATAATCAGCTCACTGGAAAAAACTCAAAGTGGTTTTTACTTTACAGACTTTACATGTTGTATAGCTGGTATGTATAAAACATTGTGTCTGGTAATAAATATTAAGAACGTAACATGGAGTGCCCGGAGAAGGCTTCATCATCCATTGTCAGACACTCATTGTGTGTTCTTTCAGTGCTGGGCAGGACTTATGCTTCAGTCTGTTTCCTTTAGTTAAACAGCCAGTAGGATGAGCAGACTGGAGGGTGGATGGATGGATGGATGAGCGTGTGGATGGGAAGATGGCATGTTGGATGTATGTGCAGATTGATGACGAGCAGATGGCATGTGCGTGTATGAGTGGATAGGGACTCAGATATGTGAGTGGGTAGATATGGAAGGGGAGATAGGTGTGTGGATAGGTGGATGGTGGATGGATGGATTGGTAGGTAGGTGAGAAGAGATTTACTCCTGTGATTGGGAGGCTGAGGAGTTGTACCATGTGTCTACTGAAAGCTGCTGACTTAAGGAATCCATGGGTTTAGTTCTTCTGTCCAAGGCTGCAAGCCTGAGAAGCCTGGGACTTCTGGCAAAGTCTGTGAGACTGAAGACTGGTGACCTGAACTCATGAGGCCAAGGACGGAAGAAGATCGATGTCAGCCCAAAAGGCAGCCAGAATTGCCTTGTCCTGTTATGGTTCCTTTAGGACCTTCGCTGGCTGATGTTCTAGCCTACATCACTTGGAGACAGGTCTCCCTCACTGTGCCACTGATGGGCAACACCTTGCAGGAACAGCCAGGAGTTATGCTTTGCCAGAGTGTTGGACTCTCTACTTGGTCAAGCTAACACCCCAAACCACCTATCACAGTTGACTGATCCTCTTCCTTGTCCTTTGTCTGACCCATGTACTCTTGTGCAGGGAGAAAGAGGCTTTCCAGGGTTACAAGGTGTCATTGGGTTTCCTGGGATGCAAGGACCCGAGGGGCCACATGGACCACCAGGACAAAAGGTGAGCTTGACTGGAATGGAGGAAGGGTGGGTCGCAGATGGCTCCAGTCTTGTGATAGTGGCCTGAGACATCCTCTTGGCATCTCTGTTCTGTTGTAGGGCGATGCTGGAGAACCTGGACTTCCTGGCACAAAAGGGACAAGAGTAAGTACAGGGGCTGGTGACCGTGACTGAGGACCAAGGCGTTTAAAATGGGGTGCATCTTACACCCAATGGGCTGCCTTGCTTCCTTTCCTCTGTGCCCTTCCTTCTGCCTCTCCTTGCCCCTCTTACCTGTGGGCTGTTGCTGTATGCAAGCAGAACTCCCTTGCTGTGTGAGCATCCTCACTTTCGTTACCCTTCTTCAAGGGTCCCATATAGACATTTACATTTGGAAGAGGGAGGTAGTGAATTATCTGTCCCAAGTCACTAGAGGAAGGAAACATCCTTCAATGTGAAGTGCCATTTTCAGAGTCAGTCTCTTTATGTTCTGTACTTCATCGTTGTTATGAAGCCCAAAGATGATGCCTTCTGAGGCTCACCAAAGAAGCCCGGGACAGGTCATGAAATGTTTGGTTGTGGTTACACAGCACTGGTGTGAGTGGACACTGCTTGGCATTTTCATTGGCTTATGGGGCAGAGAGACAAACATTGTCATCACTCTCTTGATATGGTAAACCATACTTGACTTTGGTAATTAGAAGATAAAGTCTCTCACTACAAATAAAATTGAGTTTATCCCACAAATACTTCATAAGTGTTTATAATTTTAAAGTGAATTAAACATTAATTTTAACTCAGATACCACAAGAGATTCAATGAGGGCAATGTTATTTTTGGATATTCACAGCCTTGATTTTAGAGGCAAGAAATAGTGAGTTTTTGACAAAAAAAAAAAAATCTTTAGGCTTGCGTCTTGTTCTGAATCTTAGTGTTCCCTTCCCATAATGCTCTCTGCTTAGCGCTCATGTTCTAAGTTCCTTGAACTGAGAGGATGTGAAGAGGGAAATAGGGCCTCCCTGTAGCTAGCTGAAAGGCTTTTGTTCTGTCTTTGTAGGGACCCCCTGGAGCAGCTGGCTACCCTGGGAATCCCGGACTTCCTGTATGTATACAAAGTGCACACATTGACTTCACATAATATTCTACCACCTGGTGAGTTTCTATTTTTGCTGACTTCTTCATTTGATTGCAGGGTATTCCTGGCCAAGATGGTCCCCCAGGTCCCCCAGGTATCCCAGGATGCAACGGTACAAAGGTAAACTTAGACCTGAGACCCTCCCTTGTGTTTGTAGCTTCACACGAAAGCATCGGGTGCAGTGACTGTGAAGTTTTTTATCTTGAACCCTTCTTTCTTTGATGGGAAATGCAGTTTTCCCATATTTATTATACGGGAAAGAAAACAGTTCCTTTCTACTTGTATGCCTTAGTGTAAAATTTTTCTTTTAAGGCTTTTACCTTGAATTAACTACTAAATCAAACCAGAACCTGGTGCTCTGAGACCTTGTTAATCTGCCGGGGAGTGTGTTGTTCCCTCTGTGAAGTGGCACCCAGTGTCTCTCTTGTAACAGATCATGCATGCTGTTTCTCTGAAGGGTGGGACGTGGTATCTGTTGTGAAGTGTTGGAGTGTGTGTCTTTGTGTGACATTTTCCATCTCTCCCAGGGAGAGAGAGGGCCGCTCGGTCCTCCTGGCTTGCCCGGATTCAGCGGGAATCCTGTGAGTATACCATTATCCAAATCAGACTTTCTTTGGTTATACTTCCTCTCATTTGGTGCTTTTATACCTTGCTACTGCTAATATTTTTGAAGAAACAAAACTTAATAGCTAAACTTCTTTTCTAGGGACCACCGGGGTTGCCAGGAATGAAGGTATGTTTAATTTAATTTAATTTAATTGTTTCAGTTCCCTGGGCTCCTCATAAGAAATCAGTTGAAAACACTCAAAACAAATGTCCTAAATTCTGTTATATGAAAAGGATGTGTAAATCACACAGAATGACTTAGGTTTCAGAGCTTCATGTGTTTATCTCCCACTATGAGCATGTTGTGAGCCATGTGAGGAATTCAAGATGTGATTCTGGCATAGACCACTGGCGTTGTTCATTGGCCTGGCATAGACCACTGGGATGGTTCAGTGGCCTGCCAGCCTGGTCCACTTGGTGAGCTGTAGGCCAGTGCAAGAAAGAGAAAAAAAAAAAAACCCAAGCAAAGCCCAAGCTAGATGATACCTGAAGCATAACTTGTCCTGTGTTCCCCTAACCCCCCAGGTCCAAGTCTCAGGCTGGAGCCTGTCCCATACCAGTATTGAGCGGGTCCCAATTTTCTCTACATGTCTATCAATGTTTGCATCCCTGTCTTCTTTTTCCCTCTTCTAGGGAGATCCTGGTGAAATTCTCGGCCAAGTTCCTGGAATGCTGTTGAAAGGGGAGCGAGGATTCCCGGGTATCCCTGGGATGCCGGTAAGCCATTGTGTATACGGAGTCACTCCCTGGCCTGACTGCACTTTTATAACGCAGTTTTATAACCCTTTCTCTTCTCATCCAACCACAGGGCTCACCAGGATTGCCAGGACTCCAGGGACCTGTCGGTCCTCCAGGATTTACAGGACCACCGGTGAGTTTTGAGGATAATCACTTGGGGAAGAGAAGTGGAACAAATTGGAGCTGAGAACCTTGCTCCTGTGGTGGATACCTCCAGCCCTAAATTCCCAGAGCTGTGGGAAAAGGATGCTTTATACTGAGAACCCTCAAGGCATCCTGGGACAGATCACCTGTCTGTGTGCCAGTGCTACTGGGTACCCATGTGTCCCGGCACTGAGGAAGCCAGCCTGAAGGCCCCCAGGGTGGGTTCTACCCTTTGTGTTGGGGAGATGGGCTGTAGAGGCAGAGACAAATCAGAATTTAAAAGTCAGTTAGGACCCAGGGACTGGTCTGGAGCAGATCCTGAGATGAACTGTCCACCTGGAGGTGGCACCAGGGAGGAAGATCTACCCTGGCTTCTGCACAGCTGACATTCTTTTCAGTAGATGACTTTTCCTCACCCCTTCATTTTTGACAGCACAGAAAAGCTGGTGTTAAAAGACTTATTCACTAAGAACCAAGTGTGCAGGGAATGGACAGAGGTGATTGAGTTAGGGCCTGTACACAGCCTGACTGAGCATCCTTCCAGAGAGCCTCAGGCTTTTACTTTAAGTTTCGTCTTTTTCCTCTCTTTTTATGTTGTTTTTCTCCACACATGTAAATAGAACCCATACACTTTTCCTATGTAAGGATCAATGGGCTTACTTTTTATATTAAAGAATAGCTGGTTTTTCTTTTTTAAAAAATGATTGTGGGATTCTGAAATTTTCTTACAAATCCTGGACCATCTTTTTGGCATCACCACAATCTACTTCCTGAAAGAAGCCAGATACTTGTGTCTGAAGTGGACCAGTGCTATCCCATGTGGCCAACTCCAGCTTGGAGCATAGGCTGGTTGGTGCCTTCAGGCCTTCAGCACCCAAGGGCAGTCCTCAGCCTTTCAGGGATTTCCACCTCTCTTCATAGTTATCCTGACCCACAGCTAGCTATTTTCAAAGCTTTATAGGTCTGTGTAGTAAACACCAACCTGCCCCCCCCAAAAAAAAGAGTACAGAGGACTGTGTACCAGTTTTCCCTTCACTTGGACAAAATACCTGAAGAAAACAGTTTACATGGAGGAAAGATTCATTTTGGTTCATGGTTTCAAGGGTTTGATCCACATGGCCCTGGGGTCTGTGGTTTCTGAGCCTGTGAGAAGGCAGAACATTCTGGCGTGACTTGTGAGGTGCGTGTGTGTGTGTGTGTGTGTATGTAAGAGTGTGTAAGGGTGATGTTCTCGAACACAGCTCGTTTTGAATATTATTTAATTAAAATGCTCTCTCTTACAGGGTCCTCCAGGCCCTCCTGGCCCACCTGGAGAGAAGGTACAGATATTTTTTTCCTTGATTCTCTCTGCCTTAGTATAGCTCTATGGGGAGATTGCATAACACCTTCTGTAGGTTGTTGTAAAGAGTTTTGGAAAATTGCCTCACCCTTACCCACATATGGGGCTACCTGTCAGTACTGTGTATCTATGTCTTGTCTTCCTGTCTCTCTCTATTGATTGTCATGTCAGCCATTTTTTCTGTTATCTATTATCCACCTGCTATCATCATCAATCACCATCATCCTCTTCCATGAGACCTTCATCTACTCACCACTTAGTCATGACTTTGGATCCATTGATCATTCCCTTGCTTTTCTGAGCCCACAGTTTAAAGCGTACATGTCAGCAAATTCTTTATTATAATATTTGTGAAATTTCTTGCACAGTCATTGAATCCAGCATGGCTTTTCTTGCAAAGCTTATGATGGTTGTAGGACAAAGCTAAGGCTTGGAGCCTAACCTCTTGTCCCATCTGTGTGGGGCCTTTCAGATAGCTGACTAAGGTGATAGACAGCCTTAATAATAGAGTCATTTATAATCAACAGGGGCAGATGGGCTCCAGCTTCCAAGGACCAAAAGGGGACAAGGTGAGTGAGTACCCATTGTGGTTCCTCTGCATGTTTTTGAGTTTGGTAGGGATACAGCTAAACTGCTAGGGATACAGGGTTTATTCCACCTTCCCAAAAAGCAAGGCCAATTGTGGTGCCCACAGACAGGAGGGCACCAAGTCCCCGTATCTGAACACAGGACTCAGTCAACACATTCATCAGATCTCAAATCCATTTCAAGAGAGAGAAATTTAAACTTGCCTCCCAGTAGCATAGCTCTATTAAGCCCAACCATGGTAGCAGCCATTGTGAGCAGGATATGATGTAGGTGGTAACTGGCTTTTCCTTGGGGATCAGATGGGCACCAAGGATATAAGCCTTGGAAGTGGCAGGAGGTTGGGGTGGGGTGGTGAAGACTGGACAAACATCTTTTTCCTGGAAAGAAGGGCAAACAGTGGACACCTGGCCCCCACTGTCCTCTCCAGTAGTGTCCCTGGGTAAGACAAAGGGACATTATCACAGTTGTTGCCTGCCTTTGGGTGTGTAAGCTGGTGTGAGCAACTGCCCCCAGTAGGTACTGGACATGGTGAGTGTTGGCAGGCTTGGGCTCTGGTTTTTATGGTTGAGGTTTGCCAAGCTCTTATCAGCTGGTGTGTGTTCTCACTAACACAGGTTCAGATGTGTGCAAGTGGATACACAGATGTGTCCCACAGCTGTGCAGGCTTCTAAGCCTGGGAAGCACACTTCTCTGGCTGTAGATATCCCCTGGTCCATTTTTCTACAAAAGCCAAGGCTTTTGCTGTGGGAGGGGAGCGTGCTAGTGTTTAACTTCAGGCTTTTACTATCCTATCTCAGTCTTTGTTCTATTTTTATACCTAATTAACCTCCAAATTTTATATAACAGGGTGAGCAAGGGGTCAGTGGTCCCCCTGGAGTACCTGGACAGGCACAAGTTAAGGAAAAAGGAGACTTTGCCCCAACAGGAGAAAAGGTATGCCTGGGCTTTGTTCGGTGGATGTCCATTTTCTAATTTTGGACAAATTCTGAGGGATAAAGATAATGAAAATTCAGATCCTCTAGCCATAATCAATCTTGCCCTGGGAAGTGGGTTTGTAGATGTCCTTTGAGAACAGACATGGCTTCACTTGGTTGGCTTGGGGCTGTTTGGTTCTGATTCACCTAACAAAGGGCTTCTTAAATAAGCCTGGCACTGAGGAGAGGCTGTATGGATAGGAGAGGTCCAGCTGCAGGGTGGAAGGAAGCCATGGTTCATTCTTTCACCAAGGTAATTCAAACCATTCTGGGAAGGGATAATTGGAGGTCAGTATGCATCTTTTGTTACTATGGAGGAAAAAGAACTTTATTCTTTGGCATTTATGTGCATGTATGTGTCTCTGTGTAAGACTGTGCGTGGGTGCACAGGTGTTAAGCATTGTACCTTCCTGGAGCTAGAGTTCAAGTTGGCTGTGAGCAGCCCAATGTGGTGCTGGGAACTAAACTCTGGTTTTATGCAAGAGCAGTATTTGCTGTTAATAGCTGAGCCATCTCTGCAGCTTGGATTTAAAAACAAACAAGTGTTCAATGTAGCATCTGAAAAACTGACTTAGGCATGGTAACACACCCCTGTAAAGCCTAACAATGAGAATGCTGAAGCAGGAGGATTGCTACAAGTTCTGGTCTATATGTCAGGCTAATTAGAGCTTCATAAAAGGATCCTGCCTCAGAAAAGAAAATAGAAGAAAGGAAAGGAAAAGAAAAGAAGAGAGCGAAATGAAGGACGGAATGAAAAGGGAAAACAAAAGCAACAGCAGTGTGATGTGGCATTAGGTGGGTGATGTTGCCATTAGACGGTGCTGACCTGTCTCTCCCCAATTCCTCCATTCTTTTAGGGTCAGAAAGGCGAACCAGGCTTCCAGGTGAGCATTCTGGTCCTCTTTGCTATTATTATTTCTATGTGAAGGATATGTTATGGTATTGGTATCTCCTACCAAAGCCAGCTTGTGTTTGGCTTCATGCTGTATTTGCATATATCAGCGAGTCTAACTCCTTCTCCTCTTGTCCCTTAAGGGAGTGCCAGGAGTCGGAGAGAAAGGTGAACCTGGCAAGCAAGGGCCTAGGGTATGTACTTCCCAGATCTATCCATTCCTCACTGTGAACACACTTCTCTCTAAACCCCAGACTCACAGAAATGAGCAGAAGGATGGATACATCTGTAGGGTTTTCCAATTTCTTCCTCGGACCTCACTGAGCCTGCTAGGGAGGAGGCTTTGGAAGAGTTACCCCTAGTTGCCAGTTGCTGGGAACATCTGGTGCTTCTTCAGAGTCAAGAGAAGGAAGGAGCAGCCTTACATCTCGGCCTCTGTGCTGACAGTGACAAAATAACCCCTTGGTGCCTAAGACATTGACCTCCTTAGCCGTGTGCACTCTGCTCTTCAGAAACTGGGCGATCTTCCTCCCCGGTGTCCTACCAACTCGTGTGGCTCTCTTCTCTGCCTGCCTTGTACCTCACTAGCGAAAGAGCCGTGGCACAGCCATAGTTATTTGTGAAACACTCATGTCTACCTCTTTATTATAGGGAAAACCTGGAAAAGATGGTGAGAAAGGAGAAAAGGGCAGCCCGGTAAGTCTCCTCCCTCTGCAGTTTCTGAGTGGACAAGGGCCTCTGTTCCCCTCAATGACCTTCCTTGCACCTTCTTCCCTTTTAGGGCTTTCCTGGTGACTCCGGATACCCAGGACTCCCAGGCCGGCAGGGCCCTCAGGTGCATGGTGACATTGTTTTGAGTTTTTACCTTTAATGGGATGGTCATCCTAGAATAAAGAACTCTGAACTCAGGGCGAAAAATATTTCTACTCTGTATGGATTCAACAGTTTGTTGACTTTTCCATAGTTGATGATTATTTAAGAGAAGACTATCACATGACACACTTGGTCACACTTCTGTCTTTTTTGTAGATTAATTTTTCCTGATTACAAAGTGAGAGAAAATGTATAAGAAAAGAAAGAGTTACTAAGTTTTCTGCCTCTTGCCGTTCCTCTCGGAACACATGCATGTGCTTTCTACAAAATGGATTTGAAGGACACATCTTGACTTTTTTTCCCTTCAATTTAAAAAAGTTACATTGATTGGTTGGTTGTGTGTAGGCACCCATGTGGAAGTCAGAGGAAAGCTGGTGAGAGTCCATCCTGTCCTTCCATTGGGTGGCTCCTGGGGTTGAGGTCAGGTGGTTGGGCTTGGTGGCAAGCACTTTTACCCCCTGAGTCACCTCAGTGACCCAAATGCTTTGTTAATAAAAATTGAGGAGGCTCTAACCTATGTGGACATCCATAAATTAGCTATATGTAGACGTTTCTAACACCTGTGCCTGCTGCTGACAGGGTTGTAGATAATTTTAAAGTTGTTTGAAGCCAACATTGGGGCTTTCAGTGTAAACCCAGACATAAAAACCCCGAGATACCTTAAGTAATTAGAGCTAGAAACTGGGCTTTGCAGCAAGTTAGAGAAGAACTCTTCTGCTTCTACAAGGCTCTCTATCAGCCCTTTGAGGAGGCTGCCTTATAGGAGAGTGAACACTGTCTCTCTAGCCTTCCACTTAGGTGGTATAGACATCTTTATTTCCGTGAATCTTTGTGGGATGCAGAGGAGCCTGGATGACCACAGAGTAGCCAAGCCCATCCCAGAGGAAGAGGTTGGGAGAATACAACAATTTGGGGGTTGTTTGGGACCGATTTCTATTTTACAAGAAAATTCCTTGCCAGCTTAATGCATTGTCATCTATCTATACGGTAAGGCGGCAAATAACTGTGCATGTTCCTTTCAGGGAGAGAAGGGTGAAGCTGGACTTCCAGGCCCCCCTGGAACTGTAAGTAATTAGTGTGGCTGAGGTGGGCTCTTGGGTTGCACGGGACACTCTGCAGCTGCCCCTTGCATGATGCTCTTATCTGAAGTGGGTGTCTGTCATATGAAGCAATTAACAATTTGCTCTGATTTTAACAATCACACTTTTAGCATTTTTACATATCCTCAAATCTCTATAATCGAAAAACTTTGCACACGGATAACCTAGCAATCTAATTTGAAATCCATTTTTTTATTTTTTAATTGTCCATCAAGGAAAATTTAGTAAGAGGTGCAGATCAACCGTCGTCTGACTGTTCTAGCAAAACAACTTTTGTTTTCTAAGTAATGCTTGCTCCTTGTTCATGTGTGTTCGAACCCACAGTCATTCCAACTCTTCTGTTTCAAATTGTTTTGGAAACAGTAGGCACTCCTGTCCTGTTTGCTGGGGATGATGTGGCTGTGGGTCTGTGCCAGTCACTGTGTGAGTGGGGGCTTACAGGCCAGAGTAATCATCCTGAGGGCACATTGCAGCAACAGGACTGCTGTCTACCTGCGGCTCCTGTCATCCCCACGGCAGCCTATTCACATCTTGCCTCAGTCCCACCAACAGATCTTATTTAGTTCGTTTTAAAAGTTTTAACTTTATTTATTTTTACTTGACAAAATTTCCATATACTTGATATGTACAGTGATTTTTGGTATATGTACATGTTGTAGAATGGCCGAGTCAAAGCTAATCAATGGCACTTTAAACAGTATCCCCTCATTTATTGATAACAGAGGATACTATAAAGATAGTGTGTTGAGGCTCGACTTCACCATTTTCCCTGCACTGTGGTGATTCAGGATCATGTCGAGCCAGGTTTCTCTTTCTCAGTGAGGTCAGCAGTACTTTCTTTCTGGTCTGTGTCCCCTTGAGTTCCAGGATGTGACCCTTTGGCTTTTAAAGAAAGCAAAAGCATAAAATATCCTCCACTAAAAGGAAAAAATAGTGTGTGTTCCTGCCCTATGCACTGGAAGAAACTGAAGGGCACTCCTCTGTTGCCCATGAAGCAAGCTGTGCATTTCGTGGCTTAGAGGCATTTACACATTTTGGACTAGGCCTTACTCCACTGAGACCATCACTGCTGCTGGGGAAATTGTACAAATGAGGCCAAACTGCCTGGCAAATCAACACAAAGCGGTTCTTAGTAGTTATTCTGTAACTCTCCGGGCCCTCCCCCTGCTCCCCATACACCACTCCTCCTTTGTGTCCATATTCCATGAGGTAATAGAATACACAGGACAGTGTGCTATCAGTTACTCCCATACCAGCAGTGACCTGTGCTGTAATGCAGGTGATAGGCACCAGGCCTTTGGGAGAGAAAGGAGAGCGAGGCTACCCAGGAACACCCGGGTTGAGAGGAGAGCCTGGCCCTAAAGGTAGGCTGCAGCTTGTCTGCTTTCTTGTTTTCCTCCCTTTTCCCCCCTCCCCCTCCTTTCCTTCTCTCTTTTTGGAAGACTGACTGGGAATCAAGCTGTCTTTTCTAGCTCCCAACCTCACTGTCACGAGGTGCCCAGGAGCCTTTTTCCTCTGTGGCTTCCTGAGGATGGCGTCTCTGCAGGGATGTCTTGGGGGCCTGGTTCTGTCTTCCTGTCCAAGATAGTGAACACCTTCAAGTAGCCCTGGCCAGACTGTGGTAGGGAAACAGGAAGTGTCCATACATGAATGACTTCACCTCACTTTGTTTAATTCTCTCTTCCCCTTTCAAGGTTACCCTGGAATACCAGGCCAACCAGGCCCCCCAGGTGAGAATCCTATTTCCTGTAAATTGTTGCACTTCTGTATAGTTTCTAATCCCATGCATTTGTCACACACGCTGTGTATGTGAATGAAGCAGGCGGCAGCTTATTATGTGTCTCTCTAGCTATCAAAACCCAATATGCCCCGGTGTGTATTCACTTTATAATTTATAGAGATAGATTAGTGTGCCATTCCCCATTCATACGCATTCATGTGGATAGTGGATACTTGTTTTCCAGGGAACACTGATTTGCCCTCTGGGCTGGTTGTCTGGGTGCACATATTGCCCTTGCATGGTCTTGGCGCTGGTAGATTTCTTCCAGCTGTTGGGTTGTAGTCTTCTCTAAGACAGTTGGATGGCATGGGATCCCTTTGCATTCCTCCAGCAGTCTCTTTTGGCTCTATACTCATTCTGAGACTTCCAGAGTCCTCCTGTCTTTATTGGGACCCACATATGACTGGGCCTTTCCCAGGACAGCAGGGCTGGCTGTGTGCAACTCAGTGGAAACTTGCTTGGGGTCTCCACTGTCAGCCTTCTGGGCTATGTCAGGTCATCCTGTGTGGCCCTTTAGCACCTTACCATGTGCAGTGACAGAAGTGGACTCTGAATTTTCAGACCCATCACCTTGTCTTTGAGTCTTTCTAGGTGCAAAGCCCCCAGTTTACTGGATTACACTTATCTAGAGCGACCCCTCACTGAGGATCCAAATGGACATTTTACTTCAGATAGAGTGCAGAGTTTCTGCACAGCTGCCATGCCGTCTTCAAGTTATTTTTTACATGAGCTTCCGTGCTGGTTGCAGGCTTCCCTGTTCCAGGCCAGGCTGGTGCTCCTGGCTTCCCAGGTGAAAGAGGAGAAAAAGGTGACCAAGGATTTCCAGGCGTGTCTTTACCAGGACCAAGTGGAAGAGATGGAGCCCCAGGACCTCCCGGCCCTCCTGGACCCCCTGGGCAGCCAGGCCACACAAGTAAGTGCCCATGTGTGTCCCATCAGATGCCAGGTGCCCAGGGCCGAGCTGGATGGGCACTGTGACTGTGGCTAGGAGGAGCGACTGGTAAAGGCTTGGGCCTCCCAGCTCTGGTTAGTTATTCACTTTTTGCTTGAGTAGGTTTACAAAGTTAACTATGTTACAAAAGTAGTCACTAACAATCAAATACGCTTAAAGGGAAAGGCAACACATTAACCGGCTCTACGTTTCCTGGCATCTCAGGTTAAAGGTAAGCAGGCTGATTTGGTTAGCTTAGATTGACAGCTGAATGTATTCTGCTTCATGTAGAGAGACTAGGCATAATGCTACTTAGGTTTTACACAGAGACAAACTGTACTAGAATATGTCATGACATAACGTAGTCTAGATGGAGAATCATGTGGAAATACATCAAATTTCCTGCATCAGCTTGCAAGAAAAGCTCATGATTGGCTTATTGTGATGCTTTGACCCCATTTCGATAATTATAAGAAAGTTCCAGAAGATTTAAGTCAATCAGGTCAGTGGGAGCATGTCAGACTTCCAAAGCAGGGTGCTGGGTACTTCTGGGCTAAAACCAATGTGAGCTGTAGGGGTTATCTGCAGTGGGAACCCAATCTGAGGCTGATCATTGTGGACTGTAGAGGGGTATAACACAGTGATTTTATTCTCTCTGATTGTTTTACTATTTTTGTTTTATTATTCACTCTAATTATTTTATTATAGTTAATACCTCTACTTCCCTTCTAACCCTTGTTCCTTTCAACTCCCCAACACTAGATGGGACAGAAGGAAAGTTAAAAGGAAAGAGGACACAGCTCTCCTTGCTGATTAGGGTTGTCAGGTTCTTTGGAGGCAATACCAATCTCAGTACTCACAAAATCCAAAAGTCCAGCAAACCAACAAACCAGGAAATAGCAGCAGGAAGAACCAACAGTAGTTTGGGGAAGCACCAGTAGCAGGGAGAGTAGCAACCTCTTTCTTCTTTGTAGTGCCCCTCTCTCTTTGTAGAACCCTTCTCTCCCCAGGGCTCTGGCTTTTTTCCCCCCGCCCTCAAGTCCTCAGAGTTAAACTTCTTCAGCTGGCTAAGTCATGCCCCTGCTAGCTCACAAGGTAGTTAATAGTTTACACTTGTGGTCTTAAGTGAAGTAGCCTCACACCTGGGATTAACCAAAAACAGTCTCATAACTGTTTTTTTAAATAAATAAAACTCTTCCCACAGAGGGGGGTCAGCACAGAAGAGTTATGAGCTTGGAGTTCTGGTGACACTGATTTCAAGAACTGAAGCCCATATTCAGGAGAGGGAAGGAAGTTCCCAAGATGAGGCTGGCAAGGAAGATAGATAAGGGGTGAAAGGAGTTGAGTCTCAGATAGGCAGCTCCCTTGGGAAAGGATTATTGTGAATTCCAGGTGGGAGAATGGGTAGACTCTATGTGGCTTTATGGAGCTTCCTTCTCTTTTGATGTCTGAAATGTGGAAAATAAGGATGAGGGCTGGACATCCCAGAGACATTCCACCCAGAACAGCTTGTTCTCTATGTTGGCTTTGTTTTGCAAGTTAAAAATCACAGGCTCATTTGAAAACAAATGAGAACTGAATTTCTGAAACATTCAAATCAGCCTAACATATTTTGTTTTGTGTGTGTGTGTATATATATATATATATAATCAAAGGTCAGATTAAGAGAGAGAGTAAGAATGCCTGGCTATGTCTTATAGTTTTAAAAATTACTTTCAGATGGCATTGTGGAGTGTCAGCCTGGACCACCTGGGGACCAGGGTCCTCCCGGAACTCCAGGACAGCCAGGTTTGGCAGGTGAACTTGGAGAGAAAGGTAAGAGATTCTAACTCATTTCATTTTTTAAATGGTAGCTGTGTTTGTACTTTGGTTTTGTCAGACTAGGGCCGGATGCAGCCGTATTCACCGTTACTTTATCTGGAGATCCTTCACATCCACTCCCAAGAAGATGAGTTCTGCTGCTCAGCTGAGGTTATCTGGTGCCATAGCTGTGATAGGGAATGGGAGCAAGAGACTCAACCATGACGGCTGGACAACTGCCCTTTACACATTCCCAGGATAGAGAATCTAGTCTTACTGTTGTATTGAAGTCTCAACTGATCCCACAGCTTCCAGTCCAAAGCTTGAGAGTTTCCTTCTTAAAGGACACATATCCTTCCTTTAAGCCAAATCAGGGATCTATACATGGGGTACTGACGACTTTTCAAGTGTTTGCACAATCGGGGCAGACAACTCTGCTGTAGATGGATTAACCAGCTCTCAGTTTTATCTCTAACCTTTCAAGTGTTTGCTGTGATGTCAATGCAGGACACTGATTTATCCCCTTACCAGCTGGATCTGGAGATGGGGACTGTCGCTGCATGAGCAGGACAAGCACTGACTTAGCACAAACTAAACAGTGGCATTCCAGTATTTATGTGCTTGTTAACCTTGGAGCAGAACAAACGGCCCTCATAAAATCAGTTCTATGGTTGACCATTTCTGACATGGCCTATAAAGAAGTTTGGCCCTTTAGAAGTCTAAATGTTGCATGGAAAACAGCTTCAGAGGGCATCTTAGGACAACCATGTAGTTCTCCTCACCACACTCACTACTTACTGAGATAAATTATCAATTTTATGATAGACCCAGTGGCTGGAGTTCTTAAGGCTGAAATCTTGTCCATCTATCTATCCTCTGAATCCTAGGAGATGCATCATGCAGGTGTGTGTGTGTGTGTGTGTGTGTGTGTGTGTGTGTGTGTGTGTATGATATGGTGTGGCTGTGGCTGTGTGTGGTAAATGGTATGGGTTTGTGTGTGTATGTGTGTGGTATAAGGTATGGGTTTGTGTGTGTGTGTGTGTGTGTGTGTGTGTGTGTGTGTGTGTGTGTGGTATATGGTGTGGCTGTGTGTGTGTGTGGTAAATGGTATGGTTGTGTGTGTGTGGTATACAGTATGGTTATGTGTTATATGGTGTGGTTGTGAGTGTGTGTGTGTGGTATAAGGTGTGGCTCTGTGTGTGTGGTATATGGTGTAGCCTTGTGATATATGGTGTGAATGATATGGTGTGGCTGTGTGTGTGTGTGACATTTTCCATCTCTCCCAGGGAGAGAGAGGGCCGCTCGGT
>CAJQZJ010033015.1:6375923-6426306 GCA_907164525.1 Lophiomys imhausi | reverse complement strand
TGTGTGTGTGTGTGTGGTATATGGTATGGTTTTGTGTGTGTATGTGTGTGGTATAAGGTATGGTTGTGTGTGTGGGGGTATATGGTGTGTGTGTGTGGTATATGGTGTTTTTTTGTGTGTGTGTGGTATAAGGTGTAGCCTTGTGTGTGTGATATATGGTGTGATTGTATATGTGTGTGTGAGTGTGATGCTAGGGACTGAACATGGGCCCTGTGGGATGGATGTGGGATCATCTCACTAGTGGGTAGTGCTGTGGGCCAGAGTGATGATAGAGAAGGGAAGAGTCTGGCTGGAATATCTGCAGAACTCTCTCCTGTGTCCCCTCTCAGCACTGCAGAGCCTTCTGTCAGCACATGACACATTAAGTGTACACTAATCATACATTAGGCACCCTGTGTTTCTTCTTTCAGGTCAAAAAGGAGAAAGCTGCCTCGCCTGTGACACAGAAGGACTCCGAGGCCCTCCTGGGCCACAGGGGCCCCCAGGAGAGATCGGTAAGTGTTAGAGTGTGGGATGAAACATGTTAAAGATAGCTTTGGGGTCAGATGGCAGCCCCATCAAATGCAGAGGCATGACAGTGAAGATGAAGCCCTGTTACCAGAGGGTGTCCACATGGATGGCCATGGTCAAGGTTCGCCACCACAGTGGTGTTGTGTGCTTTCTTGATAACAGGGGAGCTATAGTGGTTCTCCCAGCTCTGTAGTCAGTCAGCAGGGTTGTCTCACAGGCTGTTTGGGCTGCAGGTGGGGGGACACGGTGGCTTCCTGTCTCAGTGACTTGTGCACAAGGCTCATGGCTGCCCCTCTGAGCCTATCTTGGCAGTTTCAGCTTTACTTACCTACAACCCTGCATGTTCCTCAAATGATAGTCCACTTCACACAAAGATTTGATGCGGTTGAGTCTTGGGACAAAGGGGTTCGTAAGACTTGTCTCACAGCTGCTATACTCATGTCTCTTTCTAAGGTTTCCCAGGACAGCCAGGAGCCAAAGGTGACCGAGGTCTACCTGGCAGGGATGGTCTCGAAGGATTGCCAGTAAGTGTGCTGCTGGGAGATCATGCCCATGTTTGAAATTGTCACCATAGGAACCACAATGGTGCGAGCATTCTCATTTGTGCTTGCTCCAGAGTGTTACAGGAGCTGGTCCAGTGGCTGTGGGTGCATTCCCTTTTTATGCTCACTCAGAGAACAAGTGAGCTTAGATTCACAGTCCACGTTCCTGAAGCTGTGTTACCTCCCTGCTTGCTTTCAGCGTTCAGGCTCCATTGGGCAGCATGGCATCCTGCCCACGGGGTCTCATGTTCAGATGGTGCCAGCAGTGGCCATTCTTTCTGGAACCAGTGCCTGGAACCAGTGCCTGTGGCATCCCCTGTGTGATCTTAAATCTTGCCGAGGATGAGTTCAGCCTAAGAGCTTCTGTGGAGGGAGGGAGGGAAGGAGGGAGGCTGAAACTCATGTCACCAGCATATATTCTCTAGATGGCTTTTCCAGTCTGTAGGGAAATCTACATACAATATAGGGACAAATATGAAAGCTTTGAGCTGCACCGAATTCCAACTGCTAAGCCTTGTACCGAAAGAAGTTATTCAGAGAAAGGATCCACCTTCAATACTCCATTGTGCATACTTGGTCTGTTGGCAAGCTTTTCCTCGCCCCTCCCCTCCCCTTCCCTCTCCTGGGCTCTGTAAACATTGCTAGTTTCTCTAATTCTTTTTAGCTCTTTTTTCTTCTTTGTTAGACATCAAAAGTTAGATATTTGACCTTATCCTTTTATGATGAAACTCTTTAAAAATCCTTCACTGCTTTTGGATGTTGCTGGGAGCCTCTCTAGAGGAGGCCAGGACAGAACTGAGTCAAAGTAGGAAGGAGGCAGCCACAATGGCTGCCTGCTTCTGAAGTCATCCCAGTTCTGTGTTGCCGAATGTTGCTGGTGCCTAGAGGGCTGAGTTAGAAGACACGACTGTTTAAAACAGCTCTAAGCAAAGAAGTTCAAATAGTATTCTGTGGTGGGGATCAAACTGATAAGAACTTTGAAGGAGGCAGAAAAGGGCCTTCCATTTCTGCCCATCACCTTCATCCTTTATCTGTCCAGCTTTCCTGGGGTCTTTATGCCTCTGCTCTGGCTGGAACTCATGCCAGGCATTAAGATCCTGAACCAAGATATCACAGAAAATTCAAGAAGGGCAGAGAAGTGAGGAAGAGGGACAGTTGGGGAGTCATCAGGATAAAGAAGAAAACAGGAACCCACAACACAAATGCTTCCTGCCTGCTTTCAGGAGCCTGGCTTTCCCAAGATAAGCACAGCCTCTGAAATCACAGGGCATGCAGACAGCTTCCCAGGAAGACAGGGAGCTAGATCACAGTTTCAGATATGGTCTCCATGTTTTGAATGTGACTGGAGGCTGGAAAACATGGAACAGTGGGATGGTAGGATGAGGTGACCATGTGTGACAGTGGCTTTTCTTTTTCTTTAGATGGTGTTTTGTGTTTTGTGACCGACCTTTGCCTTTGAAAGTCAAGGGTTTGATTTTTAGAAATGAATAGTGGCACTGGGAATGATCAGCCATTTGCCAAAACATGTTGTGTCAGACTAAGACCAGGGTCAAAGTGGGCATTGTCGGAAGGAGGTAGTACATCTTCCCCGGAAGATGGGAAGATGTCCCATCTTCCTCATTTAAGGCAACCAACACCAGGCTTTCAAGGTAGTGACTGATCCTGTAGGGGACATGACTCAAATACACTTTGGATAGGGCATCTTTTCAAAAGCATCTCAGATCAGGATATTGTGTGCCAAAAAGATTGCTGAGGCATTTTAGCATCCTCAATGCCACTTTTAAAGAAATCAAGGGACTGGAGCAATGGCTCAGTGGTTAAGAGCACTGGCTGTTCTTCTAGAGGACCCGGGTTCAATTCTCAGCACCCATGTGGCTGTCTACACCCATCAGTAACTTCAGATCTAGGGGATCCAATGCCCTTTTCTGGTTTCCATGGGTACCAGGCACTCATGTGGTATAATCATATGTGTATGCAAAACACCTATACGTATAAAACAAATTTAAAAAAACTTACAGGAAGCAAAATTCTTCTAATTCCTTAGGCTCTTTTTGTCCATGAAATCAGGTGGCAGATGAAAAGCCTTGGTTCTTCTTCCGAAGCTTTTCATATATAGGAAGGACAGGACTACAGACACATCATCTCAATGAACCTGACTGGTTTCTGGAATGACAGCCATACAACATGGTAGAAAAGGCCTGAGTGTCCAAGGAAAGGGTTTAGTGGGCTGTCTAATTTCTTCCAGGACTTCTAAGTACATATCTGAGCATATTAACTTCAAAAAAAAAAACAGGCTAAGAAAGAAAGCCTCACCATTTGATGAAACACTGAAGTTTCTATGACCTTCTGCTAACATTTCCAGCAAGCGGCTGGCAGAAATAGTTGTTTTCCATTCTTCGGACTTGTGTAAACAATCTCACATTCATATTCTAGCTTAGGGCTAGCCTAGACCATCTGTCCATCTGTCACGGTTCAGTGAACACTCTGCCACAACAGAGGTATTCTATGTCTGCATCACTGTTCAGCTGGCTGATGGTGGTATTTGAGCCCTTGAAAAGTGGATAGCCTGGCTGAAGAACCAACTTTTGCAATTGTTTAGTCTAAATATCTAAATACTATAGAATGGGACACAGAATAGCTGCTGAGACCCTCCATCCTTGGGTGTGCCTGCACTACAGTTTCATGCATGGACCCCAGGGTTCCACAGAGCACAGTAGGCTGAGTAATAACTTCCTGGCCCCTGAGCCTGTACGCTGTTGGCTTTTAGGAGCACTGGGGATAGGAAGAACTAGTTATCCATTCTGCATTTGTCCCAGAACTAGATGGAGAAGGCTGTAGAGCCTCTGCAAGTCCCATGCCTGTGTGGGCCAGGATCATTCACTATGTAACACCGTACCCTCAGCAGGGCTTAGGTAGTGTAGGGACAGTGGAAGGCTTTGTAGACAGGAGCACTTACTTTTGTACCCAGCTGCTACACTTCCTGGCTGAGCAGTCTTAAATTTATGGCTCACTTCTCTGCTAAACTGAGACTACCATGCTTTCCTTCCAGAGTTGTGATAAAGGCCAGGAATGGAACATGAGGGTCCTGGCACACATGGGTGTGTGACCAGTGGTCGCTTTTTTTTTTTTTTTAAATACAACTTTTTCACCGGGTGTGGTAGCACAGGCTTTTAATCCCAGTACCTGAGAGGTAGAGGCAGGTGACTCTCTATGAGTTCAAGGCTAGCCTGGTCTACAAAGCGAGTCCAAGAACAGGCAGGGATACACAGAGAAACCTTATCTCAAAAAACAAACAAAAATACAACTCTCTTCCTTGGAGAAGTCTACTTTGTAGGCACACACAACAGTCTGTGATTGTAATTCAGATTTACCTACAGGGCCTTTTGATATAACTTACAAAAAGAGGTTAAAATAAAGTAATTTATGGAAAGTTTGGATTCTGCCAGGTCCTCAGTGAGCCTAAGGTGCCTTTCTCATGCCCAAGAGACCAAGCAGTTGGAACTACTTTTTATGCTATTGTCATCTTCTTTGTGTTCCTCTGCTTTCAAGACAGCTGGGGAAAAGGGCTGGTAGGTATGGACATTCTTTATAGATTCAACTTCCAGGAGCTAAAAATATTCTTGTGTGTCTCTTGACAGAGTCTTGGGAAAGTCCAGATAGCTTCCCAAAAATCCAATTAAAGAGCTGGTTTTGGGCTCCTTTTCCTGGGTTTTCCCAATCACTGGTGCCCTGGAAGCCCTTATCTCTTCCGGACTGTGGGGTGTGATTGCAAAAAAGGAAACCTAGGCAGCTTCATTAACGAATACCGAGACTGGGCAAACAATGGCAGCTCCAGCTCTCAAGCTGTCTCAGCTGCCTCCACATTCAGACACAGTGTCTTGAGTTCCTGGTTTAGGCGTCACGAATGTGCAGTGCTCCAACAGTTGCCAAGATATTCTCTGGGAGGTTTGGTAGTCATTAGGGGAAGGACATTTACTCAAGGGTTTCTTAAGGCTGGGTTCAGTGTTAGATCTCTGTCCCTTCTGGTCTATGTGGAATGCCTTACAAAGAAAGGGATTTTAAGAAAGCTGCCTATGGTGAGGTTTCTGTCATGGAGCTGCTGGCCAGCATCTATCTACATGACATACAAAGATGTGGTGGTTCCTGGAAGGGTGGCTCCTCAGCTCCAAGACTCACCAACTGCTGATGAATCCCATAATAGGTTCTTGGTGTCACAAGATGCTTTGTTTTCATAGGGTCCACAAGGTGCACCAGGGCTCATGGGCCAGCCTGGAGCTAAGGGAGAGCCTGGTGAGCTCTTTTTTTGACATGCGACTCAAAGGTGACAAAGGAGACCCAGGTTTTCCAGGACAGCCAGGCATGCCGGGAAGAGCAGGAACTCCTGGAAGAGATGGCCACCCAGGACTTCCTGGACCCAAAGGCTCTCCGGTAGGTGCATTTCCAGACTTGGAACGTGTTTTGCAAATGCAGATCTAAAAAGAGCAGAGAAAGGAACACTTTGAGTCAAAGCTATGGAGCCTCACTCAGATGGCATAAACTTGCCCCATGGCCCCAGGGCCAACATACATCCGGGAATGTAGGCTTAGTACTTGTACAATGGATTGCAGATGGCTGAGTCTGTTTGATGAGTTTTCCTATCTCACATCCTCCATGAGAAACAATTCTAAAGCCAACAGTGCACCCTTCCTTGTTTGAAGGGTGGGATCCTAGACCTTCAGCTGTGACAACTGCTTAGGGAAAAGGATCCTGGTGTTGCTTGTTAACTCCAAATTGACCTGGTGGTCTGTGATGTAATGAACAGTGTCAGCTGGCTAAACTCCTGTCACTAATTTGCTGTGCACAACACAGGAATGGGTACCAAAATCAGCATTGTCCCTTGACAATCTTTCCTGCCTCTTGTCTCCTCAGGGTTTGACAGGATTGAAAGGAGAACGAGGCCCTCCTGGAGGAGTTGGCTTCCCTGGTAGTCGTGGTGACATTGGCCCTCCTGGACCCCCAGGAATTGGTTCTATCGGCCCCATTGGTGAAAAAGGACATGCGGGCTTGCCTGGAGGCCCCGGGTCCCCAGGCCTTCCAGGTGAGACTTCAGGACCTGAAGGGGAAGCTTCAAGGTCACAGAAACTGGGTGTCAGAGATGCAGGGTACACACTGCTCCACTTCTTCCCAGGAAAGGAATGTGACTAGACAAGTCCTTTTGTGTTCTGTACTTCATTTCTCCCTGTGTCAGCTGGGCAGCTTATGCAGAGACCACAGATCAGCTAAAGTCAGCCTCTTGGGGAGAAGAAGGTGAAACATGAGGCTATTTTTATTTTTTTAATTCCATTTTCTGCTCCTTTTGGCTTCTGCCCTTTCCAAGCAGTATAATCTTTACTCTCCGTTAGTGTTCAGGCACTTAGGTTGCAGAATCTGGGCTGCTGTTTGATTCTTATTGGCTTAGGTCATTTGCTGACTGCCTTTTGAGTGGTTTATGTACCAAGCCCTAAGCAGAATGTTGACAAGCATTGCGAGAAAGACTCAGCCCTACTATGGTCTCCAACAAGGTTTATTAGAAAACCTACAACAAGAGTAACATGTTTCGGTCCTATGTTGTCAGTGCCCAGGGTGACTGAGGGTGGCTGGATTGGGGGGAGGTGCACCCCTCTGCCTTCCGAAAGGGGGCCACTCAGTAATGGGATTCCACACTGACCTGAACAAGCCTGTCATTCTGAGACAATCTTGGATGATGAGGGTAGAGGCCAGAAGTGGCTTGCCACAGAGGAGGAAGTTAGTGTGTGCCCTGGGAAGGATTTAAAAAGTTGTAAAAGTTAATGAAGGACTTGGGGTGATTAAAAACAGTATTAAGGAGCCCGTGAGCAGAATTCCCAGCAAGAGCCCCGAAGGCACAGCCACATGCTGGCCCTGCACTCACAGCTCTCATGTGGTTTCCCTAGCACGGTGATGGCCAAGATTTTATCAGTCCTGTCCCCATTAGGGACATTGTTTTCTTCCAGGATGCAGGCAGCATTAGCCATGTTCAAGGGTGAAGTCCAAGGGTGGTGCTCTGAAGATCCTGTGTCGCCATCATTGTCACTAGCAAAGTGAGAATGACCCCATTACTGACTGTACTTTGTTAATGGAGAACGGGCAGGGTCTGTCTTACCACTCCACTTGGGTGTTTTAGGAAGACCCCAGTGAGCCTGAGAGAGGGTCCTTCATGGTTCTGAAGTTAAAATCAACAAGTTGGGAGTTCTCACGGCCTCCTCAACTTACAGAGCCATGGAGGAGTTAATATGATTTGAGAGAAATCAGCAGTGTAGTTCCTCGTAGATCCAGGCACCGCAGGGAAGAAGGGTCTAGGAGGAGGTGCTGCTGGTTTTTTTGGCCGGCTGTCCACATTCTGGAGAGTTCCTTGCCCTCCAGACCCTGTCAGCTTCTGGATCAGGAAGCTGACCTTTGATCTGCAGGGCTGTGTTTATGTGTGATCGTAAAAGCCTGGGTCCCAGGGGTTCATGGGTAGCAGATGTGCGCCGGGTCAGTTAGTTCTTTCTCACAGTCCATAGCTGTTCCTCGAGGGTCCCCTTCCCTGGAATTCCTGTGCTGTGATGAACAGTCCCTGAACCATAGTATCCTTGTCTCCTGTGGCTCTCTTTGGGGCTTAATTGGGAAGAGGTGGGGCCTGAAAGTAGAGAGCTTTATGCTTGCTTCCCCAGGGCACTAGGAATTGTGACACCGTTAGTCTGGGATGACACACAGTCACCTATTGCCTGTCATGTTCTACTGAGCAGATGCAGATTCCAGCTAGATGGAAAACAACTTAGACAGATTCTGTCTGATGGAATGAAACACAGTGGGGTTTGTTTTGTTTTGTCTTTTGGCTTTTATTTATTTATTTTTAAATTTTTCGGACAGGCTAACCAAGAAACAACCCAGGGCCACCTTAATTTTTGTTATGGGAGATTTTCCAACCCTCCAGGGCTTGAATGTGAAACTCTTAAGGAATCTGGAGTCAAATAAACATTTTGGTCATTTGGGGGCACACATCTTGAGTATCTCCGGTTGAGGCTCTAGACATGCAGGGGAGGAATGAGAAACCCAAGGGCTTTTCTGTGCAGGAGTTCAGGGTGCCTTAGAGGATGAGGAATGGTGGCCACAACCTGGGTATCCTGAGAGGACTCAGGGCCTCAGCTGGGGAGTAGTGGTCACAAGTCTGGGTATCCTGAGAGGATTCAGGGCCTCAGCTGGGGAGTAGTGGTCACAAGTCTGGGTATCCTGAGAGGACTCAGGGCCTCAAATGGGGAGTGGTGGCTCCTTTGTGGTGTACTGAGAGGATTCTGGGGCAAAACGTCACTCATGCTGTCTTCAGAGAGGCTGAGATGTGACAATCCCCATATATGATCCTGTTGTCTTCTTCCCTCAGGTCCAAAGGGCGAAGCAGGAAAGGTTGTGCCACTTCCTGGCCCCCCCGGGAGCTGCAGGACTCCCAGGATCCCCTGGGTTCCCAGGCCCGCAAGGTACCATTGAAGTCTAGCTTGCTTGGCTACCACAGGGCTCCTTTAAGCATTTCTTATACTGACCACTCACTTTTCTCACCACAGGTGACAGAGGCTTCCCAGGAACCCCAGGACGGCCAGGGATTCCGGGAGAGAAGGGTGCTGTGGGCCAGCCAGGGATCGGATTTCCCGGGCTTCCTGGCCCCAAAGGTGAGCCTAGTGTGGGGCTGTGACTCTGGCCAGAAGACCAAATGGGGAAGGGTGTCCTGCCATTCAGTTACTGGTGTGTGGTTAGGGTCTTGGTATCTGCTTCACACGAACCTGTGAGAAAGGGAAGGATCCGGCAGGAAGGACACCCTCAGTCCCTCAGTGTGCTTGGGCCACTCAAATAACAACGATCCTACCACCTCAGGCAATTGTGAGGTCTACTCCAGACACAGATGGCACATGTGTAGTCTGTCTAGCATTGCCACACACAGTTTCTGTCTATGTGGTGTATTAGAACTTTGCTTACCGCTATGACAAAATCCTTGACAGAAGCTAGTTAAGGAAGGAAGGGGGGGGGCTTACTTTGGCTCATGGCTTGAAGGTCCATCAAGGTGGGGAAGGTCCCGTGTGAGGCGGCAGCTTACATTGCATTTGTGGTCAGGGATGTAGAGATGGGTGGTGGGGCTCAGGGCATGTTCTCCTTTCTGTTCAGTCAGTGACCCCAGTCCATGAGTTGGCCCCGCATCCATGGTGGGTCTTCTCACTGCACTCAACCCAGCCCAGAAGCCCCTTTACAGACATGCCAGGAGGTTTGTTTCTCAGGTGGTTCTAGACTCTGGCAATTTCACAGTTACTGACATAAGTGAAGAATGTGGGGAGAGCCCTTGCATCTGGAATGGTTTTCTCGACTCTTCAAACAGGTGTTGATGGCTTGCCTGGAGACAGGGGACTGCCTGGGAGTCCTGGGCGTCCTGGATTTAACGGCTTACCTGGCAACCCAGGACCACAAGGCCAAAAGGTGGGTACTGACGTTTCTAGGCAGCCTGGTCCTCATTCTTGTTGATTGGACATATAATATATGCATTATTAATCTTATGGGATGGTTTTCTGTTTAATGACATGGCATACAAGAGGCAGAAGGGAAACCAATTGTTTCTGCTTTGTGAACTTTTCTCGCCTCTGCTCTGGGTCCCAGTGTGAAATGTGCTTCTGTGAGTGATAGATGAAAGCTGTTTGAGAGCCACTGTCAGAAAACAAGTTTACCTGGGGGAGCAATACATAGGACATCCCAGCCAAGGCCACTGTGGCTGTATGGGGCCACCCTGGTGGGCCTTTAGCAATGGAGTCTCAGGCTGGTCACATCTTTCCTGCTCTGATTAGAGGAAACAGAGGGGAACTGCTGGAAGGCATGAGCAGAAAGTGGGAGAAAGGGTGGGCTCCAGTTAACCGTTGCCCAGGATGGAACCAGTCTGGTCCTGTCCTCACTTTCTTGGGAGAGAGCAAGTGTGACAGGTGACAGTGTCTTAGTCATCCAGAGCCAAGGCTGATGATTGATCTGCTTCTCGTATCTTGGGGATTTCCAGGGAGAACCTGGCATTGGGCTACCAGGACTCAAAGGGCAGCCAGGCCTTCCAGGCATTCCTGGTGCACCTGGAGAGAAGGGCAGCGTCGGGGGCCCAGGCATTCCTGGAGAACAGGGGTTGATTGGCCCCCCTGGGCTCCAGGGGGTCAGAGGTAATACTTTAGACCATACCTGCTTGCTTCATGTACTCAGGCCACACTGACGGGTGGGAGGTGACACTGAAGGTTTTGTGGCTGTGGCTGTTGTACAAACGGATGGCGTAGGGGATGGGATATTCTATAGCCTCCAACTTATTCCCGTCCTTCCTGACAGGTGACCCAGGACCTCCTGGAGTTCAAGGCCCTGCAGGTCCGCCAGGGGTTCCAGGAATAGGACCACCCGGAGCTATGGGACCTCCCGGAGGGCATGGGCCACCAGGGTCATCAGGTGATGTGACTGTCCCTTCCTTAGAGCCTGTGAACGGTGGGGTGGGAGGGGAGGTTAGCACAGTTGCAAAAATAAAGGAGGTGGGAAGTACATTCTAGTTTGTAAGAATGGCTTGGTTGTTTGCTTACTCCAAACATTACAGATTCCCACTGTTTCCTCCCACTGAGTCTGGTTAATATGTCAAAGAAACCTGTTATGTATTCAGTAGCACTTAAAAATTTTATTTAACATAATATCTTCGTCTTATCTTTTATTAGGAACCTTAACTAAGTTGGTAATTTAAACTTTATTCTTTGTCTAGTTGCGTTTGTCCTTGCACCAATAATCCCAGGATTAAGCTAGTACTGTGGAACAAGGGCAAACTAGTCAGTGAAACCTAGTCTGCAGTGGGTTTTACAGAGGTAAAGGTGATACAGTATGGCAGAAAGAGAAGGGCTTCCTCTTATGAGACGGCTTACCCACTGACTTCACGACTCTGAACACTGGGCATCAGCCAAGCCCCACTGCCGGCATGCTCACATGTTGTCCTCAGAAAATGCTCTGTGCAGTGACGCTCATTCTAGAACATTCCATAAGTTACTCATTTTGTCCAACCTCAGGCCCACCCGGAATCAAAGGAGAAAAGGGTTTCCCTGGATTCCCAGGACTGGATATGCCCGGCCCCAAAGGAGATAAAGGCTCTCAAGGACTTCCTGGCCTTACAGGACAGTCAGGGCTCCCTGGACTTCCTGGACAGCAGGGGACTCCTGGACTTCCAGGGTTCCCAGGTAAGTGACACCTGAACTTTGTCTGGATCACATGAGAGGGAACATGGCTTTCTTCCTCCTTTCCTGCCCACTGGGCATTTACCTTTTGAGGTCCATGTAGGGACCTGTTCTTAACATTCCTTTTGACCGTAGGTTCTAAAGGCGAAATGGGCGTCATGGGAACCCCGGGACAACCAGGTTCACCGGGACCAGCAGGCACCCCAGGGTTACCTGGAGAAAAAGGTAAGGGGGCTGACAGCTTGCAAACCATGTTGTGTCATACTGTCTTGTGTCTTTATTTCTTGAGAATTCTGGAAGGTTCTTGTGCTATTATAGATTTATTGCACTATTTTGATTACATTTAGTTTTAAGAAGTAGATGAAAGAAATGCAGAAGGTTACTCAAGCAGCTGGCAGACTCTTCTCTTTTGGAGGAATTAACTCCTTGCATAGACCATGGTTGCACAGTGCTATTGCTGCCCAGCGGGTGTGCAGAAGATGGGAATGGCTTTGTTTCTTTCTGCAAGGAACTGGGGACTCTCCAGTCACATTGAAAGTGCAAGTCTTGAATTGTCAGGCAGGGCCATATTACTACAGCCCATGTCATGGGCGAGCCCAGCTTTGTAGTTCTTGTTCTCGGAAATTGATCCAAAATCCTGTTGTTTTTAAAAGAGGCTGACTGTAAACATAAGATGTAAAAAGGGAAGTTGATGTCAAGGATGCAGAAGTTTTCCATTCTTTAATTTGTTTACGATTGGGCAGCACTTGGGAGTGACAGAGGATAGAGGTTTGAGAAATACATTTGGGAAGGAGAGAAAAGGAGTTCATCTAAGTGACATGTGTTAGGATTATTAGCAGATAATGAACTTTAGAAGGTGGCTTTACCATGCCACTCCCTGGAGTCACGCTGTCCCCTGTGACTCAGACTCTCACCACCAGTGTTAGTGTTTGACATTTTCTGGTTCTTTCCCAACTTTGCAGGTTCTGGATGGAAAAGGTGCCTTCCAGACAGTGTTGGGTCTGTATCTTACTGGATGCTTACTTCTCTTTCCTCCACAGGGGACCACGGCCTTCCAGGCTCCTCAGGACCCAGGGGCGACCCTGGCTTCAAAGGTGATAAAGGGGATGTTGGGCTTCCTGGAATGCCAGGATCGATGGAACATGTGGACATGGGCAGCATGAAGGGACAGAAAGGAGACCAAGGAGAGAAAGGTGAGGGGGAAACTCCTCGGTGACAGAGGTGACAGGCGGGCCTCACTGGGGAACCTGTTGCTCCACGGACACTGTATCACCCTGCTCTTCTGCAACAATTGCTTCCTAAGCAGAGATGGACGCTCACTGTGTTTTTCTGTGGCATATAGGACAAATTGGACCCACTGGCGATAAAGGTTCCCGAGGAGATCCTGGAACTCCAGGAGTACCTGGGAAGGATGGGCAGGCAGGGCATCCTGGACAGCCAGGTAGGTGTGGACAGTATGCCCAGAGTCATTGTAACGGAACTTGCCTCTTTTTGCTTTCCATAGTCATTGACCTGTGGGATTTTTTTTTTCTGTTTTTCTAGGTCCTAAAGGTGACCCAGGTCTTAGTGGAACACCAGGATCCCCTGGACTCCCTGGACCCAAAGGATCAGTTGGAGGAATGGGCTTGCCAGGTAACTTGCCAGGCTACGTCTTCGTAAGGTTCATGGTGTGTACATGGGGCTGATGGGATGTCTGCAGGGTGCCACTGCTCACGAGGAGGATGGAGAGCCTGGCAGCCATGTCCCTAGTGTACAGTTTTCTGTCAAGGATGGATGGCTTTTGCCTGACATGCTGATCATTGCTAAAAGTGAATGAGTAATATACACTGGAAAGTAAAGTGGGAGCTGCCCATGGACAAGTGGGTTAGTTGGGGAGGTGGTTCTCAGCACAGGCTGGGAAGTGACAGCCAGGACTGGAAGTTGGCTTTCCAGTGTCCTCCCAAGTCTTTGTGAGGCGCTCCAGTTACTTGCTGTAACATTCTAGGTTGCTGGTTGTATACCCATATCTGTTATTTCATAAACCCACATACGGTGTGTGAAACTCTTCACACTGCCTTGCCCTCCTCTGAGTGGATGGCATCATGAAGGTTCCTCATTGGTAGAGTTGTGTTCTTCTCTCCTTACGCAATGATGACCTTTATAAGACAGAGGAACATTTCTCGGGCTGGCTCTGAGGCAGCTTGCCCAAGGACTCCCAGCTGTGTTGTTGGCAGACTGATAAACAGGGTGATTTGTGTTCAGCGTTAGCGGATCAACTTCACACTCTACTGTTTCTGCCACTAGGTACGCCTGGAGAAAAAGGCGTGCCCGGCATCCCTGGCTCACAGGGTGTCCCCGGCTTACCTGGAGAGAAAGGAGCAAAAGGAGAGAAAGGGCAGTCAGGTCTGCCTGGCATTGGGATTCCTGGGCGGCCTGGTGACAAGGTGATCACCTTCCCCCATGTAAACCTCTCCCTCTTCACGGAAATGTTCCTGACCCACTTTTATCAGTGACTTCAGCACATTCATGAACAGCCCTTCCAACTAACTCGAAGTCATCTCCTCCTCCTTCAACCTGCTGCTTTTTCTCCCCAGGGAAAACTCTAGAAGCCCTTCGAGTTAAGAGGGTGGCCCCTTACCACAGAGAGGGAGAGAGGTGGGCCTGGCAAATGGAAAGGAGACACTGTCAGCTCTGTTTCTCAGCTATGGACTTCATTTCTTTTCTGGAAAGCCTAGCAAGTGGAATTCTGCCATGTGATAATCATAGCATCAGAATTTATTACCTGGACAGTGCTTCTAGTCCTGGAGCTAATATGCCTTCTTTCTCGCAGGGAGACCAAGGGCTTGCGGGTTTCCCGGGCAGCCCTGGTGAGAAGGGAGAGAAAGGCAGTGCCGGAACCCCAGGGATGCCAGGCTCCCCAGGCCCAAGAGGTTCTCCAGGGAACATTGGTCATCCAGGTAGGGGGCCTAGAGAACCTCTGGGCAGTGAGTTACAGAGAAGAAAGCGCGGGTGCACACAACTTCTGAACCTTCATTTTCTCATTAGGAAGCCCAGGCCTGCCTGGAGAGAAGGGAGACAAGGGCCTCCCAGGATTGGATGGCATTCCCGGTGTCAAAGGAGAAGCAGGTAGGGACCCTTTACTGGCACTTGGGAGGGCAGATGAGGAGTATCCAGGCTTTATAGGGGTTGGGAGTATAGTCTCAGCCTCATGGGAGAATGCTTCGCTGTAAAGCAGGCCTAGTGTGCTGTTTGGGGTCAGGGTCAGCTGGTTCTATCCCTTCACTTTCGGAGCCACAGATGAAGTCAGTAGGGGGCTCATGGTTTTGGGGAGGTGAAGCCAGCATCTCCAAGCTGCTTTTGTAATGAGGTGGACATTTCAGACATTTCCCTCCTTTCTCTGTGTGAGCACTGGGTGAGATTTATGCTGTTCCTAGAAGCAGAGAGGGGTCCTGTCGGAAGGGTGTCAGAACTGACTTTAGGGATGCCAGGCACACGCAGAGAACAGCTCTTTACGATGTCTCAAAGAGATCACTTCACAGAAGGCACAGTGCTGAGAGGGTCCATGTGAGTGGCTATGTCGTTTCTCCCCAAGGTTTCCCTGGGACTCCTGGCCCCACAGGCCCAGCTGGCCAAAAGGGAGAGCCCGGCAGTGATGGAATCCCGGGGTCGGCAGGAGAGAAGGGTGAACCAGGTGAGTGTGTTCCGCTTCTCAGCAGAAGTCACAGTATCCCTCCATCCAGAGACAAACACAGAGGCGCCTCTGTGTTCCCTGCAGCTCCGAAAACACAGATATGTGTACATGAGGGATGGGATTGGATCAGGCAGGGATACTCATTTCTTCTTCGAGCAGCTCTTCTCTTGGGGGTGGGGGGTCACAGGACACACAGATGGAGCAGTTTTGGGTAGAAATGCCTCCTTTGCCATTTCTCCTGTGTTTGTTATGACAAAACAGAATAAAAAGGAAAAGAAAATTCCTCTGTCCAGCATTTTCCCCAGTTGGGGGAAGGGTCTTAGTCTCCCAGGGCCTGGGGGTCCTGGGGTTACTGCTGCTTCCTGCATCTGGTCCTGTTACTGATGGAAGAGGACATGTCTTGGCAGGGCCACTGGTTTCTAGCTGTACGTACCAGTGGCAATTTGAAATAGGTAACCATGAGTAGAGCTGGACAGAGGGGGAACTGCAGGGGTTCCTTGCTGTTCCTGCTGGCTGCTCTTCAGTTCTTTTTCTCATTCTCTATGAAGATAATTTGTAAGAAGCCTTCCCACTTCCTCCTCCATCTGAGTCTCCTCTCTGTGCAGCCAGCTCCCCTCCCAACCCCCCAGCTCTCCGAGCTTCTCCCACCTCCTTTGAGAGGGATGAGGAGTTAGTTGCATGGCCATCTAAGGAAAGCCAGTCTGTGTGCCTCTGCCATGGTTGTTGCTACCCATGACTGATTGGGAGTTTTTATTCTGGTCAAGTAGGACTCAAGAGTAGGAATCTCCCGGGGCTGCTGTCCCCTCATAAACCTTGGCTTTATGCAGCAGTGATTGGCAGCTGTCAGCAGCATCAGCTGGTGCTGCAGCTCCTAAAGGCATTGGGACTCAGCAGCTAGGGCCACGACTGTCAGGCCTAGAGTGTTTGGACCCTTGGCTCTGAACATGGCAGGTCCCTGGAGTTCTAGCAACAAGGACCCGCTTTTTCCAACTGTTATTTTTTTCTGCTGCTTCTGCTCTCTGTCTTTCTTTCCCTGGCCACTGTCTGAAGCTCTTCAGCCAATCTCTGGTCTCCGTTGCAGCAGTCATCTCTTGTATTCTTAGCTCAATCTGTTCTATTGATGATAAAGATCAAATGTGTGCAAGAAGCCTGGCCTCTTACAGTGAGGCCTCTCACAAATAAACAAGGTTAGGCAAGAAAAGACTGGCTTAGAGGAAGCCTCTTGTTGAACACCAGGGGGCAGCAGACTAGAGAAAGGCGCCAAGCTCCTGGTTATACAGCTGTCGGGCAAGAGGCAGGTCAAGGTTTTCTGCAATGACCATAGCCTTCCTTTCTGCGGGGCTAACAGTGGGAGGTGCTTCTTCTGTGGCCTGGATGAAGATGGCTTCGGGTCCTTTAGAATTCCTTGGATCTTTGACTTGCTGTGTTCTGAGACTTGGTCAGGGCATCTGGAGCCCCTGGAGTGTCCTCAGACTGTAATGAGCCCAGACAGCCATGCTTCAATGAGGGCAGTTCACTGGGTACCAGAAGTAGGTCTGCTTGGCTGATGGATTTCCTGTTGGGTGCTGCCCAGGCCTTGTAAGGCCAGGGTTTGCACAATGGCTGCCTGTTTCCACACAGAAAACATGAGAATGGTGTTTGTGATATAGACTTAAAAGCTAGACACAGAACTTTCATTCTAGCAGCAATCAACAGGACTTGACAGCATCTGTCAGGGCCTCGCTGTGTTTACCTTCTGCCCTAGTGCCCAGGGAGGGCTGAGCCCTCTGATCTGCCTCTGTAGGAAATAAGCTTATCAGCACAGATCATTACTGCTCAGCACCTTAATGATCTGAGCAGAAAGGTTCTTAGGGAGTATGTGTGATACACCAACTGCAGGGGACTAGCTCTGCTCCCAGGTTCCAATGAACTACTTTCTTCATACTCTTTAAGTGACACATGTTGTTAGAGCAGACAGGGACATTGCCTCCCTGATGTCTCTGCAGTTGAGTAAGAGACATGTTGTTTTCTGTCTTCATCTTGTAGGTCTTCCAGGAAGAGGTTTCCCAGGCTTCCCTGGGACCAAAGGAGACAAAGGTAACACTCTCGGCTTTGCAACGTTGTGTCTGCTGGTGCTGCCATACTAAGGGAACAAGACATGTCTCCCTTAGCACGGCAGTAACTGGGTCTAGTGGCTCATAGATGCCCTATGATTATATCATCCAATTCATGGCTGACATGATATGTGGCACATGCCAAATACCATATGATGTTATTATTGCTTAAGTTTTGAGTAACATGTAAACATGGGTTCCAATCCCTTGTAATCTCTTGGTTCCTTGTTTTTTAATTAATTAGTTAATTAATTAAATGTGTATGCTTGAATATATATCTCTATATATTAAATATATATTTCTGTCTATTTATCTATCCATCTATTTATCTGTGTATGTATACATGGTTTTGAGCTGCCAGGGGGATGCTGGGAACTGAACCTGGGCCCTCTGCAAGAGCAGTAAGTGCTCTCAAGTGCCGAGTCATCTGTTCAGCCCTTTCTTTCCTATTTTTAAAAATAGCTTTATTGGTGTAACATTACCATACAATAGACAACACATATTTAAAGTCTGCCATTCTTTTAAGTTTTGACTCCCATATGTACCCATGGAAGAATTGCATTCTGGGTAGTGTCACATCTGTTACCCCACAGCCGCTCTGCTGCTTCTGACCCTCTATCCTGTACCCTGACTCCCCAAGAGTCCACCAAGCAAGCATCCGTCTCCTTGTATCTCCTGCAAGTTCATGCAAACAGTTGGGCAGTTTGTACTTTCTGTAGCCTGGCTTCTTCCCACAGCATGTCTGATTTGCAGTCTTCCTAGTACTGTGTCATTAATTCACTCTTGAGTACTAAGTAGTGTCCCATTGCATCCTGATAACAGTTCTCTTTGTCTATGTCTTGGGATGAGCAAGCCCTTGGTTGTAGTAGTGTGGTTGCTTGAAGACTTCAAAACACACATAAGATACACACATAAGATACACATATAAGATACACACATAAGATATACATATAAGATACACACATAAGATACACATATAAGATACACACATAAGATCCCTGGCTGTCACTGGAGTGTAGCATCTCCGTGGTCTGTTCTCCTCTGGTCATCATCGTCTCCCCCTTCCCCGTGTAGGTTCCAAGGGTGAAGTTGGCTTCCCTGGCTTAGCTGGAAGTCCAGGAATTCCCGGAGTGAAAGGCGAACAAGGATTCATGGGTCCTCCAGGCCCTCAAGGACAACCAGGCTTACCTGGCACTCCTGGTCACCCCGTGGAGGGGCCCAAAGGAGACCGAGGACCTCAGGGTCAACCTGGCCTGCCAGGTAAGGACTTTTCGACAGATACATGTTTAAGTTATCAGCTCAGAACTGCACTTTGAACTGGTCTTTGTGGTTTCCTTTCAGTTAAGGCGTTTAGTTAGAGAGCTACAGGAAGGAAGTTACGGAAAGAAATGCAACACAGATGCCAATTGGGTTCTTGCTTTAATGGGTGCAATGCTGTAATGGTTCCTACACTCAGCTTGCCTCCTGTGGCAATGTAGTAGGGCCCGGATGCCGTGGCTTCGGGTATTTTGGAAGCCAACACTGTGACATTTACATGAACACTGCAATGGTGCTGTACATCTCCAGACTTCATAACCTTGTGGCTTTATTATTTACTTATCTTGGTGGTCCTGGGGGTGGAGCATAGGTTTTATGCATAGTAGGAAAATGCTTTACTACTGAGTCACATACCTAGGATTTTTATTATGGTCATTGTTTTGAGGCAAGGTCTCACTAAGTTGTCCACACTGGCCTTGAACTCACTCACTTTATAGCCCAATACAAGATAACTTGAGCTCCTGGTCTTCAGCCTCTGGTATAGCTGGGATGACAGACCTGGGCTACCAGTACCAGCAGACAGGCCACTTGGTACTGAGTCTGGTGTCTTTGTGACCATTCTTCCTTGATTTCTTAGAGTCCTGTTTGCTCTACAAGGCTGTGTGGTGTTGTGGTTGCTGACAGCTGATGGCCATATTGAGCGCACCAGTGACGGTTCACCGTATTACAGAGTTAGCACCTTACCTCTGTGTCTTTTGTTCTTCACATTAGGACATCCGGGACCTATGGGGCCTCCAGGGTTCCCAGGAATCAATGGGCCAAAAGGTGACAAGGGAAATCCAGGTTGGCCAGGAGCTCCTGGGACTCCAGGCCCTAAGGGAGACCCAGGATTCCAAGGCATGCCGGTGAGTGGTTGAGTGTAGAAATGTTTTTCAAAAGGAAGCTTTTTGGTCAAGAGTTGCATATGTGTGCATGTGTGCACACATGTATGTTGTGACACTCCTTAGTCACTAAAGCAGTCCTTCCTTGGCACCAGCATGGGAAAGTATTACAACATGGTTTTTTCTCTTTTTTTACAGTCTGTTTTATAGGAACCATTAAAATGGAAATGCTATACTGCTGCAAATCATAGTTCAGTGCCCAACTTTACAGCCTATTTACAAATTCAGTGCCAGTGTTCAGTGTCTTGGTAAAGAACAGTCCTGTGCAGCCTGACAGTTATCTTGTGGGGTTGCCAGAGGGTCAGGTGTGTTACAAATGGTGCCCTGGACCAGTCTGCAGGACATGCAGCTCATGAACCCCCAATAGTCTGTGTGTGTGTGTGTTGGGTTATTAATTAGCTTTGGTCTTCTGTAGTACCAGTAGAAGCTAACTCTTAGGTAAAGTAGCTGTTTCTGGTTGGATTCTTGGCCTGCCCACCACCATGACTGAGGTTCTGGTTGGATTCTTGGCTTGCCCACCACCATGACTGAGGTTCTGGTTGGATTCTTGGCCCAGCCACCACCATGGCTAGAGTGTAGGTTTTATACTTACTTGTGGGGATCAAAGAGATATGTTAGTATAGAGTCATTATCTGTCCTGTGCCTGCCTCTATTTCTTCTGTCTTTCATTTCTCTCCGTCTCTCTCTGCCTCTTTCTTTCTAACACACTTTGAGAGAGAATGTGAGTCCAGGGAGTTGGGATATGGCAGAGTTGTAGGTGGCCTTTGCTGGGGTGAAGCAGCACTTGGGGGTTTTATTTGAGATCCTCACGGGTTGTTCCTGAAGTTCATCAGTAGCAGAGGTGGCCCTGGGCACTGATTTGAGGACAGTCACAGAACAAGCGAGCCTGATGTGCTGTCAGAACTATTGCTGCCGAGACTCTTCTGGGGTTTGTTTCTGAGCTGCAATGGGGATCAAGCCAATGGCCCTGGGGAAGTATTCCATCACTCCTTTTACTTCTGAATCTCCAAATTGTAAGTGCTAGGAATAATTGTGCAAGCTGACTCCATGGAGCAGTAGTGATCACTCTTACCCACTCTCTGCCCTCCGTGCCATGTGTACATCCACACCGTATGTAGGGAGTGTCCATGAGTTTATTCGTAGTGATACAATTACAGACATTTTTCTCGTTATTCACGCAGTCCTGATTTCATTCATCAGCCACACCCCCTATTCCTGGTGCTAGTCACTGTCTGCCTCTCTGTATACATGTTGTATAAATAAATGTGTATATTTGTGTATATATGGTTATATATGTTGAATATGGTATTTTTTCAAATTAGGATAAGCACATCTATATAAGAAATAAAATGTTTTGCATATGGCTGTGCATGTCTACAGAAAGGAGCAATTACATTGAAATAGAAAAAAAGATGGGCTGATATTTTTGAGTATATGTTATTATATTGCACATCCTTAAGTATATATTGCTATAAGAGAAACTTGTTCTTCTTTAGTGTTTTAAGATATTTTTCCATAATTAAAATAATAATTCAGATGAGACATGAAGCTGATTCCAAAGAACAGTAACTGCCCTTTGATAGGAGAAGTTTCCAGAAGGGTTGTATCCATGGAAACACTATGTCCATGTCTGTGTTTGTGGCATCATGCTGGTGGCTAGAGACAGCTACAAGCTCAAGAGAACTTACTGTGTATATGGACAAATAGAGGGAGATCAGGGGACCAATGTTGGCAATATCCTTTCCTCGTGTTATAACACTTAGGAATTGTAAGACCCCTTCAGTTCACAAACTCCTGTGATGAACATCGGAGGGCTTTCCACCTGACAGGGTATTCAGGGTACTGACCACAGGTGTCTGGAGCCATCTCCAGCTCACACTTCTTTTGTATATCTAGGGCATTGGTGGCTCTCCAGGAATCACAGGTTCAAAGGGAGATATGGGACCGCCCGGAGTTCCAGGATTCCAAGGTAAGACAGTGAAGTCTGAGATTGACAGCCTTGCTGTTGAGGGACCACTATTCCAAAGGCCTCTTGAGCACAGTGCTTCCTCTGCCCTCCGAGTGCTGGGATTACAGCCTTGCATTATTGCTGCCAGCTAAAAATGTCCTTCTCTGTGGCACCACAGTCTGTATGCACCTGAGGATGGCCAGCTGAGCACATTCTGATTTTCTTAATTAAGGACCAGTGGATCACATGTGCCTCAGTCATTTGAGTCTCAACCAGAAGCTGGGGCTTTGGGACACTTAATTACTTTATGAGTGTAGTCAGCAAACATGTCCTGAATGCTAGCAGCTTCCACACATCGTGGTTCCTGCAGAGTCAGACTCACCTGATGGGTGAATAAAAAGAGCCCACAGTCTACAGGATCTGTGGTCTGTCAGACAGTGACCACAGACTCCATTACATGCCCTGATTGTCACTGTTGTGTGGTGGCTCCTTATAAGACGATGGCTTATGTATGACCCTAGAAACGTTTTGTGAGATACTGCAACTGAAAAATTAATGTGTTTTCTTCCTTGAATGTAAATGATAATGTGCTCACTGTGTATATAGGCACATGATACATGTATGTATATGTATGTGTACATCTACTTGCACATCTGGGGATGCAGCTGTGTATATATTTTTTCATATATATGTGCCTGCATATATACACGTTTGTGCATGTGTGTGAATATGCGCCCCTATATTCTTGCATATGATTAAAGGCTCTATGCAAAGGCAATGTCCTTTTCCTACCCAGGTCAGAAAGGTCTTCCTGGCCTGCAGGGAGTGAAAGGAGACCAGGGAGATCAAGGCATACCTGGCCCTAAAGGTAGGTGAAGCATTCATGCTTTATTAATGATCTGGGGAAATTCAGAAGCTACCAAACACACAGGATTTGAGGGGTTGATTTTTCAGATGTCAAATGAGTGCAAAAATCAGTAGAAGATGGTGATTAGAAACCTGGTTAGAAGCAGGCAAACCCTGTGCTTGCTTCCCTAAGATGAAAAAACTGCTGTTGGAGTTTTTGGCATCAACCCCTCTTGATAGAGGAATTGTGTGACTCAGAGAGTCCAGGGAGAGGGGAGGGGCCCACCTTAACCACCACATGCTAGGGATCTAGCAATGTTGCATAGGCTTTGACATCAGAGCAACACCAGCCGCTTAGAGTTGGGAGAGAACAAAATCTGCCTTCCGCGGCTCACCTGCTAGCTCAGGATGGGCTGTGCTGTGCCCATAGGCAGTGTCAAGTGAGGGCAGGGTGGCAGCTGTTGGTTTCCAGAATGGAGTATAGGCTGGGGTTGAGAGTTCAGGATTTTCGGCTTAGTTAAACAGGAAAGAGGCAACACACATTGAATCTGTGTTTGGTGAGGTTCTGTGCCTGTGTGTTTGATGGTGGTACAGAGGCTGTCAAAGGTCCTTTCGGTCACGCTGCTGACAGTGAGGCTGATCCTCTGTCATTCCCACAGGTCTCCAAGGTCCCCCTGGGCCCCCAGGTCCCTACGATGTCATCAAAGGAGAACCAGGACTCCCTGGTCCTGAGGGTCCCCCTGGTCTAAAAGGACTCCAGGGACTACCAGGTCCAAAAGGACAGCAAGGTGAGGCCTTGGGTTGTGTAGATGCCTGGGTATGTGCATGGGTTTTCTATCACCTATGTGCCTAAGACTAGAGTCTGAGCAGTGGTTGATTATACAAACATGTTTAAATAGTACTTTCTTTAGAGTATACTAGACATAATAAAGGTTTTGAAAGAATCCCCTCCCTCACCCACCAAAAGGCAACTCAAAATATTGGAAGACCAGAGGTTTACAATCCAACACATTTGACTTTGGAACATCCAGAACCTTGCTTGATGGGGCACCTGGCACGGTGGAGCAGCAAGCTCCCAAGGGCTGCTGGGATTGCCAGTCTCAGAGCAGCTTGTGAGCCCTGTCTATGAGCAAAGGCCCCTGGTTCCTTCTCTGCAATTCAAGGACGCCTTCCTCTAGGCTCTTGCTGCTGTTGGCCATTCCTGTTTCAGGAGCTGGTGGGTAAAGGACCAAAAGGCAGCATCCAGGAAAAGTTGACCTTCAAGGTGCTTATCAGTTAATTGTACATGTGAAAACAGAAAACCGTCACACCAGCCTGCCCATGGCCTGAGCACTGAGACTATAGGGCAGTGGTTCTCAACTTCATAATGCTGCCATCCTTTAATACCATTCCTCATGTTGTGGTGATACCCAACCATAAAATTACTTTATTGCTACTTCGTAACTGTGATTTTGCTACTATTGTGAATCATAATGTAACTATATGATATGCAGGATAGCTGATATATGACCCCTATGGGAGTTGTGACCCAGATTGAGAACCGTTGCTCTAGACCATGGCAAGGAGGGAGGCTAGACAGGCTCCCCCCTCTCCCTGTCTCCCTTACTTGGCAACTTGGCATTTTTCAGGTCTGGCTGCCACATAACAGCACAGGAAGCATGGGAGAGCTCAGGGAACAGTCTGAGGGACAGGGTTGGGGCAATACTTCCTACATGCAGTGTGCCAGCTAAGACTCTCTGGCAGGGGAAGCCCTGGGCTCTGCAGGAAGCAGCCGGGTCCATCCCGTACATGATGGGGTACTAGGATCCATAGGCCACTCAGATACACCCTCTCACCAGTGGTCCAGGCCCTGTGCTTGCTTCCCTAAGATGCAAAATAACTTTTCAGAAGGGAAGAGGAACAGCTTGCTATCCACCAGACCAGATCACAAACTCTTCTTTCTTTCCTACAGGTGTGACAGGCTCAGTGGGCTTGCCTGGACCTCCAGGTGTCCCTGGGTTTGATGGTGCCCCTGGCCAGAAAGGAGAGACTGGACCCTTTGGACCACCTGGTAAGTCTTTACAAGAGAAATAATAGTTTCAGGCCTGAGAAACCTCAAAAGGAAGTTAAAAATGGTACTGGCAGCCTACCAAGGAAGCCCGTGTCTTGGAAGAGATAGGCTCATGGAGGAGCTAAGGTTTTCTGTTGTTGATCAGTTAAGGTGTGTGTGTCCCACAGAACCCAAGAGTGTGGGCACAGGGAACTACAGCTACAAAAATTCTGTTTTAGCCACAGCTAGTGGAAAGGAGAACTGAAAAATAATAATGTTGGTGATTGTCTCAAGACCACTGGTATGGGATAAACTTCACAGTCCTTCCTGGGAAACTGAAATTAGGTGACTATTCCACAATGATGCGCTAACACCAAGGTGACCCTGAGCAAGGGCACAGCCCTGCAGACCTGGGTCAGCATGTGGTCTGGCTGTCCCCAGGAGCACAGCACCCAGTACCTGACAGCTTCCTGGAGACTGTGTTTCATATTCAAGCTTTCAGATGAGAATAAAGCCGTTTGAGTGAGTCTATAGTGACCTCCCCTTTGAGGAGTCCAGGCTTCCTTATGGATGGCCAATGGAGGTACAGCACAGGCTAATTCACCCACTGAAGAGTATGTCTCTTGCCACACTTTGGGATCTTAAAGCCATGAGAGAATGTGGGAGAGAAAGGAGTGCCCCTGGGAGGAGGCTTGTATTTATTTAGTTTTGCCCTTTCCTAGGCATTTGTTTTGTGTGGTGAGAAGTCAGACACTTCTACTTTTTAGCTATAGTTCCTTGGAGAAGATTCTGACCACTTTGGAGGAAGCCAGATGGTAATTACAGCACTCCTTTGTCTTCTGTCTTACAGGTCCGAGAGGGTTTCCTGGTCCACCAGGCCCTGATGGGCTGCCAGGATCCATGGGTCCCCCAGGTACCCCATCTGTGGACCATGGCTTCCTTGTGACTAGGCATAGTCAGACAACAGATGACCCACTGTGTCCTCCAGGGACCAAAATTCTCTACCATGGATACTCTCTGCTGTATGTGCAAGGCAACGAGCGGGCCCATGGGCAGGATTTGGGTAAGATGCAGTTCTTTCCCTGTGTGACATGTGGTGGGTTCTCAGTTAGATATATGGATCCTTGTCTCTTTGCCATAGTGTGGTGGCCCAGGTAGGCAGTATCTCCTGAGGAGGCCTGGTCTGTCCCACTTCACCCACACACAATGACCCCCCTCAGTTCAGCAGCTTCTGTATATCTTCTGAGAAAAGTCATGGAACATGAGGGCTTGTTCCTTGGAGATGTTTAAGTACAGTCGAGGTTCCTGCAGTGCGTACTTAGCAGCTTGTGCAGTGTTCTTAAGATAGGGCTGCTTACTGTCTGCTCTTCTGGAAATATACCTTGTTACTCATATGGAGGCTCTCTGCATCTTCTGAACTGCCTGTCCCCAGGCAGAGTTCTTTTGACCCATCAGGAAGCCAGGCGTATATGCCCATTACTTTTATGTGCTGCACCAAGTTACACCTTAGTGTTGTGTACTTAATGTTGTAACTGAATAAAGTTAGAACCACGGTGGCTATTATACCCACAGCGATAGCCCACTTTAGAGTCTTGCACCCAACATTCCTCCTGGAACAGACTACCCTCTGTTGGCAAGCTGGGCATGTTTCCTTTCCTCAAAAACGTCTGCCTTGCTCTTCATAGTCTCCTTTTTACCTGATCAGTTGAATCTAATCTGCAGCTCCTTCACCATTATCTTAGCCTGCTCCGCTGCCAGTTGAATGTGTGGACCAGACCGCAGGCTCTCACTTCCCTCTGTGTTCTCCCCGGTGCAGGCACGGCTGGCAGCTGTCTTCGGAAGTTCAGCACGATGCCCTTCCTCTTCTGCAACATCAACAATGTCTGCAACTTTGCCTCCAGGAACGACTACTCCTACTGGCTGTCCACGCCAGAACCCATGCCCATGTCTATGGCGCCCATCTCTGGGGACAACATCCGACCCTTCATTAGCAGGTGAGCTCAATAGAAGCACTTATGGAATTAAAGAAGAGACATTGGTCCACACGTGCTTGGCCTTGAACTTACAGAGATCTGCCTGCTTCTGCCTTCCCAGTGCTGAGGTTAAAGGCATGCACTACCGTGCTCTTTCCTTTTTTTAAAGAAAGATTTATTTTGCTTTTGTGTGTGTCTCTGTTTGGGTATGTGCTCATGAGTGCAGGTGTCCTTGTAGCCATGGACATCAGATTCCCCAGAGCTGGAGTTACAGGTGGTTGTGAGTCAACTGGCATGGGTGCTGGGAACCTCTCCTGGGGCCTTTGCATGCTCTTAGTCACACTAATTCATCTCTCCAGCTTCCAATGTCCTTCTTTTAAAGGATGAATCACTACCCGTTGAATGGGCATACAATGGGTACATGCCTTACCTGCCCACAGTTATCTGGGTTGGCTGTTCTGAGTAAGGATGCTCAGAATGTGGGTGTTTACACCTACCTTCTTGCCTTCAGTCCTTTTGCTGCATCTAGAATTGGAATTTCTGAATCATACATTGATTCTATTTTCAAGTGTTTGAGATACCTCCTTACTATTTTTTCACAGTGGCTATGCCCTTGACATTCTGACATTCCCACCAGCCATGCACAAGGGCTCTCTTCCCTTCCTTCACATCATTTTCTGTTGTATTTTTTATAGTAGCCCAATGGTTGTGAAGTGAAGCCCTTGGAACTGTAGTACTGAATATATAGTATATATCTCATCTGCTTATGTAGTATTTGTGTATAAAAATTATCCAGATTTATTTCACTCAAATTTATTTGTGATTCCCCAGTACCACAGAATTAATTATGCAATTAATTAATTATCCATTTCACATTCCCCCATTCCGTCACGTTTTGCCACCGTGAGGTTGTGTTGTGCCCACGGAGAATGCATATGTCTCTGACTGAGTGTTTCCTGAATTAAGCTTGTCCCCACTGACATCTGGAGTGTTTTCCATTCAAGAGCCTGCCTGGTGGGAAGTAAGACAGGAAGTTTCATGAGTGAGAAGCATAAGATTGTCCTGTTTTTTTGTTGTTGCCAATTTCCATCAAATTAAAAGTTTATTGTTCAGCTGTACTAAAAAGTAACAGAAACATGGAGATGGACAAACTCATTTGGCTGACAGTTTACCTTATACATGCAGCAGTATTAAAAACAGAAAGAATGAGAAATCGGGAGTTTCCCTGAGGAATTTATGAGAAAGCACCAGGCACCTCCACATACCCTTTTGAGGTAGCTCAATATACAGCCCAGGTTGGCCTTCAATGTGAGATCTTTGTGCCTCAGCCTTGTAAGTGCTCGTATCATGTGTCTACTCCAGCATGCCTAGATCTCCACAATCCCTTTAAAAACATGAACATGAGGACAGTAGGTAGCCTGGCACGTCAGCTTTCCCAGAGGGGCTGTGGGAGAACCACAGGCTCTCTGTGGTTGTGCACTGAAGTCCCTTGTGACAGTGTTTTTTATTTTCTTTATTTTTTGGAGCTATTAGAAATTGATTTTACTGGTCTTAGGCTGGGAAATGTCATTTGTTCACTTCAGGAGTACCCAGAGCACACAACACTCCACACACAGACACGTGATCTGTGTGCAGAAGCCTGCTCAGACTGTGTTGAGGCACTAGAAGGAGAATTAACTGTTTTTGTGGTTTTCTTTTTAGCTTTCCTTGGAAAACAGGTAGAACATGATGATCATTTGTGTCTCTTGGTCACTTTTGGAGTGGTTGGTATCCATACTGCTCTTGATTTGGTTGCAGACACAGGCCAGGGGATCATGTGTCTTCACAGGACTTCTGGCTTTGTGAGCACACCCAAGATGGACACCCAGGACTTGAGATTTCAGGGCTCTTTATTGTCCCTGCAGCTTGAGGTGCCCTCCAGGTGTCACCCAGTGGTTGTCCCTTAGCCCGACATGCATATCCGATTCCCTGGTGTAGGGATGTGACCCTCTTGTCCCTGGGGTGAGAGTTACTTTAGCTTGATGATTTCCAGCGGTGTCTCAGGACTTCCAGATTCCTTCTTTCCTGTGGGAAGGCCCAAAAGCTTAATTTTAGAAATACTGATACAAATGTTTCCCTTTGAGTTTTGAGCCAAAAAAGATGACAGATGCTGTCTTTATCCTGTTGGCTACAATTTCTAAGTACTCTCTCTGGCTTTCTTCAGACAGGGGTAGCAATGAAGCCACAGTTTAGTCACTTGAGTGGAAGGACCAATGGCCAGAGTAGGCGACCTGCAGGTGGTCTGGGCTGTGACACGGCCCTAGTTTCCTCATAAACACAGGGAACGAGGCCATTGACACACGCTGAATCTATGACATGGCTTTTCTAGCTATCTTTCTGCAGGGCAGAGGTGCCCTCTATTTGACCATCTAAAGGCCCTACACCCCTCCCCCTGCCCCGAGGCAGCCTGGGAAGGTGGGCACTCCTCCAAGCTGTCCCAGTTCCCATGCCGGAGAGGTAGATGGCAGCAGATGGGCAAGACAATTTCAATGTCAGTGGCTGGTGTTTAATGGAACCTCTTAATTCATCTGCATTTGGGTGAATAAATGCACACACGCACACACACACAGCACAGAAAATGGAATGACTAATCCAGCCGCCCGCCCACCCACTTCCTGTCCATCCACACGCAGAGCTTGTGTAATTATTCACATGTTTGTATTCATTTAGCAGCGTGGCTAACACTCTCTTCACTCTGTGACTGGAATGTAATTATTTTGCTGCTGCTGCTTGTGTTTTTGAACAGTGCACTCCCCCACAGTCCAGGGCTCCCTTACTTGTGCGAGATTTAGAACACTGTATCAGCATTTGCCCTGAGTGCAGTGTCATGGGTGGGCTTGAGCTGGCCTGGCACAGGAGGGACCTTGTCTTGAGGAGGGGTCAGATCAATGCTTCCCTCCACTCACTTCTATGATCTAGCCTTCCCATTGTTTCTCTTACAGAATAGGTGGTTAAAAAGCAACTGCTTTTGAATTGGATGTTTTAGGACAGAGATGGGCTTGTGCCACCAACAAGGAGGCTCCAAGCCTCAGTCTTAGCCACATTATTCACTTCGAGTTGAGCCAGGAGAAAGAGGGAGAGAGCTCACAGGGTGGGCCATCCCCAGGTCCTATCCACACTGAATGCCTGCTCCCTCCCTTCCAGGTGTGCAGTTTGTGAAGCCCCCGCCATGGTGATGGCGGTACACAGTCAGACCATTCAGATCCCACAGTGCCCCAATGGTTGGTCCTCATTGTGGATTGGCTATTCCTTTGTGATGGTGAGTGTCTGAGAGACTATGCTTCCTTGGAAGGGCTCCCATTAATGCCTGTTACCTCCTCTATGCCCCCATATCATCCTTTGTTGAACAAAACTTGGAGCCTGGCTTGATGCTCCTGGGGTCCACAACATCTCCAGGGCTCCCTGCTCCTGTATGTTGGAAGCTGTTGCCAACCATGAGCAGGGAGCTCCTGAGTGTGGGTGCTCAATAGCCATGTGGCCAGCACCCAAAGCTTGGTCAGTTCCCCTTTGTATTATTGACCCATAGGAGCTTGAAAGCAGAGAGCTTGAGATGAGAGGGAATGTGGGTACTGTGAGCTTGTGCTGCTCTGAGCAGCGGCCAATAGGATGATCTTCCCAGGTTAATACCCAGGATGCCCCAGGCAGTGATGCTCGGCTGTTTTCTGATGTTAGCCCCTCGCATCCTTTCCTTTGAAAAGCCAGTTGCTGCAGGGACAGCTCCATATGTGAGGGGCTTATTATAGCTTATTGGATTATATTGTCACAGTGAAAAAAAATGGTGATTAAGTAAGAGCACACAAGTCCTGAACTAGTAAGAAAACGGGTAAGAATATACCAACTCCAAGTAAGCGTCCTGCACAGACATCTTTGTCTTTTCTTTAAAACCCTCAGGCAGAACCAAGTTGGTCATCTGACCCCAAAACTAACACTCATTATCCTTATGATGTGGCAGGAAAAGGGCTTCCTGATTATTTTCTAAGAAAGTTGTGTGCCCCTCTCCCACTGGGAGGAGCTGGTGTCTAGTTTCTGGGTTTGTGTGGAGGCCTGAGTTCCCCAGCCTGGCCAGCAGGCCTGGATGGTGGACCATCATGGGTGTTGAGCAGTCATTTGGGCCCAGAGTTGATGAGCCTTGGGGGAAGGGGAAGGGAGACCTTGAATCTCACCCTATCTCCTTCCTAGGGACAATTAATCCTTCTCTGGGCTCTGTGTGATGAAACCTCAGACTCATGCCTTATGTTTGTCCTACAGCATACCAGTGCTGGTGCTGAAGGTTCTGGCCAAGCCCTTGCGTCCCCTGGGTCCTGTCTGGAAGAGTTTAGAAGCGCCCCATTCATTGAGTGCCATGGCCGAGGAACATGCAACTACTACGCGAATGCTTACAGCTTTTGGCTCGCCACCATAGAGAGAAACGAGATGTTCAAGTGAGTTAGAGCTACCCTCTGCTGGAAAGTCCTTGGTACCCTTTCTGTTTTGTTTTCTGTCACCCCTCACATCGGAGTCTGTTCTGAATGGGCAGATGACCTATATGACTTTCAAAGGTGAACCAAGGTGATAGACTGGATTCTTCCACTTGTTGGGTAGCTGAGAAAGAAAAGAGGTCTTGCCATTTTTTAGATGAATGTGCTAAAATGCTATAAAAATAGTTGAAATCTTCAAACATTGCACCCTTAACAGTCAGTGAGGAGGACAACACCACTCATCCCTGTAGTGTTTACATAACAGGAGCAGTGTATGTGGAAGGTGCGTTCTAAGGAACTCAACAAAAGCCGTTTTTAGACTCATGTGAATAAAAATTTCCTCCAGCACAAATATTACTGAAATAAAATGGGAAGCCTTTCCTTTCTCATCCCTTTGCATTCTTAGACTCATCTGAAAACAGTGATCCCAGGCCTGCCAACTTTGTTGAAGTTATATGGTCAGGAGCACAGCATGATCCCTCATCCTCCATCCCACGTCAGCCAGAGCAGATGCAGGTGGCTGATAGGGCAGGCACAGCCTCTTACTGCTCCTCCCAAGATGAGGGTACTGTCTCCTTCACATCAGCCTGTCTGTCTTCTCTGTTTTGGAGACTGCCACGAGGAGTCCTGCTGGTGTCTTCTCTCTCAGCTCAGTCATTTGCTCAACATCCCAAAGTATCATGGGCTCAGCTGGTAGCTAACGGGAAATTGTTAGATGCAACAGTAGCAAACACACTCTAGCACAGTTATGGAAACTAGAGTGTGTTCCTTACCCTCAGCTGGGGCTGGGGAGGCTCTATTATAAAGTTAATAGCTGAAAATGGGATATTTGCTTTGAACCAGCAGCCTGGTATAATCAACCAAAGTACCTCCTTAAACACAATTAGATGAGATCATTTTTTTTTTTTTAAAGCTGGAATTGGCTAGAGTAAGCTCCTTCAAGTTTAGGATATGATGCGCTTACGTGTGGTGAACTACATTTAGTAGAATTTGGTAAGTGCCAGTCAGAGGTGAGAGTTCACCTTCCCAATGGCTGAAATAAGGTAGGATTTTTAGCGTCAAGATAAGTCGCAGTTGCTAAATGTCTCATCCTCTCTTTGGTCTCACCTCAGGCCATGTGCATCTAAACGCTTCCAGGGTTATGAACATGATTTGAGTGCCAGCTAAGTGTCCCAGGTTTGCCACTTCTCCTATCAGCCAACTCGCTGTTTGTTAAATATGGAGAAGAGCAACATTCCTCCATACCCTGGGAAGGCTAATTATATTAGAGAGCATAGGATAGTCCTGTGGCTGAGAGGTGAGCTCAGCTGGGCTCTGGTGGGCTCATGCGTGCAGATAATATCTAACACGTTCCCATGTTGTTGAACCACAGTCCTGGGTCCTGGTGCATGCCTTCCCAGAGTGCAGACAGACAGCTGTTGCTGACTGTCATCAGTGTGTACGGGTGTGTATCTGGTCCCTTAGGGGTCCTGGGGCTCGGGAAGCATGCCTAAGGAATCCACCTGTGTTTCTGATGCTCCGTGAGTTGATGCTGATGGTGTAACTCTGTTGTGTTACAGGAAGCCCACGCCATCCACCTTGAAGGCAGGGGAACTGCGCACGCACGTCAGCCGCTGCCAAGTGTGCATGAGGAGAACATAATGAGGTCCTCCTCTGCTGCCGTCACAACATGGTGCTACTCCCTCCTTGTCCTCTTCTCCCTCCTGTCTTATTTTTAACAGCAAAGAACCCTAGAATTATATCCTATGTACCTCACTGTCCACTACGAAAACCATAAAGTGCCTTATAGGGATTTGCGTAACTAACACACCCTGCTTCGTTGGCCTCTGTCTGCTGAAGGAGAAGGACAGACAGCGGCAAGCTGTCCATAGTGGCACGTACCAAATGGCACTCGTGATCTAATAAAAGATGAATTGCCTTCTGCAATCCAGTGCACTGATGTGTGAGGCGAGAACTCCATAAGAAACCCAAAGGTGCTAGGGGTGCGCGGTGCTCTCCAGTCAGCCCACAACCCACTTCATCCTGTCACCCAGATGTGAGTGTCTGTCTACACCACTGTCTAGTGTTTCCAAATCAGGTCCCTCGATGGGCTGTGCAAATAGCAGTCAAGGAAACTGGTTTCTCCAACCCTCTACATGGAATTCCATCTTTTCAGCCCCAAACACAAACTTACACCCTCTGTGGTACTACGCAGCTGCTTTTGTGGAAGTCATGGCTTTCCTGTGGAATAAAGATGGTCCAAAGGTAGACAGAAAATAAATAAATATATATATATATATATAAAATAGTAATTTATATAGATGTCAACAATTAGGCAGGTCAAGTTCTAGTGCAGAGCCCATTGTCAAATAAAGCACACTTCATTTCCTCTCTCGAAGACTGTGCTGTCCTTTCACAGGGTCTCCAACACCAGGCCACCAATGTGAAACACCAGCCTTCCTCATTTACTCCCAAGCCAAAGAGGGTATATTGCCAATGCTAAACCCATTCGTAAACGTGGTGTCTGTGGTAATGAGCCCCGTGCTTGGTGCTTACCGCTTTTACTCTGTATGGAGTATTTCAGGGTTTTAAACACTAACCACAGACTCAATGACTTACTTCCAAGATGACAGCCAAGGTGTTTGTTAGTATCCCTTGCCCTGCATCCTGGCAGCATCTCACACCTGAGCACACACAGGCCTCTCCCCAGTTTTTCATGAGCTGTATCACAGCTCCTGCAGGGAGTGGACAGGTCGCAGGAGGACAGACCACTATGCTTGAGGTGACATTTCACTAAAAGTCCCCCAAAACATTTTTAAGACTACTAAGGCCGTCTGTGTAATTTCTTCAAATGTGTATTTCTTAAGAATTCAAATTTGTAATAAAACTATTTGTATAAAAATTAAGCTTTTATGGATTTGTTGGTAGAACTACCAGTGAAACAATAGAAGAAAATTTACCACACATACCGCTAATAAACCTGTGAGCTTTTCTGCACACCTTAGATCATCCTTATTTTGTATTTGTTCAAACAAGAGTCCTGGACTGGGGGTAACTTACAGTGACTGAGTTCAAAGGAAGAGACAATCCTGCCCCTTTCTTCACTGTTTTGTCAGCCCAGGCATCATTAGACACAAGGCCAGCACAGTGACACAAAATACGTATCTTGCCATTCCGATGGGATCCACGGGGCCTTAGAGCAGTGAGCACATTACTGAATAGAGGGGACAAGAGCTGAAGGTTGGATTCAAACTCATCTGAGGTAGTCAAGTCAGGTAGGTATGTGCTACAGAGGTGGTTCTGTCAGAGGATGTAAACTGGGACCTCCAGCATGTACATAGTCAGGTGTGGCAGCTCATTCTAGAGATTTCTGACTCTGGGAGCCTGAGACAGGCAGATCCCTGGAGCTTGCCCACCAGCCAGTCTGGCTGAGTCAGGGGGTTCCTGGTTCAATGAGAGACTGTCTCAAAAAAAAAAATGAGTGATTAAGGAAGACCCCGGACATTGACTTTCTGTCTCTGTGTATGCACATAAAAGCTTGAGTACACAAACACACAAAAAGAAGATTGTGTGTGTGTGTGTGTGTGTGTGAGAGAGAGAGAGAGAGAGAGAGAGAGAGAGAGAGAGAGAGATTGAAGCTTTGGTAATTTTGTTTACTATTTGAAACAGTGTCTCACTGGGTGGTCTGAAATTCTCTCTGTACACCAGGCTGGCTTCAGACTCACAGAGATTCACCTACTCTCTCTGCCTCCCTGTGCCAGGATTAAGGGCACGTGTCACCTCACTCAGCAAGCTTCAGTTTAAACTGGGTTTAAAGTGAACACTCACATTACTGGAACCAGGACACAGAGGGGAGGTCTGGTTTTGGTCCTCTGTCTCTTTTTCTCTAATTGGTGGACAGAGCTCTTTGTGCTTTTCTCTGTCTGGGAGAATGGAGAAAACCATCCAATATTTAGGGTTCATGTGACCAAGGCCAGTTATCCCACAGTTACATCACTCAACCCCCCCAGGTTCTTACAACGCTGTGACATTCTCAGACTCTCCCTCCTGACCAACTCCTCTCTGAACAGAAATGATATTGGTCATGTTTGTCAAAAATCAGTTGCTTCTAGAGGTATGGGAAATACAATCGTGTGTGTGTGGCAGTAAGCACACAACTTAATTATGTTTCATGTGGGTACCTGGTTCTTAGACACCTCGTGACAGAGGTCATCATTTCTTGAGTTGATTCTGTATCTGTAATTTAAATCTCCACCGGCATGAGTTTACCTTAGGCATTCTTTAGTCCACATTCGTGACTCCACTTTCCATAGCAAGCTGTCTTGATTTACTTTCAAAGTAAATATTTTTAAAGTAAAATTTATGTATATGAGTGCATTTACCTGTATGTATGTACATGCAGCACATGTGTACCTGTGCTTCTGGATGCCAGGAGTAGTCATCGAGTCTTCCAGCACTACAGTTAAGGATGACTGCACGCCACCATGTGGGTGCTGGGAATCAAACCCAAGTCATATGCGTGCAATGAATGAGTTCTCTTAACCACGAGCCATCTCTCCAGCACCTGAAGAAAATCTCAAAATCCCAAATGTCCTCTCACCTTGTTTATATTTTCCAGAATGGTTTAGTTGATTCTAATTTCTCTGTTTTGTGTGTAAATTTGAGGTGCTGCTTGCTCAAATCCACGAAACACCCTCTGGTGTTTTGACTGGACCCATGGCTAAACCATCAGTCCATTTGGTCAGAATTACCATCTCTGATGAATTTTTAGTATTTTAAAATAAGATTTATTTTTTATTATCAATGTCTTTGGGCTTTTTCATCATTATTTTATATGTATTAGTACACTTTTCATTAGATTTTCCAAACTGTTTTTTTTTTTTGACCCATTGTAAGCAGCATCTTTAAAAGTTTGTTTTTTGACTGTAAATGTCTCATGTCTGGGAGTGTGATTGATTTTTTTGGCCTGGCCTTGTATTCTGTAATCTTGTAAGTTCATGTTACATTCTTGAAGAACTTTCTTTTGTGCTTTTATTTGGATTTTTTATATATGCAATTGTTTTGGTCTGGAAATAAGAAAAAATTTATTCCATTCCTTCCATGTTCTTATCTATCTATCTATCTGTCATCTATTTTTGCCATCTGGCACTGGTGAGAAAAAATCGTAAGTCTTTCACCATTAAAAACAGTGTTAACTTTCGAACAAAACGGCAACCTACAGATTGGAAAAAGATCTTTACCAACCTTTCTGACAGAGGGCTAATATCCATAATTTATAAACAACTCAACAAATTAAACACCAAGAAACCAAATAATCCAATTTAAAAAAAAAAGGGAAACAGCTAAACCGAGAATTCACAAAGGAGGAATCTCTAATGGCAGTGAGACATTTGAAGAAATGCTCAGCATCCTTAATCATCAGAGAAATGCAACTCAAGACGTCTCTGAGATTCCATCTCACACCTTTTAGAATGTCTAAGATCAAAAATTCAAATGACAGCACATACTGGGGAGGTTGTGGAGAAAGGGGAACACTCCTTCATTGCTGGTGGGAGTGCAAACTTGTACAACCACTATGGAAATCATTCTGGCGATATCTTAGAAAACTTGAAATAGTCCTACCTCAAGACCAGCCATACCACTTCTGGTTATGATTAGTATGTGCAGGGACAAAAGTATCTATAGAAAGAGACCTCATAGTCAACACTGGTTTTTTAAATGTTTATTTATTACTTCAAGGAATCTCCAAGATTCCTCACCAAACCACAAGGACATGCCCTCATATATGTTCATAGCAGCCTTATTTGTAATAGCTAGAAACTGGAAATAACCCAGATGTCTCTCAACTGACAAATGGATAAAAAAAAAAATTGTGGTACCCTTACACAATGGAACACTACTCAGCTATCACAGACAAGAAAATCATGTAATTCTCAGCCAAATGGATGGAACTAGAAAAGCTCATCCCGAGTGAGCTAACTCAGACTCAGAAGGATGCACATGGCATCTACTCACTTATAATAGGATTTTAGCCATAGGGTACAGGATAACTATACTATAGCCAACGCACCAAAAAGATCAGGAACATAGACTTTGTTGCCTATCAATGGGACAATTTGCCCTAGTGGAGCTACTATGTAAGCCCCCAGTGCAAGAGGAAGCTCTTAACCTCCTATGACTGTTGACTGAGAGGGGCTGATTTGTAGGGACACTCCACATCAGAGGAGTGGGAAGGGTGGGAGAGGGAGGAGAGGGAGGGAGGGTGGAACGGTGGGGGGGGGGGGAAGGAGGGCACTGTGATGGAGATGTAACTTGAAGTAATAAATAAACATAAAATACCAGTGTTGACTGTGAGGTCTCTTTCTTGTACATACTTTGTCCCTGCACATACTAATCATGAGTGGATGCTAATTTTGCTTTTCTGCATCAACTATTAGGATCACATAAGGTTTCCCCTTTAGACTGTTATCATGATCTGTGACAGTGGTTGGATAGTCGAATATTGGTCCAGTTTTATATATCCATAATAAAGTCTACTCAATCATGGTATGCTATTCCTTTTATATGTCAAACATTTTGTCTATTTTTTTTAGCTTTTTATTGATTGTGAATCTCACATCACGCACCCCAATCTTACCCATCTCCCTGTCCCCTTGTACCTGCCATCCAGCTTTGCAATCTCCCCTCTCAAAAGAAAAAGAAGATCTGACTGTGGAGGCTGTAGTGTGTCACAGTGTGTCCCACAGAACACCTGTGTAGACTTCTTTGCCTGCAAGTGTTCATTGCAATGAGTCATTGGTCTGGCTCAAGGCCTCTGGCTTCTGCTGCACCATCAACCCTGGCATCTCACTCAGATGTCCTGTTGCGGCTCTGTGCCATGGAGATCCTCTAGCTTTGGATCTGTAGGGCCAGCCTCTTCTTGTGCCCCAGCAGTTCATTGATGGGGTAGATGTTGGGGTGGGCCAACTCTAAGCCCTGGATCTGGGTCGGAGAGGTATCTGAGCTGCTCATCCCCAAGCTCTTCTGCACTAACAGCAACAGGAATGCTCTCCAGCCCTGGTTAGGTCACCCAGTGTCACAGCCAGAAAGCGGCAGAGCCAGCTATCCTGCTGTTATGCCCTTGGGGCTGAGTCATCTGTAACCCCAGCATTAGGGCCTCTCCTGCTCTCATGATCCCAGGTTAGCTCTCCTGCTCTCATGATCCCAGGGGGAGCTCTCCTGCTCTCATGATCCCAGGGGGAGCTCTCCTACTTTCCACAGGAGGGGAAAGGTGAGTGTATGTGTGTGTGTGGGTGGGGGGGGGGCAGCTGTCTCATGTTCACTAGCAGCTACCCACAGCGCAGCTCTACTGTGCTTCCTGGGCAATGTACAGGGCCCACTGTCCTGAGAACTGCAGCTGGCTAGGGTAGGGTCAGCTCTCCTGTTCTTGTGCCCTCAAGACCAGTTCTCCCACAATGCCCAGGTGAGGGGTGGGGCCAGTTTTGCACAGCCCTCAGACATCAACATGCTTCTGGGTAGTAGCCCAGTCCAGGGAAAAACCAACTGACCTTTGTTGGTAAGAGACCCTTGCTGCCTCAGGACCACAGACCCAGACATGGCTCTTGGTAGCAGTACAGGCTGGGACCTCACCATGGCCTTAGGTGGCATCACCAGCTACTCACTTCGGTCTGTTCTTTACTATCCCTGAGTCTCCAGTCCTGCCTTTCTTCATTGTGCACATACCTTTCTGCTTCTCTCTCTCTTCCATATCTCTACCGCTTACTTGCTTGTTTAGTGGTGCCTGTGGTCTCTGGGTGTCTGGGGTCATCTCAGGAGTGGTCTCAGGAGTGCTATGCCCCACCAGAGCAGTGTGGCACTGGGCAGGGGTTGTCTCAGGCCTGGTCTGCTAGCCTGGGTCTGCAGGGTAACAGACTGGTGGTCATAGCTTCCTGTCTAGGCCCCATGGCACCTGACTAGTGGTTGTCTCAGGCTCACTCCCCAACCTGAGCTGTGTGACCCCAAGCAGGGGTCATCTCCTTGCTCGTTAATATTTTATTAAGTACTTTTTTGAATGACCGTTAGGAAAGCTGTTTTTAGCTTCTTTTTTTCTTGCATTGTTGTGGTCTGGTTAAATTTGTTTTTTGTTATGCGTGCTGTGTACATGTGCATGTACCATGGTATGTGTATGGAAGGGCAACTTGAATGAGTCATTCTTTCCTTACACCATGTGGGTTCTGGAGACTGAACTCAGTCCACCCACTTGGCAGCAAGTGTCTTTACCCACTGAGCTGTCTCACCGGCCCTTGGTCTGGTCTACATATCATAGAATGCCATTTGCAAAACACGAGCTCACAATGTTCCGTTTCCTGTTTTCTGGAAGAGATCAAGAAGAATTGGTGCTGTTTCCTCTTTGAATGTTCAGAAGAATTTGCCAAGGAAACAGTCCGAGTCTGCAAATGCCTTTTTTGAAAACTTTCCAGCAGTGAATTCAGTTTTAAACGATCTCAAGACAGTTTGGGCTCTCTGTTGATCTTAGACAGCATTGAGACTCTTCCTTCCATGAGCAGTTCCTCTTGAGTTACTGGATTGTCTGTGCAGAGGTGTCCACAGACTCCCCACAACTGCTTGTCTGTGGAGCTGGCAATGATGGCCTTTATTTATTCCCCAATAGTAAAAATTATCATCTCTATCCTTTGTTGATACCAATATTGATTTCTCAATGAACAGTTTTTGTTGTTGTTTCATGGATTTTTTTTTTTTTTTTTTTTTGCTGCTTTCAATTTTATTGACTTGCTAGGCACAGTGGCACATGCCGGTTAATCCTAACACCAAGGAGGCCAAGGCAGGGGCCGGTCATGAGCTCAAGTCCTGCTTGAGTGAGTCACAGAGTGAGATCTTGATTTGAAGTATTTGCTTGTCTTATTTCCTTTCGTGTGCTTATTTTGGGTTTATTCTGCTCTTTTTCTAGCTTCTTACACTGGAAACCTTAGATGATCAGTTTGAGACCTAGTTCAAAACCTACGTTTTAACATATGCATCCGTTGTCCAAAACACCTGTGTGTTGACTAGCTGTGTCTCATCAGTTTAGTTGCTAAGTTGTTCCATTTACATCCAGTCCAAAGTAATAGCTCATTTACTTTGATCTATGGCTTATTTTAAAATGTGTTGTTAGTTCCCCAGCTTTGCTGGGGTTACCTGTGAGAGTTCTTGTATTAAAGTGTGATTTCACTCTGACCACAGAACAAAGAACCCCTGACTTCCATGGTTTTGTAAATATATGTTCAGGCTCCCATTATAACTCAGGGGATGTTCTTTCTTGGTGAATGTCCTTTGTGTAATTGAAGATATGGCTCCAATTAATGTTGGGCTCATTGTTGCATACATTTCTGTTGGAACCTATCATTTATGGTCCTGTTAATCTTTTATCCACCAGTTACATCATCTCTGGAGATGAGAGATGATGTCTCTGGAGTGGTGGTGTTTATCTTCTCTTGCTGTTGGAACAGTTCTTATGCTCTCCTGCCCAGCTTATTGCTAGGCATGCCCACTCTGTGTCTCACATCTGCTGCTGGGCCAACTTCTCTCATGGTCCCACTCACCATGCACAGAGCCATGTCTCATAATTGTTTTTTTTTTTCTCAAAATCTACTTTGTTTGACATTGATACAGCCACCTTTTCTTTGGATCGTTGTTTTACTGCTGTGGCTTTTCTGTTGTTTGATTTAAAAAAAAATCCTGACCATACAATTGTATTTGAAGTGAGATTCTTGTAGACAACATATGGCTGTATCATGTTTTCCAAATCTGTTCTGGCAATCTTTGCCTTAACTGATGTGATAGACTGGTTTTATGTCTAATTATTGTTATATTTGGATTTGTGTCTCAGATTTTGTTTACTTTTTATTTGCTACCTCTGAGATTTAGTTATTCTCTCCTGTTTCTGTGTGTGACATTTCTAGTATGCTATTTTTAACTCATATTCTATTGCTTGATATATTGACTTATTTTAAAAACAGAACTAAAAAGTAGTTTTTTTGTTGTTGCTGTTTAGTTTCTTTTGAGATAGGATCTCAGTATGTTCCCCAGGCTGGCCCAGAACTCAACATGTGGCTGAGAATACCCTCAAAACCTGCAGCTGTTCTTGTGCCTCGGCCTCCCAAGTGCTGGGATCACAGGAATGACCCATCTTACCTTAAGAATAATTTTAAATTTACCAGATAGTTATCATTTTTTATCTTTTCCCTTCATTCCTGACATTCACAGTTTATTTCTAGAACAATATTTCTTTTTAATAGCTAAAGAACTTCCTTCAGAGCAGGTCTGCTTTCCCATCAACTGAAAATGCCTTTATTTCCTGAAAGACAGAATTCTAACACCTCCGTTCTTTCAGCGGCTGTCCACTGTCATCTTCCATCCCTCTGGGCCCCCTGGTTTCAGATTAGAATCTGCATTCCTCCTGGTCACCACTCCTAGAAGAACATGCTGCTCTCTGGCCTCTGGCAGCATTCCTCACTGCCTTTATTAAATTTTCAGGTAATTAGTTATACTATACTTTGATTTGGATTCTGGTCTCGGAGAGTTTGGAATCTGCATATTTGTGGCTTTCTTCTATGCCGACATAGGTTCCAGGCTGCAAGTTCTACTTTATCTGTGGGGTGCGTGGTGTTAATACCTGCTCAGTTTTAGCATACTGTCCAGATCTGTCATGTGAGGGCTACTGTAAAAGGAAAGTTGACTAGATCACAGTTTTGCAGCTTCAAGCCCCAAGCCTCACCTCCTGGGCTCTGATGAGGGGCTTAATCATAACATGAATGCCGGCAGCACGGTGGAAGAGGGAGAAGGCACGAGGTGAGACAGAGAGCCAATCAGGCATCAGGCCAGGTCTTCGTGTAACAGCCCATTCTTTTGGGAGCCAAATCCCTCCATTAGATGTACACTGATTCCTTCTGTGATGCAATTTCCTCTTTCTATTGCCCTCCTTTCTGGGACTTTACCGCCTCCCAGCACCACTGCATTTGGCAGCCAAGCATAAAAACATGAACCTGGAGATAATCCACATCTAACCCATAGCAGACTTGGGCCATTTACATTCAGGCTATCCACTGGCCACTCCATGCATGGAAAGGGAGAGACAGCCTGTCGTGCACACACTTGGCTTTCAAAATAGCAGGGTGGTGTGTGAAACTGGAACAAATACCTGATCTTTGCCCTTTGTATATTTTCTGTTCTAAAAGGGTGTGTTTATTTAGTGTGTGTGTGTGTGTGTGTGTGTGTGTGTGTGCGTGTGTGTCTGTGGGTATGTGTCTGTGTGTAAGCGTACACACATGTGGGTATGTCTGTGCATGTGCTAATTCAGAGACCAGAAGAGGGCTCTGAATGTCCTCTTTCAGTCTTCATCTATTCCTCTGAGGTAGGGTCTCTCCTCCACCTGTGGCGGCTGTGTTTGTTCAACTAGGCTGGAAGCCAGCTAACCCTACTGATCCTACTGTCTCCGTACTGATGCCTGGCTTGTTATATGGGAGCTGGGATTTGAACTCACGATTGAGCACCAAGCACTCTTTACCACTGAGCCATCTTTCTACACCACTGAAATATTCCACTGTTTTCTAATTTTAGAGTGCACTGAGCATCTCTGACTTAGTTTGCAACTATGCTAGGGCATAGTTCTAGCTCAGTATCACTGATGGCTCTTCTTGAACATGTCTGTTGTGGCTGTTACTACAGACAACATATGTTGTCTGTGTTAGTTGGGGGTCCAGTCAACTTCATATTGGAACCCTCAAATCCTTGAATGTACCTTCTCAACCTGTGTCAGGGAACTAGAAAATCACAGTTCAGATTGAAGTCTTCATAGTTGCAACAGTGAAGCCCTGTGCTTGCCTGGCATGACTGCGTGAGGCCCTGTATTCCATCCCTAGCACTAGGAGAAATTACAATCTGACCTTTCCACATACAAACTATAAAAGAGGCTAGAAATCTGCACAATTTAGGTCATTTTTATTTGAAGTTTTTCCAAACCGAAACTATAATCCAGGAGGAATTTACAGGAGGGGGGGGAAGATCAGACTGTATTCCCTCAACTAGCCTTCCTCCTCTCTGCCTCCATCTGTTTCCTCTGCTCTCCATCATCCATCCACCCACCCATCTATCCATCTTCACCCACCCAACCATTTATCCACCTACCCACTCTTCTATCATTATTCATCTACCCACACCTCCCTCCACTCATTACCCATTCATCTATCCACCCGTCCATCTGTCTCACCACTCCCATCACACCCTTACTGTGTTCCAGGTACTAGGGAAAGTGGGATGAAATAGCACCCTGCCCTTTCCAGTGTTCTATGTAAAACAAAAGTCATTGTAGAACAAACTTACAACTTGTCAGATGTGAAAATCAGGTCAGAACTAAAAGTAGAGTTATGCAACAGAAGGGGTGGACCTGAGGGTTGGGTTGAAAATGAAGTCAAACCCTTGGCTGCTTCACCGTGTTGCCCTAAAGAGAAAAAGAGAGATGGGAGCAGCTGAGGTTTGCATTCAGACAGTGCACACAGCGGTTCTTCCTCCATGCCTGCCTGGACTACATTTCTGCATTGTTTGTTACAGGTTTATCAAATTGCCTTGAATATGATTCCATTGTTTGACCTCACTTTACTTGAATTACAGACACTGTGATTTAACTCCCAGCATGCAAAGCTGAACTTTATTTTCTTGGACTTAAGATGACCTTACCAGAGTAGTCCAAGTGCCCTGAAAGTGACTTTTCAGTTTGAGGGTCTTGTTGTCCTCAGCCTTTGCAACTCCAGATCTGAGCGATCTACAAGTGATACTCTGAGCTGCTTCTTCTTATTTTCATGATTATCTTAGTTGCATTTGGGTGTATTCTGTGTCTTTCTGATGTTGGCATGAGGGAAGAAAATTACACATGCTCTCTCTCTCATTCGTGTTTGTGTGTGCGTGTGTGTCCAATTAATCTAATGTTCATTCGGCATCCTCTTAGTTTACAAAGTAGTACCACCCCTTTACAAAGTTAGGGTCACATGGTTCAAGCCATATGAGTGTTAAATGATCACACACTGGGAGGTATCACTTTGCAGTAAACTTAGTTATCTCAAGTTTCCTTGTCTTCCTTCCTACAAATCACACCTGAGTCACACCAGTAAAGTACACACACACACACACACACACACACACACACACACACACACACATTTCATACATTAGAACAATTCTCCATCCTACATAACTTATGGAAAACAAATTTTTTATTTATGCGGCACAGGTGACAGCGTTGCTTACACAAAATGTCTGCTTCTGGCAGTGCGGAAGGTTCTCTGGGCTCCAAACTGCCAATAGAAAACAGCCCTTTGCTCCTGCCTGCTTCTGTTATCAGGCAGCTCCATTTACAATAAGCACAGAAAGGTTCAGATTCCTAGGCAGTGAGAACCACTCTCCGGGTTTCCTTAAGCCTCCCCAGGTGTGCGCACTACCCCAGGCTCCGTAGGCGGGAAGGCAGCTGGCAACCTGGACAGTTTCTTCCCATGTACTGTTGGAATGCAAGCCTTGTGAGCTCACAGCTCTAACCTGCTTGCTGTCCCTCAGACCCTGAGACCACGGCCCCCCCGCAGACCCACTGAACCTTTGATTGTAAGTTTTAACTGTAGCCCTGGAACAGTCCCCTGGGCTGGTGGCTGGAGGCTGTGGAGTTTGTGTCTAAGCTCCAAGGATACAGGAACACACCTTGTCTGAGAAGGGAGGGTCTCTAGGGTGTGGATATCAACTCCCACGCGGGGAATTGGTCACCTGCTGCAGGGATGTGTCCTGGATCGAAGTCTCCTGTGACCACGTGCCTCAGGATGTTGGGAAAAGCGCGTACACTGGGGACCTAGTGGCCTGCGTGACCCTGCTAGCGCAGGGACGCGCACAGGGACAAACAGTGGCCTCCGCGCATTTGCGCAGGGGCTTACGGAGGAGCGGTGCTGCATCCCCGCGTGCGCGCGCGCGGTTGCGTCGCAGCTGAGTCACCTCCCCGCAGCCCCCGTGTGGGGAGCGCTTCCTCTCACACCCCACTTGAGTTTCCTGAGCAGCGCGGCCCGCGAGGCTAATCCACCGCCTCACCCGGAATAGCCGCGCACACCCGCACCACCACGCACTTGTGGCGCTGAGTCACCGGGAAACTGAGTCACTCTCCCGCCACCAGGAAGTGCCTTTTTTAGACTGCCAGTCTGAGCGAGGTTGCGGGTGACTTCGGAGATTCGGTTCCTGCTAATCATCAACTCACCGCGGAGGCGTGCAGGCCTGTTTTCCATTTTCCCACGCGATTCCCTTGGCTTGCTGCTGCGGGCGAGTTGGGCACAGCGTGTACCTGGGCGCCCTGCGGGGACCAGTCAGCTTGTGGATGCGGACGGGAACTTCGGGCGGGCGGTCGCTGAGCGGTCGGTCGTTACACCCCAGTGATCGAGTTGCCTCCCGATTTGAAGGCAGCTATGCTACTCCAAGAATCACCTGTAGGTGGCGCCCTGTCCACTTGGTGTCATGCTCAAGCCTGGCAGAAGGCCTTGGTAGGCTGTGCACGTTGTCCTGTTTAGGAAGCTCAGGAGGAAGCGTAGAAGATACAAAAGAGGGTTTGCGGCCGGATCTATGCACTGCTTACTATAACTGCGTTCGAAGGAAAGTGAATAGAGAATTAGAAAAAATAGTGAAAGTACAGGAAGAACACAGGTACCCACAGGAAGTGGGCAGGGTCGGAGGAATGTTGCTTTACTGCTGTGGGATTGTTTCCAGGTCTTAAAGGCTGTTTCGCTGCCTTAATAAACCCCATGCCTCTAATCCTGAAGCTGCTAACAGCTATGTCAACACATCTGTCAAGATGACTTGGCCTGGCCTTGCTGTGTGGAGGGTGAGAAGTGGGGAGTTCTGGTGAGAAATCCCAGCAGCAGAGTTGGGGGTGAATCCTGAGCTTTGGGTGTCAAGAGGCAAAATTTTCATGAAAAACAGGCATGAAGTGTGGCACGCCATGAAGAGAGTTGCAACAGCTTGGGTAGGACTTGGGTAGGAGCTCAGCCCTATCATCACCACACCCCTGTGCAAGGGACCCTGTCCCCAGGGGAGAAAGAAGAAGGAGTGAGGACCTGAGGTGTCAGTTCATAGGGCCTCCTGGTCCTGCTTCCTAGAGGAAATGTTCATGTTAAGCAGAGCTCTTGATGCAAAGAGTATTAAGAGATGATCCTGTACCTGGATTCAGTTTTTCAGGTTACCTTGAGCAAAAGATTTCCACTGTGGGCATGTGATATTAGTAGTCACAACAAAACAGAGCCATACATAAATCAGTGCGTTTACAAATGTGGGGACATCAGCTTTATGGCCTACAGAGAGCTCTCTACTGTCGGTTAGCATTCATAAGAATGCTATCTGATAACATTCTTAGCCCTGGGGTCAGTGAAGCTGAGAGTCTTCTAAATACCATCCAAAAGACCCACCAAACGGTCATGGGGATGCCTGGTGTCAGATCAGATATTAGGCCAGTACTAATGGGTCATAAGGGGACTGAAGATAGCCCAGGACAGTTTGAGCTCCAGACCTGCAGTGCTATGATTGTCCACAGTCAGAAGGTCTTAAGTTATCAGTCAGTTAACCTGCTGACCTCCAACAGATGTGGCCTCCCCAGAGAATCTCAGGTTACAGGAGAAGGTGCTTGCCACACCAGAGGCCAAGAAACTCCTTAAAACTTCATGGATATCTTCGCATGTGTGCATGTTTGCATGTTTGTGTCTGTGTGTATGTATTGTGGTTTTTGCATGTGTGTGTGCATATCTGGGGGCCAGAAGTCAATGTTGGGTGTCTCCTTTACCAATGTCTACCTTATCCTTTGAGACACACATTCTCACTGAATGTGAAGCTCATTGTCTAGACTAGTTTGGTAGGCAAGCTGCCAAGATTCTCCTGTCTCCACAGTCCAGTGCTATGATTGTGTGTGTGTGTGTGTGTGTGTGTGTGTGTGTGTGTGTGTGTGTGAGAGAGAGAGAGAGAGAGAGAGAGAGAGAGAGAGAGAGACAGAGAGAGAGAGAGAGAGAAACAGAGAGAGATTACAGGCCACATGGCCAGTGTTTTACTTGGGTGCTGGGGGTGTGAACTCAAGCCCTCATGTCTTCAAAGTAAGCACTTTACTGGCTGAGCCATTTCACCAGCTCCCTTGTGAGTGCCTATTCTTAGAGGTGAGGCACTTGCAACATTGGCATAGACCCTGCTTATGCGTCACCCTGCATGGGACCTGAATCTCCTGGTGCAGGGGTGTGGTGCTAGAGGGCAGCAGAGGGCCACCTGGGCTTCCATAGCTGACAGCTGCTGAGGCTGGGGGAGGAAGCTGAGCTTGAGATCATCCTCCCATGTCCGCCCTCTTTGAAAGGGTCTCCTCTGGGGAAGGGAGCTCTAGCTCAGCGAAGCCGTGACATATGTTGATCTATGAGGATAAGGCAGGCCTGGCTGTCCAGAGTGGAGGACCTGGCATTAGGGAGTTCTGGGAAACTTTTCCCTGAACCCTGAAGATTTAATGTCCTGAGATCCCAGAACGACTTGGCAGGTACAGAGCACAGGTCAGTTTGCACAGCCCAAGTGAGAGAAATCTTCTTTGTTCCCCTTTCCCTTGTCTGGTTCTTGGCCCCAGAGGACGCAGGGCCTAAGAGCAGGTGGGAGAAGACCGAGGATGAGCATAGTGGCCCTGGGACCTTCCCTCTCAATGTCGCAGTTTCTTACACTGTTGTACACTGGGATCCCACTGTCAGTCCTGTGAAGTGGCAGGGGCACTTCTTAGACGCAAGTGTGTGTAGAGGTTGGGGAGATGGCTCAGTGGGTACAGAGCTTGCTGTGTACGTGTGAGGGCTGGAGTCTGGATGCCCAGAGCATGGCAGTTCCCATCTATAATCCTAGAGCTAGTGGTCTAGAGACAGGCAGGCTGGTGGAGCTCCCTGGCCAGTCACTCTAAACAGTCAGTGAACTCTGGGTTCAGGGAGGTGGTGGGCTGGGTGTGCTGGTGCACAGCTTTAGTGTTAGCACTCAGGAGGCAGAGGCTTGTGATCCCCGGGAGTCTTAGGCCAACCTGATCTGTACAATGAGACCCTATCTCATTAGATAGATAGATAGAAGATAGATAGATAGAAGATAGATAGATGATAGATAGATGATGGAGATAGATGATAGATGATAGATAGTCAGAAGATAGGTAGATGATAGATATATAGATGATAGATAGATGATAGAGATAGATGATAGATGATAGATAATAGATGATAGATAATAGATGATAGATTGGTAGATAGGTACATAGATAGATGGAGATCTATAGAGGAAGACATCTGACTGGGGCTCAGGCTTTCACATATGTACAAACAGTGACTGCACACCCCTCCACACACAAAACGAATGTATGAAGTACAATTCATTCCTAGCCTTGTGAAGACCGTGGTTTTACTGAACAGCACCACTACCCTTGTGTCATATGCAGTCAGTACATTAGCCAGGATGGTCTGGGGGGCTGTTATAAAGTATGGATGCATACAGGGTGGTCCATGTCCAAAATTACTGTAGTTGCATTTTAACTGAGTTCTCTGTCAGTGGCAGTCATGCATGCACCAGCCCGACAGCAACTTATGTCTGCATTAGTCACTTTTATCCTCGCTACAGGGTATCAGGATGGCTGGATGATCTAAGGTACCATTCCTTTCTCATCACTGTGGTAAAGTAGCGCAAAGAAGCAACTTAAGAGAAGTTTATTTGAGTCAAAGTTTAAGGGGATACAGGTCATCATGGTGGGAAAGGTCTTGTGTTGAGACCTGCTTGTAGCTGAAGAGGTAGAAGCAGGGGCTGCTGACTTAACCAAATTATAACCCTTCAGCCCTACATCTGCCAGTGATGCTTCATGGCCAAAAGGTTCTACACTTCACAAAACATCACCAGCTGAGCCCTAAGACTTCAAACTCATAACATATAGGAGATGTATCACATTGAAATTGTATCAATGGCCTTTGGTCCTGATGTAAAGAAAGTCTACATCTCAGTGGAGGTGGGGACGATTAGCTCAGGAGCCCTCCACCAGGAAGAAATGGGTGTCTGCAGTGGGCAGGGGAGAAGGTGGACCTCAGCCCACCTGAGGACAGTGTTTATCTACCCAGAATTACCCTTGAGACACTTGGGCTCCTCCTTCAGTGCCTGAGAGTTCAGCCACCTGCCTGGGACACTGTGCCTGGAATGGGTGGCTAGAGTACAGGAAGAGTCTCATGGACTCTGGGGTACCAGGCTCTGTGTTAGCACACCCAACACCAGCACCTGGCCTTGGGCCCAGGCTGCCTGAGTTGGTTCTGAGTGAGTGCTGACGACGGCTTGCCTGGCCCAGCTTTGCCAGGCAGCAGTGGTTGGTAGTGTGGTGGACAAACTGGTGGTTTGATGGGAACATGCTTAGGACCAAGTGTGACAGGTGAGAGTCTGGGCTCTGGCACCCTCTGACAACTCCCTTAACAGATGTGGGTTCCAGAAGAGCCAAATGACCGTGCACTTCTCTGGCTGATCTGAGTGCTCGCCTCCTGACATTGCCATCAAGCTGGTTATAAATAGAAGCTGGACATGCTGCTTGTGTCCTGTTGCTAGGTGGCCCTGATGGCTCCTGTGACATCATGTCCCAGGGAAGCCAACCTTCATCAGTGCAAAATAACTCCATAAATAGGCCAGTGGGCAGTTGTAGTGCAGTCTGCCCTGCCTTATCAGGTAGTACTCAGGGGCCGTGGGTGACAATAGTACAAACATGGTCAGCCAAGTAACCGCTTGACGTAGAAACATGCACTCTGACTTACGGCTCCCTACCTGTGGTTTCTCAGTGACAGACACATCTGGGTTGTGCTCCCGATCGCTTGAAGTGCTTTGCACCAAGGGAAATCCCTCTTGATGCCCGAAACTTCTGAATCTGCTAAACCCTTCACAGGGTGCTCACATGGCAGACGGCAATGGAGAAGCAAGCACCAGTTCCTGTGTGTTTGTCTTTAGTGACTCCCTCACAGACCCTCTGTCCCACACATGTGGCCTCCCATCCTCATCACATGGGACAGAATTGAGAGATGAAGTTTATTAAGAAACCAGAAATCAAATCATTTCAAACAACCAGGCTTTTGGTCATACTGAGTATCATTTTTCAAGGTCAGAACCATCTTTGCAACGCTCTCCAAAAACAAGTACCACTTTGGTTGGAGATACCATGCAGGTGGTGAAGATCCTGCCTAGTATGTACAAAACTCCGAGTCCTAACCCCAGCTCCACATAAACATGGCATGGTGGCATGTAACTTATCAACCCAGAATCCAGGAAGTGGAGGCAGTAAAAATCACAGTCAGCCTTGGCTGCATGACACCCTTATCCTGGGGTTAAGTCTGGCTAGATTTACCTCCAGAGCTCCCTCTTCCCCATTAGTGAAAATAAAGCACACCCATTATGTGAAACATGGGAGATACCAGTCTCATATGGCCTTCCCCCATTCTTCCCTGGTCCTGAGAGGCAGTCTCAGAGCTAAGGTGTTTTGATATGTTTGTGGCTTGGAGTCATCATCAGAACTAACACTTATGTTCTCTCCAGGATGAACTAACTGGGCCACCCATGCCTGCAGGGCAGGCTCTTTTCTCCAGGGTTGCGATGGCCATCCAGCTGGGAAAACAGGATGTCCTGTGGTGTGTAGGTGCTGAAGGTGGTACATACCCATAAGCGAAGGCATTCTGGGCATGGAGTTTGGGATCTGTGGTCAGAGTCTTGGAAAGTGCTGCCCAAGTGCCTCTCTGTACCTGTGGTTCTCACACGTGGAGAGTATGTGTGTGTGTGTGTGTGTGTGTGTGTGTGTGTGTGTGTGTGTGTGTGC
>CAJQZJ010033015.1:6363218-6375913 GCA_907164525.1 Lophiomys imhausi | reverse complement strand
TGTGTGTGTGTGTGTGTGTGTGTGTGTGTGTGTGTGTGTGTGTGTGTTGTCCTGCCATTGCAGAGAGGTGAGGGTCTAGTGTGCTGCTTCAAGAGTTCACATCCTATCTGGCTGCAGGTACACAGAAGTCACAAAAATTGGATATCCAGGAACTTAGGGGCACTGAGTGTCTCTGCTCCTTTGTCCTTCATCAGAAAATCAGAGGTCACATGGCCCACAGGTCATGGGGAGAATGCTTTGTGGAGAAGAACTGAGTAAAGTCCAACTAACTGAGCCTTCAAGCTGAGCTCACCAGACTTCTGCAAGTTCCACTTAAGCTTTTAAGGCATTTCTAAAATCCAGCCATGAGCTCACAGGACAGCCCAGGAATTAATTGAAGAATGTGTATCTGTGTGCAATATATCTCACAGATGGCTTGACCTTGGCCAACAGGAAAGTCACGACCATGAGCTATGGAAAGCTGCAGGTGTTGAGTCCAAACCCTGTGGGGCTCTTGTTAGCCCTTTAATGACAAGTTACCTACCTAACATCCTCATGATGGGCTGATCATATTCTTGGAATGTGCCTCTAAGCTGATTCGACCTCCAACTTCCACCAACCCTGAAGTAGGGATGCCACCAAGTGCACTTGAAGCCTACAGAAGTGACTTCTCTACTCTACTGCCACCCACCTACCTGATGTTCCTACCAATGTAACTGGACATGATTGACTATGGCTTGAGAACACAGTCTCAGGTCACCCTGAGTGACAGGATCCACCATAGAATGAACTTTGAGAGCCACAAGGGAAATGTCACAAGTCAATACACTGTCCAGTTCACAGCAAACCATTCTTTATTTCCCTTAAGGCAGAGTTGCTGTCTCATGTTGACAGGGCCCATAAGCAGCTCCCGGCTTACCTACTGGTTCCAGGCCATTTTACTCACTGCTTTTGAGTTTCTTGGACAACATAATCTCTGAGAATCCAGAGAGCACCAGGGAGATGTCCAGATGCATCCAAACCATGGCTTCCTCGGGTTGGTTAGCCTGTGGTGTGCAGGAGATTTGATTTGGCTTACGGATCAGGTAGTCTCACCAACCTTTATGGGAGGAAATTCAAACCTTTATTTTGCCAATTGCTTTCGAGAAGGTTCCCTGACAGACACTTATTCCTTGCGCATGTTGACGTTGTAGAACCATGAAATACAGCTCAGTGACTCAGCCCAGCCGACACCATTTCCGGGTTATGTTTTGTCATGTGCTGAATGGTGTCCTGTGAAGAGATGTGTTCACAGGCTGAATCTCACACCTATGAATGTGGCTGGGATAGTTACTCCTAACTATCAACCTGACACAACTAGGGTCACGTTGCGAGGGAGACTCGATGAGAGATCTTCCGGATCAGAATGGCCCAGTGAGGTGCCTGGGAAGGATTGCCTTAGTTGCTAACTGATGAGGCAAGACTGAGCCCACTGTGGATGACATCATTCCCTAGGTGGAGAGTCATGGACTGCGTAGACAATGAACACAGCAGACACACATGCATTTATCCTTTCTATTCTTAACTGTCTGACTACCTATCTCATGTTCCTGTTGTCTAAACTTCGAGCAATGAAAGGAATGGACAGTAACCTAGAACTGTGAGCTGAATAAACTCATTTTTGCATCATTTGCTTTTTTTTTCAGACTATTTTATCACAGAAACAAAAATGAACCTTATCTGGAAATAGGCTCACTGCAGATAGAGTTAAGTAGAGTTCATGGCAGAATGGGGCGGGTTCTGAATCCAATAGTATTGATGTCTGAGGGAAGGATTGCCACGTTAAGGCAGAGGAGCACAGAAAAACTGAAGATGGGCCTCCTCTTGAGAACCAGCTCCTAAAGCCAGAGGTGTGGGGACACAGGTGCCTGCATCAATGAGAAGCTAGGTGGGGCAAGATAGGTCCTGCCTTTCCAAGACTGGGTACATTTTGGTTAATGCTCCTTTAAATTTTTTTTCTTGAGAAAGGTTTCTCTGTGTAGCCCTGGCTGTCCTGATTCAATTTGTAGACCAGGCTGGCCTCAGACTCACAGAGATCTGCTTGTTTCTGCTCCCTGAATGCTGGGAATAAAGGTGTGCACAACCATACTGGGCTGGTTGATGCTTCCTGTCCCCAGACAGTAAAGAATATGCTTCTGGAGGAAATCCCAACCTGTGCTCTTTTGGTACAACAGCCTGAGGATGCTAACATGCCATGTAGTGAGCCCGATCCCCTGCCTGGCTGACTCTTATCTCTATCCACATTTGACTTCGCTCCAGCTCTGTGCCTGTGTAGGTTTCTCCAGGGGTGGGCACTGCAGTGGAGGGTGGCATGTGCAAGAGCTCAGGGTGGTGCTGATGCACTCCATGGACACCAGCTTCTATCACCCACACTTCTTTTCTGCCGTGGTGTTCCCATAAAGGCAGGAATGGGACCGCCCGGAAGTCAGCAGAGGCCTCTCTCAGAGCAGGTCAGCTCAAGGTCTGGGATTCACTGGGCATGGTCTGCGGAACGTGTTTAACCTGTTATTTAAAAAATATTAATAAAAAATGTTTGAATAGGTAACATTCACATGGTTCAAAAATACATCAAAAAGGGAACATTGTGAAAGCTCCCCCCTCTTCCATATTTACCCACCTCCTCCACAGCTTCTTCCCTGCTGCCCCAGGAAATACTCTGATTAATTGTTACTGTGCTCCTGGTATTTTTGAATGCACATAAAAGGAGATAAAAATCACTTGTTTTTAATCTTCCCTCTTGCTATTTTTGGAGAAAAGATTGTACAAGATGCACGCTGTGCATGCTGCATTTATAACTAAATCGATAGGTTTTCCTCTTGGTGAGGGCAAAGCCAAGCCAAACACATCCAAGAAGTTATGATGAGAAGATTCTTCCCCCTCAGAAATGAAAGACAGCAATAGAATAATCACCAAAGCAGTTTCCTTCCTGACAAAGGAATCTTAGAAACTTTGTTCAGGAGTGAACACATGTTCATCCAGGAAAACAGTCTGCTGTGGGCACATCCCTCAGTTTCAGATGCACACTACTGAGCATGTGCACTTCAAGATCCATAGTTCAAGAAGGAAACATGGCAGATGTGTTGATGGGCATGCTGTGCTAGCCGAATGGAGACATATTGAAAGGTTAGAATATTCTTGGGTGCATTTACCTTGTGTCATAAAGATGACTAACATGAATACTCCTGGCCTCTTGGCTTTCCTCATGACTGGTTTCTTCTTTCCAGAAAGAGTGTAAGGTTTGCTCAAAGGGAAGGCCGCTTAAAGGTATGCTCAAAGGGAAGGCCGCTTAAAGGTCTTCATTAACTTGATCTACCCTGGAGGCCTTCAAACTCAATCACACAGAGAAATGGCTCTGGCTTCCTTTTCTCTTGTTTGTTTATTTTTCATTTAAAATTGTGTTTTAATAATTCCATATTCAACTACCATGCTGTTTTTATTACTATTGCTCTGTAGTACAGCTTTAAATCTGGGATGGTGATGCCTCCAGATGTTCTTTTTTTATTGTGCTATTATTATTAGCTATTCTGGGTTTTTTGTTATTCCATATGAAGTTGAGAATTGCTTTTTCCAGGTCTATAAAGAATTGTGGTGGTATTTTGATAGGAATTGCATTGAATCTGTATATTGCTTTTGGCAGGATGGCCATTTTTATTATGTTGATCCTACCTATCCACGAGCACGGGAGATCTTTCCATCTTCTGATATCCTCTTCAATTTCTTTCTTCAAGGACTTGAAGTTCTTGTCATACAGGTCTTTCACTTGCTTGGTTAGAGTTACCCCCAGGTATTTTATATTGTTTGTGGCTATTGTGAAGGGTGTTGTTTCCCTAATTTTCTACCTCAAGACCCAGCCATACCACTTCTGGATATACATCCAAATGATTCCTCACCAAATCACAAGGAAGTTTCCTCATCTATGTTCATAGAAGCCTTATTTGTAATAACTAGAAACTGGAAACAACACAGATGTCCCTCAACCGAGGAATGGATAAAAAAAAAACAAACTGTGGTACATCTACACAATGGAATACTACTCAGCTATCAGAAACAACGAAATCATGCAATTTGCGGCCAAATGGATGGAACTTTGTTTCCTGTCAGTGAGACACTTTTCCCTAGTGGTGCTGCCTTGTAGGCCCCTTGTATATGAGGAGGCTCTTGGCCCTCATATGACTACTGAACTGGGGCGGGGGACTGAAATGTAGGGACACTCCACTTCAGAGGAGTGGGATGGAAGGGATTGAGGGTAGAGGGTGGGAGGGAGGGCTTGGGAGGGCTTGGGAGGGGTGGAAAGAGGGCACTGTGATGGAGATATAACCTGAAGTAATAAAAATAATTCCATACACATTTTGAAATAGTTAATCATGTTCACTCCTCTCATCCCCCTTCCATTCCTAATGAACCCCCTCTTCTGCTCAACAGCCCCTCTCTTGCTTCCATGCCACCCTTTAGTTTTGGTAAACCATTTGTGTTGATTAGTTTTCTGTCAGTTTGTCACAAGCTGGGGTCATCATGTCAGCCTCAATTGACAACATGCCCCCATCAGTTGCCTGTGGGGCAATGTATTAACTAATGATTCATGTGGGAGAGCCCACCTCACTGTGGGTAGTGCCAACCCTGGGTTGGAAATACTGGGTTGTATTTTTTATAAAGAAGGGTGAGCAGGTCATGGAGAGTCTACCAGTAAGCAAGATTTCTCTATGGCCTCCGTATCAGCTCCTGCCTTGAGTTCCTGCTCTGGGCTCGCTCTATAATGAACTGCCATTAGAAGCTGCAATAAACCCTTTCCTCCCCAAGGATGTCTAAGCAAGAGATCACTGGCTAATTGGACACATGACTACAGGCACACGTGCACAGATGGCCTTTGATACAGTCAGAAGAGATAAGCTGGAAGGAGGTTAATTCTGCACACCTCTGCAATTAGTTATTACTAACGCTGGCGAACTCTGCCCCATCTTTCCTTGTGTTTCCCTCCTGTCTACAAGGCTCTTTGCTCCCAGGAGTGTGGAAGAAAAGGTGTCTCCCTTGGTACCTCTTTCCACTAATGAGCCACAAATGATTGCTATCTTGTTAAGGAGAACCATCACGTTTTTGGAGGTCAGATGTTTGGCACAGGTCTCACTGGGCTGAACTAATCATTATCAAGGGATGGTTCCTTCTGGAAGCCCTGATGGAAAAGCCATCTCCTAGCCCTGGCAGCCCTGGAGTGGGTGTACTTCTTGGCAGGTCAGAGACACACCTGACCCACGAGCTATAGCTGGACCACTTGAGGAAGTGCCACAAAAGGAAACTTAGCTTCAATTCATCATACATTCGGTTTTCAAGGCCATTCACACTGCAGAGGCAAATCTACCCTAGTGAAGCTCAGAGGGATCAGGGGTCAGGCCGCCCAGGTCTCTTAACATACAGAGCCAGAAAGCACATGGAATTACAGAGGGCAGGAACGAATGGTTTGGACTGAATGACACAGAGGGTGTCTCTAGTGTGTGCATAGGGTCAGGGTACTATTTATTCTCTCCACTATGGGACAGATCCTGCCCCCAGCCCTGCACTTCATCCTCCTCCCTGTACCCCATCACCTCCTGCACCACATCATCCCCCAGAACCCCTTATCCCTTTGCATCACATAATCTCTGCTGTTCCTCATCGTCCTCATTGAACCCCGTCCTGTATGTACCACATCCTTCCTCTGCATCCTGTTCTCCTTCCTGTGCTCCATCTTCCATTGTTACACCCCACCCCCTGACTTGTACCCTACATGCTACCTCTGTACCGCACTACCTCCCGTAGAACGGCATCCTGTAGCAGTGCACCCCATCTACCCTTCCCTGTTGAAGCCTAGTGCCTCAAATCACCCAAGGGCAACAGGGATTCATTTCTGTTTCCAAAGTGCCCTGGCTGTTTTTCCCCTAGGGGGCAGCACACTCCACACAAAGTGGCTGAGCCTGCCTACTGTCCTTCCAGGGTACCAGCCCCGACCTGGAGCAGAAAGGTCAGATCACCCCGCTGGCTGGTCCATTCCTGCTTCTCTTGTGGTTCCTGTTGAGCAGCCTGCACCTGACCACCACATGGAAGCACACGCACACGCACCACAGTGCCAGCCCTGCCTCTCCCCTCCCCACTCCCACTTCTTTGGCTGTAGTTATAGGAAAGGGCAGCCCTGGACTCCCTGCCATGGTGCCAGCTTTGGTGTCCTTTATAGGACACCTTGGAAAACTGGGTGGATGACAAGGGAGTGAGCATGACTTCCCAGGGTGATCCCCAGGCCTGAGGGTGCTGACAAGAACCACTTGCTTGTGTCTATATTAGGGGCTCCTGTATCCCTGGATCTGATGCCTTGGTGTGGCCTTGACGTGAGCAGTGGTGACGCTCTCTTTGTGACTCACCCGCGTCCACAGAGAGTAACCGGGATGCCAGGCATGCCAACGACTCAATCGAGCACTTGGCACCACGTGAGCCCACGGCTGCCAGCAGCATGTGACCGAAGGCTCAGCCGCCTGGGAGTCTCCTGTTGCCTCTTCTCCCAGTCGCTCCTTAGAGTGCTATTGGTTCTGCAGAAAGTGACTCCCATTGCAGGTGGACAGGGGACCTCAAGGAGGTGCATTCGAGCAGAAAGTCAGAATCTGGGCAGTGCTGGACAGAGTGAGGCTTGGCCTCTGGTCCCCTCCCAGCCCCTTGCTGAGTGTCCAGTTATGATCTCAGTATGGTCACCTGGAAAATGCAGGCTATGTGGCCTCTGTCTCAGAGGCCTCTGGGCTTGGAACCATGGGGATATATTCTCTGATAGTTCTATAGGCTGATGTATGTGGGCTAGGTCATCTTGCAGCTCTTTGGAAGGTAACTCCTGCTTCCAGCACTCTCAGATCCCAGTTGTGTAACTCCAGTCCCTGCCCTGTGCTCCATGTTATTCTTTGTTTGTACCCACACCACCCTCTTTCTTGAGCTCTGGCTAGGCCACCAAAACCTCATTTCATTCTGAGTTGTCATAGCTGCAGAGATGGGTGTCCTAGTGAGGTGACACCAAGCTGCTGTCGATAGACCCCTGGGCTGGAACTCGAACACACCATTTTGGGGGTGTAATTCATCTAGTAAGGATTCCTTTGCAAAGGTGTGAGATCTTTGTACTCTCAAAGACTGTTACTGATCACTGTTTATTTTTCCTCCAAGTAAACAACATCCATAAAGACATAAAACCTCAGTTTGGGCTACTCTCTCAGCCATCTGTTGGTGTTTCCAAGTTTATTGGAAGTGCTGTTTGGGGAAGTTCTTGCCATCTCCTCTTTCTACTGCTCAGAGCCCTACGTTAGGGTCTACTCAGCCTCAGGTCCTCAGACTCAAATTTCTTCTGGAATGTAGAAAGACTCTGAAGATGGGCTTGGGCACAATCCACTGCTCTCACAGACTGGCTGTCCTACTTCTGGCCCCAGTAGGAAGCTGTCTCTCTTCATGCCATAACTTTCCTGTCTTCTGGGCCTAGCCTTTGGGGCCTTCTGGCTAACCTGTGGCCTTCAAGCCTTAGGGATGTGGTCAGCAACCCTGTTAGGCTCCCTGAACTGAGGCATAAAAGCCAGTCCCCAAAGCCAGTATATGCTTTGGGGACACACTTTTGCTGTTTGTGCTGAAGGCTCACCCAGAGACAAAGGAGAGCCCAGAAAATCCTGGCTTCATCTGCTGTTAAACCCTGGGGCTGGAGCTCACCCTGCCACAGCCCTGTGAGCAGTACGCTGCCTCAGGACCTGGAGACTGTGAGCCAAGGTGTCATCTGTCTTCATGTGAGGGCCTGCTGCTTCTGTAAATATTTGTTCCCACCACCATGGGGAGAGGAGAAGGGTCCCCAACCTTTGTGACCAGAGCAGTCTGTCCTTTGACTGACACAGACACGAAATGCCAATCATTAGCGCCGCATCCCAAGCTGCCTCAGCACATGGGGAAGGAAGGAGAGAAGCTATCAGGGAACTGACATGCTGTCCCAGAACTTTAAAGTAGCCCTGAAGACAGAGTGAGCCCAGAATCCTAGGTGTGCCAGCCACCAGGCTTACCACATTAGCAAGCAAGTTCACCCTGTCTCAGGCCTGTCATCTGTCCTCTTGAATTGGAGGAGGACCTGTCTTCTGTATCCACGTCCAGCTCAGCTCAGGCAGTCCTCACAGGCCTGCTCATTAAGCTGCTCGACACACAGCAGGGCTCAAGAATCCTAGCTGCTTCTTACTGAGGGCCACACACACTGGCAGCCACATAGAAGACAATGCCAATAGGCAGCAGAAAGGTCTGGGTCCCTAGGATTTTCATTTTCTCCCAGTTCCCAGAAAAGCCACCGAAGCTGGTTTTGAACCTCACTTCCTGCACCTCTGAACTATGGTCATGACGCTTTCTGGTGACCAAGAGGCTCCAGCTAGTGAAAAAGACAAGGGGAATGGTATCCCAATGTTAGCTAACTAAACTTGTTCCAAGCCTCTCTCTCTCTCCTGAGTTATCCTGGAAAACACAGAGTTAAGACATCTGTGTTTTCCAGGATAAAGGAGACCCTATGTGCAGAAGTTCCTGCAGGTTTGTGCAGCTGCGTGACTTCTAGTGGATATCACAAGCTAAATGAAGAGACCAATAGAGATCCTCTGAGGACTTCAAGGTTAGATCTTAAAAAGGCACAGAGAGTGTCCCCACACCTGAATATGGGCCTTGAACTCAGATGACTCATTCCTGTGGCTCTCAAGTCACATGAGTGAGACTCTTCCACACAGACTTACTTTGGATAAGCTGCTCCCAGCCAATCTTGGCCAGTGTCCAGAGAGCAAATGCCACACAGGCTGTATCCCAAAGAGACTGAATGGCATTGTATATCCTTCCTGCCCTGAGACAGTCCCAAGAGAGTGGACGGCATTGCCTATCCTTCCTGCCCTGGGGATCCTGGTGTGAAGTTTAGAATGTGGCATCTGAGAAGCACAGACACCCAGATCATACAGGGGCTGACCATACAATGACGTTTGGCAGGCCTGAGTGACAGCACTGTGATACCATGTTCAGGGGTGCTGTGTGGGGTTCCTAGTCATCAAGTTGGGCAAGATTACCTTAAAATAACTTGTGTTTGGTGGGGGCCTCTGAGACTTTGGAGGTGGCAGCAATTGACATGTCTTGGACACCATTAAAAAGATGGAGGAACCTTGAGTGGAGGGCACACTGAGAGGGCATGGGGGGCTCTGAGGCCCTGGATCACCCTCTGAGAAGGACAAGTGCAGGTGAAGAACCTCAGGCAGGGTTTCCAGTAGGTGATACGCTGGGCAGCTTCTCTTGAGGGGTTGAGGGGCTCGTGTTTTTTTTTTTTTTGTTTGTTTGTTTTGTTTTATTTTGTTTTTGTGAATTTCATATCATGCACCCTGTTCCCTCTCATCTCCCATCTACCCTCAAACCCACCTTCCACCCTTGAAACCTCTCCCAACATTAAAAAAATAAGTCTCACTGTTGAAGCTGTAGTGCATTTCAGTATGTCCCACAATATTCCATTTTGTCCACACTTTTTTTGCTTGCAAATGTTCTCCTTGGTCTGGTTTGAGGCCTCTGGCTTTTGCTGCTTTATCAATGCTGGAACCTCACTGGGAGTCCTCTCATATATGCTGTTGTTGTCCTGTGTCATGGAGATCCTGCAGTTTTGGGTCTGTGGAACTGGCTTCTTCATGCACTTCAGCAGTTCATCCATGGGGTATTTGTTGGGGTGGGTCAACTCAAAGTTCTGAACCTGCAATCCCCACATTCGGGGCCAGTTGTACTGCATTACCCAGGTCAGGTGCATGGCCTGCTCTCCTGGGTGCTACAGCAGATAAGGGGCTGGAGCAGCTCTCCTGCTCTCATGATCCCACCAGGGCCAACTCTTCTTCCTGTTACCTGTGTTGAGGGCATCAGAGAGTGGAGGGGATCTCTCTGTTGTCAACACCACCAAAAAGCAGACAAAAGACAGGGCTGGCTCTCCCACACTTACTCCCTCATGGCTGGCTCACCCACAACCCCCTTATCCAGGGCCAGCTGTACTGTGCTGCCCAGGTGACGTGTAGGACCTGCTCTCTGGGAGCCCATCTGGTGTTTACCTGGTGCTGGACTGGTGGTTGTCCCAGGCTAGCTTCCTGTCTGAGCCCCATGGCACCAAACTGGTGTTGGTCTCCAGCTTGATTTTTTCCAGGAATGTTAGGCTACTATCCATTCAGATGTTCATAGGTCAGAACACTGAATGTAGATATAACCTCTCTCCTCTCTGTCACCTACTGATGCACATGTGACACAGCAGCCACATCTGCAATACCTTTAGGGGCAGGGAGCTCATCTTCTTGCTCACCTGGCAAGGGCAGGCCTGGGGACCTGACCACTAAACCCCAGTTTGTTGCAGCTCCAGAGGTCAGGCTATCATCTGCTCCCTGAAGGCATAGCTGTGGTCTGGCTGTGGTAGTCCCAACATGTGGTAGCCCAGCAACCTGTGGCATCACTGGGATCTGGTCACAGACACGTGAAGGCCTAGCCTAGATCCACTGAGTCGGCAGTCTGGGTGGGGCCGGCCTGGATATCTGGACCATCTTTAAGCAAGATGGTCCTCTGGGGGTCCTGATGCAGCTCATAGTGGGAGGACCCCTGATTTAACTGAACATTACTGAAAATACATCACATTACTTCCAAGTGTGAGAGCTAAAGGTAACCTTTATTTCTGTTCTCCTTTTATAGGCATTTATCCTAGGACACAGTAGTATACAATGATCTGGCCATGAGTTCATAGAACATGGGAGAACAGATCTACTAACAGAATGATGGTTACATGAGCTACACAAACTCACATACAATAGGAGTCTCTGTTCTCTAAGTCAAAAGAGCAAGTCGGTGGGTTGCCTTTCAAAATACAAGTTTTCTGTCCATTCATTCAGAGATGACTGATACCCACTGAAAAATGGAAAAACAAACTGTAAAGCAGTGTACAGAATGGGACCCACTCTCACAAGCTGAAAAATACACAAGATGAGTATGTGTTAATAGATTAAAAATATTTTATTTATTACTATTGTGAATACAAAGTGCCCTCCCTCTCTCCTCTCTCTGTCCTCTTTCTCTCTCTGTATGTGTACATATCATGACGTGTGTGGAGGTCAGAGGACAGCTTAAGGGAATTGATTTTTCTCCTTCCACCATGTAAGTCCCTGGTATTTAACTCAGGTTGTCAGCCCTGGTGGCGTGTGCCTTTATCCACTGAGCCATCTCATTGGTATACATGTACCAATTAATAACCACCCTGTGAAAAGAGGTAACAGTCAAACAATTCTATAGAGAGAGTTGATGTTCTGCCCTTACACAATACTTACAGTTGTTCTTAACAGGCAGGGCATGCTAGCTCATCTCCTCATGTCTGCCTTCTGTGAAAACAGAAAAGAAGATTCCATGGGTGCTTGGAGACGTTAAGTGGACCTCATAACATAAGCTTTATTTCCACACTAGACTGATTAATCTCAGCATCAAATTTCACCTTAAACAACCTTGCTTATCCCTGACATTCTGTGGAACTGTCTGCCCTGGTGCCATTGGGAGCTGCCAGGCCAAGATATCATTGGCCTCGGCAGACAGGAGAGTACTACTGACCAATCAGCAGTGCTCCTGGTGGCCTAGGGATGAGGGTGACACAGGGTTGGTGGATAAAATAAGTAAAGATATTAAAATGTAGTATGAATAAAGGAAAAGGGAGAGAGAGGTTGGAGAGAGTGATTTCAGTTTGCAGGTCTCGACTCTGAACCTTAGTTAAGTGCCCTGAGATTGTCCTGGCGCCGATGTAGTTGGTGTCAGTCAGAGAAAATGGAGGTCACTACACTCTGCCAGGCTGCTTCTAGATTAACCCTGTGACCTTCTGGTATCTCCACTTTCAGAGTGTAGACAGAAGCACTGGTCCCTGGGTTTTCTAGACTCTTCTGGAAGAATTACCGAAGATAAATTGGGAGAATTTTTTTTTCCAAACCTATGTTTTCACTACAGTAAGACATGAAGCAAGACACACAGACACACAGGCAAGGACAGACATAGTACATGGGTCTGTGTCTGCCCAGTGGACCATTGCAGAAGCAGCTTGGGTGGGAGGTGGTGCTTGCTTTGAACATACTGAGATAGCAAGCAAGGGGTTTGGTTTTGATTTATTACCATTTTTCTCTATATTTTGCCACCACAAAAATATTCATTTGCTTATTTTATTGGAGGAAAAGGGAAGTATGGGATAAGAGTCAGTTTTTGTGGAAATATGCAAACCAGGAACTGGTACACTTGGCTCCTATGGGTCATGTATCTTGGCAGAGGTCCCTCTGATATAGCAACTGGGTAGGGCTTTTGATCTTGGGGAGAAAAATACACAAAGGAGAGGTTGGGAGTCTCAGTTGTAATGTGCTTACCACATAAGCATGAAGACCTGAGTTCAATTCCTAGAACTCACAAAAGAAAATTGGGAGCTTGGTGTTTGTTTATAATCCCAACACCTGGGAGGATACATACCAATTCCTGGGCTTGTTGGCCAGCCATCCTACCAAACCAACTTGGTGAGTTTCAGGCCAGTGAGAGACGCTGTCTCAAAAACAAAGTACCTACATAATACACCCATACATATGCATCTGCACACAGATAAATACACACACACACACACACACACACACACACACACACACACACACACA
>CAJQZJ010033015.1:6317593-6363208 GCA_907164525.1 Lophiomys imhausi | reverse complement strand
CACACACACACACACACACACACACACACACACACACACACACACACCACACACACACCCCCCAAAGCATCCTGTCTTGGTTGATCTCTGACCTTCACACGCACACATATGCAAAACACACCCCAGAACTGTGAGGTACAGAAATGTCCAGTAGAGTGATGTGTTCCAGATGGTTGAGGGGTTCTAGGCTGTGTCAGGTACTTGGGGAGAATTGCCGGGCACATGCTGGGGATGGGGAAAGTTTCCTAGGCAACTATGACTATGGTGATATCTTATACAAACTTACCAGTGACCAGTGTCTCCGCCAGGTGGTTATGGCCAACTCAAGGACCCCAAAGGGATTCACCCTTGCGTTGTCAGATGGCGCCTCTACTTGTGATACATGGGACTTTGTTTTTTGGCATCCTGGGCCTGACTCCAAGGCTTTGCCCCTGTTAGAGAATCCCTTCACCACTGAGTTGAACCTTCAGTTGTCTTTTATACTTTTATTTTGAGGTGAGGTCTCATTAGATGTCTAGGATGGCCTCAGACTCACTAGGTAGTCTAAGCTAGCCTTGAACTTGTGACCCTCCTGTTTCAGTCTCCCGAGTAGCTAGGCTTACAGGCCTGCACCACCAGGAACAGCTCGCGCGGGCCTTTGTATAGCCCTGCTTAAGTGTCTGCAGAGTGTGGGTGGTGGCTTCCCCTGAGTGTGACCACCACACAGGAGGTGTCCTTGAGTGCTGCTCAGTGTGTTTATGCTTCTGTTTGTGAGAGCTTTCCTTTCCTCATATGGAGAGTAGCCGTCCATGCACGGGGCTGCAGCAGCAGCTGGGGAACGTGGGCTGATGGACTTGTGGTTGGTCGTGAGAGTGATTTTAGGGTTGAGCATCTGGGAAGAAGGGAACCATGAGCATTTGCATCTGGGCCTTTGAGGAGACAGAATTTTCCCCCTCTTAGATAAATAGGGTGGTGGGGCCAAATACTAACACTCCTTACTGTTCAGGGACCAGTTATTGCATTTTGCTTACCCACCTGCTATAAATTTGAGCCCCTCCAAGTCCCCTTTATCCTGCTGCTGTGATGCCAATGCTGGCCTGTCTTTCTAATCTTAGGCATGCTGGTGGTGTGCAGTGTGACCATATGCATTTCATTAGATATTTCTCAATGACCAAAGGTATCAAACAGATTTACATACAGTTACTAACAAGTGCATTTGGTGCCATCTCATCCTGTTTGCTAAGAGAATTTGAAATCTTTTGCCTATTTAAAAAGCATTTCCCTCATTCTCTTTTGTGAGTCATAAAAATTCTTCATATAGTTCAGAAAAGACCCTGTGTCAAGGAGCTGAGGACCCAGTTCAGTGGGCAAAGTGTAGGAGGGCCCGCATTTCAAACCCAGTACCCAAGTAAGAAGCTGGGCGTGTGCTCTGTGCTGTGATCCCAGCACTGGAGGCAGAAGCAGGAGGATCCATGGGCTTGTTGGCCAGCCAGTCTAGCCAGTGTGGTGAAAGGCGATTGACATGGACCTCGGCCTCCACATTCACACATGGGGGCATGTGTATGCTCATGCATACATACAAAAATGTGTTGTAAAACATACATAATTTTACAAATATTTTTCCTGATTGGTGATTTTTTATGTATTCATCATTTTGTCTGTTATCTCCCCATCTGTCTACATATATGTATTATATCTCCATTTACCTATTCTCTATCTTTTGTCTCTATCAGTCTTGTTTCTGTCAGTAATCTATGTACCCATCATTTAGCGGGCTATTTCTCTGCCTCTCTACAGTACACCTATTTTCTATCCATCTATCTATCTACTCATCTATTTCTCTGCCTCTCTATAGTACACCTATTACCTATGCATATATCTACTCATCTATTTCTTTGCCTACCTACTTTTATCTGTCATCTATGCATCATCCATATATCAATGTATCTATCAGCTACCTACCTATAATCTGTCAATCATCTATCCATCCACCACCCACCCATCCATCCATCTATCCACCCATCCATCCATACATCCATCCATCCATCTTATAAAGAGTTGGCTTTCATGACTATGGAGACTGAGAGATCCCTAGATGTCCAGATGAATGGTTGGTAAAATGTAGACCCAGGAACATCTTTGGCCTAGAGAAGGCCTAAGCACATTTATGCCAAAGAGAGCTGATGGCAAGAGAACTTCCCCTTCTGCTGGGTGTTGATTTTCTTCCTTCAGGGCTGACCTTAGAACACATCAGTGACACTCTTGCTTTACAAAGGCTGTCTATGAAAATGTTAAGTTCATCACAAACACTGTTGGAGGAACACCAAATCTCTGGACTTGGCCCAGTCAAGTTGTCATTGAAGAGTCACATGCTATCTACCTATTTATTTATTTAGGAGGGATAAATGTTCTACAAATGTTGTAGTGAGGTTCTTACATCACCCAGAAAGTCCATGGTTCTGTTGCATAGCCAGTTCTAGAACTCACATCTTGGCTTGGCTCCCTGTTGAAAATGGGTCTGCACCCATTTGTTGGCTACCCTAAGGTCCAGGCTCTCTCCTGTGATCATGACTGTGGTTTGTAGTCTTTTACTTTAGGCTTTTCATGCTGCACACTAATGCCTCATGGCTCTTGTGCAGGGTAGGCTCATTCTTGTGAGAAAGACACAGACAGACAGACAGATGATATATAGATAGATGATAGATGATAAATAGATAGATGATAGATAGATAGGTAGATAGGTCGAAGATAGATAGATAGATAGATAGATAGATAGATAGATAGGAAGATAGATAGATGAATGGGTAGAAACAAGTGTATATGTTGAGGACATAGGTCAACATGAGTGTCTGTCTTGGTCACTTTGCACCTTACTTCTTGAGGCAGGGAATCCTCATGGAACCTGGAGCTCCTGGATTGGACTAGATTGACTGATCAGTAAGACTAGTGGGTTCTTCCTTATCTACCTCCGTGGTGCTGGAGACACAGGCTACCATGCCTGGCTTTTTTCACATGGGTTCTGAACTCAGGGCCTCCTGCTTGAGTGGCAGGCTCTTCACTGACTGAGCCCCAAAGATAACCAACCATTTTTTCTGCTGTTTTTGTATCTGCTTTTTGAGTCTTCCTTCATTATGCCATGGGGTCCCCTTGCTACAGTTTTACTGGATCTCTTCCTTAAATGGTCACTTCTTTCAAGTCTTGTTGAACCCTGCTAGCCATAATGGCTGATAAGAATGCGTTCCTGTCTGGTATTGATGTCAGTATGGGGGACTCTCTGCTTGTTACTCTCTTTCCTTCCTTCTGGGAAGATCTTTTGTCTCAAGACCCCAGGAACTAGAGACATGGTGGTGTTCTCATTTGCATGTGAGGCATCTAGAATGACTTCTGTAGATGCAATTTGTGGATATGTGCTGATTCTTGGACCATTTGCTGTATGTCCATGGGCAACACCCAGTGAAAGGGCAGTAAGCACTTAGAGATGTTTTCTGACATCGTCACAGCATCTGAAGTAGACATGTGGAGTAGGGTTGTCCAGTAGATGCTTTCAGCAGCCTAGCAGTTTCTGGAAAATGACATAATGGGTAGTCACTGTTGGGGTGTGTGCATAGGAGTCCTCCTGGAGCATGTGTGGATGAAGAGGACCCCAGGGGTCTTCAGCATGTCACAGGACTCTTTCTTTTGACGTTGGTAGATGCATTTTGGGATCATGTGTTTTCCTCACCACAAAGCCATGTCCTGAGCACCTCAAAGCTTTGACCCTCAGGCCTGGCTGCAGGATGCAGCAGGGCTCCTGAGAAACAAAGATCTGGAGGGAGGCTGTGTGGCACTGCGAGATGATTAATCAAGACTAGAGAGACAGCCCACTTTTTTGCAGTAGCCTTGAGAGCTCATGTGGTCCTGTTCCTGACTGCAGGCAGGTGTTGGCTTGCAGGCACGGGGGACTGCTTCTTGAGAGCACAATCATGCCTTGTTCTGAGTGTTCCAGGCCTACCCGGTGTCAGTTTTCAAAGGACTCTGACTAATATGTTCCCCTAGTGGTGGGAGATTCTGACAGTGAGTATGAAGGAAGTAAATGTCACTATTGTGTGGGGCTGTGTTTAGTGTTTTGGTTCCTGGAGACCTTGGTGACTTGCCTGGGGTTCAGCTGACATTGCTGTAGAGCTGGGAGTGTGTGGTGGGGACACTGAGGGCTGCAAGTTCCAGCTCTGTGAGAAAATAAATCTCTGGCTAACTAGGGGAGCTGGTGCCTGCAGGCTCAGGTCCTTTCTCAGCTGCTCCCTCCCAATCCCCACATCGGACAAAGAGTCCCACACTGGGTGCTTGGAGAAGAATGGTGTCTCAATCCCCAGAACTGGAGATCCAAGGTCAATGTGTCTTAGGGTTAGTTTCTCAGAAGGCCTTTCCTAGGCTGGGAGAGGCAATCAGCTCCATGTGTCTTTACAGCCATTTCTCTGTGTATGTCATTGTCCCACGTCCAAGTTTTATAAGGACATCAGTCATAGCTGTTCCCTTCAAAGGCCTTATTTTAACTTAATCAACTCTTCAGAGCCTCTGCCTTCAAATGCAGTAACTTTCTGAGATTGGAGAGACACAGTTCAACTGCATGATTGTCTCCATCCCTGGTGCTCAGCCATCACAAGCTGAGTGGGCATCCATAGGCTGCGGTGGTCTCATCTTAGGGTCATCTGGTTATGGCATACCATGGAGGTAGGGTCACGGGGTAACATCATTGAAATCCCTCAGAGATGCTCTGTTTCAACCCTCTCTCTCTCTGCTGTGCGCAAGGACCCTGATGCCTGGTGAGGTGTGAAGATGTGCCTAGTGTGGACAGTCAGGGAGTGGTCAGCCAGGAGTTTATTCCAATGGCCATAGCAGGAAAGGAAAGTTATAGAACACGTTATCCATAAGACTCCTCAAGTGTCTGAGAACTGAACTCAGGTCCTTTAGAAGAGCAACAGGCACTCTTAACCCCTGAACCATCTGTCCAGCCCTTGGTCTCCATTTTTATGGCTCTCACCTTGATATCACCGATGCCCATCATCTAAACCCCCAGGGCTTGAGGAGTGTTCATAGAAAATGCCATTTTAAGGCCTGTTGTTTCCCTGCTGATGGGTGTCCATGGGCACACACATATGTGCAATAGAAGGATATATACAGGTACCTCACCTGGTCCTCAGTATTCTTGTCAGGAGTGCCTTCCTATATATACATGCCACTCTGTTTCCAGGAAGGAGTTCTTATGATTTCCATGACTCTGGACCACACTAGAGCCCTCTCCTCTTCATGGAGGATGGTTCAGCCTTCTCTTATTCGGTAGCATGATCATCCTGCATCTCCATCAGTCTTCAAGGACACAACACACAAGTCCTTACCTCACCAGGACTTATGTTTGGGGTTGACAAGCATTCTTTGTGTTTTCCAATAAAAACAACTGGCTCTGTCCTGAAAGAGAACACGTTGCTCTGACTTCTACATCCTCATGGTATCATATGTTCCAGTCTTATGTTTCAGCAGAGCAGGGTAATGCTTCTCAAAATGACGGGAACCAAAACTACGGTCTGAGGGGGATAGAGCTCACTGCTGTTAGCATACTCAGCACTTGTCACCAGGGAAATAAGCAGCTGTCCGAAGGTGCTCCCCCCCAAAGATACTTCGTAAAAATCTATGTGAAGCTTGACGTTTTCTTACAACTATTTGCCTTATATCACGATATGGCCAAGTTTAAAAATAGAAACTAGGGTGTCCCCTAGATGTTTTTGAGTGAAAAACCAGATTCTTCACAAAGCTGTTCTGTGATCAGCATCCCAACTCCGCTGTTATCAACCACTGCAGTTTGAGGGCCATAGAAGTCAGGAGCTATTGTTTAATAGTGTTCTTCTGTCCCCTTCCTTTGGAGTGATCCAGCAGGCAATGTTCAGAGCTGGCCACGTGTATTAAAGCATGATTTTAAATCATCAGTCAAGGCCAAATACTCAGCATCTGAAAGCTTCCTGCATATTTGTCAATGATTTTATTTGCAAGGGGGCTGTGGGGGACACACATGAGTACAACAAGGAGGTCCATGGGCTCATGGTCTTTCTGCATTGCCAGTGGCCTTGGGTAACATGAAGTTGGCTTGTGCTTGTTTTTGGCGGCTTCAGAAATGGCACACAGGTCTCTGAAGGCTCTTTGACTTGGGCCACAGACCAGGATTCCCTGCACTTCCTATTTGATCATAAGCCAGACCCTCTGCCTCCTGCCTGTCACCTGTGCAATAATGGCATTGTTACTCTTATTGGCCAGAAGACCAGGCCACATCTGCCAGCAGGAGGCTGTTTGGAAAGCGTAGTACCACAGATGGCACAGGGGGGTCTAATCTCTCTGTCCCAAGCCACCCAAAGGAGAGGAAAAAGCTTCTTTCCCACCAAGCACACTGCAGGTGAAGTCAATTAGGGAAGCCTGATGAAAAGCTACTTCCTTTGTTTACTTCTTAAAAAGCCAATTAAGTGTTCCAGTCATCAGAGATTTAAATTAAGCCTCAGGAACAAAGACCAAGCTTAAATTGATAAAAAGCCACACTTCAGTCGTGTGGTGTCAAGAAGAGAGACGCACACAGACAGGCAGACAGGCCCAGAGAATGCTCTGGCCTTGAGGTGGTACAGGCTCTGGGAACCTGAAGCCCATGAAATAGGATTTGTGTTTTCTGGGGGCACTGGTAGGAGAGACTTCTATAACCAGCCTGTCTTCCTCAGCTATGGACATCTACTACCCACCCCCACGGTTTGGAAGGCATACATTTCCTGTTGCATCCTCGGGCTTTTAGGAAAGGACGTAGCAGAAATGCCACATGGCCAGGAGCTGGGACACCCTGAAACACTGTGAGAGTGCAAATGACTCAGAAGCTAATTTTATAGGTGAACAACACACGATAGAATCAAGTAATGAAGAGAAAAGCCTGGGGAATGCTTAAAGGAAAGAGACAGTTCCAATGTTGCCTTGTACTCACTGCATTTTTCAAACCTCACGCTCACTGCACATCCAAACACTGTCTAGGTGTTGGGTGTTAGGGGTGGGTGTTGCAGTTCCTCAGGGGACCTTGGATTTAGCAGCCTTGCAAGAGGGATGCTGGTCCTCAGGGCTGCAAGGACTTGCACCCTCTTCTTTCTAATCTGCTCCTGTATTCATGATGCATTGGGAGCTGACGTTAGGTGCGTTTTGTGTGATGTCTTGAAAGGATGTCTCTCTGAGGCTTGCATTCTACCTTCTTTCTTTCTGACAACCAACTTTCCTGTGCATCCATTTTCTGTGAATCTCTGCATGTCGCTCTCTTTCTCTCTGAACTTTGGACCATGACGTCTGTCTACTAGTCCAGAGAGCTTCTGGTCCCAAGGGCTTGCTTTGGAGCCTGAGAGACTTGGTCTTGCCTCGTAGGTCTGATGTGTGCTAGCTGAGTGGCCTTGGGCTTGCCTCCTGACCCTGGCCTGGGCTAGCTGAGAGGTCTCAGCTGATGATGTCTACTTACCACTTTTCCACCTCAGACACAGGGGACACCTCCTCCCTCACAGGGGAGATGAGGGTTAGCACCCCAGCGTGTGTAGAGAGCTCAGCTTAATGATTGGCCTGGGACCATGATCCTTGTTAGGCTGTGACATGGTTAGTTGTGTAAACTTGACACAACCTGGAATCACTTGGGAAGTGTCTCAATGACAGATGGTTTAGATTATGGTGACCAGTGAGAATCCCTGTGGGGGACTGTCCAGATGACATTGGCTGACATGAGAGGACTCAGCCTGAAACTGATGGCACTGTTTTTGGGGTTGGTCTCTGGAATGTGTAAGAATCGGGGAGTGGAGCTAAGCACAAGGGAGCAAGGCAGTGAGCAGTGCCTCAGTGTTCTCTCTACTCTTGACCGCGGCTGTGATGTCACCAACTGCCGTCAGCGATGGACTGCAGCCTGGATCCCTGGCTACAAGAAGCCCTTCCTCTGCACAATCACGTTTGCTGGACTGCTTGTTGGGTGTGCATTGTCTTATAAAGTTGTGACAAGACGGAACCTGAGGTCTGTAGGTGCCCACACCCACCACACTGAGTGAGGAATGGGAGACAGAGGAATTTAAATGATCTCACTGACCTTTCCCAACCTGACACTCCGAGAAGACTGTAGCCTGCTAGGAATCTGACAGTTTTGCAGATATGAAAAGAAGTTATGTCATAAAATTCTTACAAGCTTCTAGAATGAAGAGATTATAGATTATTATTATTAGTATCATTAATTTTTACAGTATTGGGGCTTGTGCGCATTGGGTCTACCACCAAGCTACCTGTCATTTTCCTTGTTATTTTGAGACAGGGTCTCATTAAATTGACCAGGCTGACCTTGAACTCATTCTGTAGACCAGACTGGCATTGAACTTGTGATCCTCTGAAGTAGCAAGGTCTTCAGGCCTCTCCCACTAGGCTAGGCTACTGTTTTATTACTAGACACACATTTTTCATATATGTCTCTGATTATGTGGGTCTCTGTGAGTACTCTTTCTTTTCAGTTTTAATCTCTACATATGATATCCATGTTTCTGGTTCAGGTGCTGAAGGTAGCTACCTACAGGCTGCTTTCTGTGTGCAAAAATTTGAAAAATTCACATGTGATATTCTCATGTGCTACACTATACACAATGTCTCATGTCCTTCACAGTCTTGCTTAGTTGTCCAAGGCTGCATTCGGAACCAAATAGGTTGGGGTTGCTTCTCCTCTGCTTGGAAAATGGCGGTGTATCTGTGGTTTCTGTGATTTTTCTCTTTCCAGCAATTCCATAGTCTGCATTGGCACTTGGAGCTGAGCAGCTAAGGGGCAGGCAGAGGCGAGAATGTGGTGATCGGCACGGGTGGTGAGAGTCAAACTCTGCAGGGCAACAAAGCACACCATCCTCCCCCTGCCTCTGCTTTCATCTCTGCACAAGGATCTTGCAGCATTTCTGCTCATATCCAGTCCTGTGGTATTTTGAGATAATGCTTTTGCTAGAGCTTCCTAATGTTTCTGGAACTCTGACCTTATGGTCATCAGATCTTCACATGCCGAGTAACGAGAGACCTCACTTCCACAACCAAAATGTCACAAGGAATGCTTTCATTTGTTTATTGGGTTTCTGAAAATAGGGTGGATAAGTTGTTATGGTCAGAAAAACCACAGTTTTACTTCAATTTATGCAAAAGGCTTCCTTTCCCTTTATATTGAATGACAATTCCTCCCTGCCTTCTTGCATAACCAGTTTTCTAGGCTATGAGTCTTACTACCTTTGGAAGTATGGAAGGTCAGACTGAGCAAAAATGACTGCGTTTTCTGGGCTAAAACAGGCCCTGGAAGTTTTACTGGTTTTCTGAGAGGAGAGAGAGTGAGTTGCTGTCATTCTCTCCTGTCTGATGTGAGGCTAAAGGAAGGTCCAGGCTTCCGTTTTGAGCAGGAATACTGTAACTGAGTCCCAAGTGTGAACACCTGTGAGGTCCTGTTATTCTGTAGGAGCAGCTGGTCTGGGCATCCCAGAAGGCACTGTGGTTAAGTGACAGCTGGACTAGAGGCACACCAGTGGCTGTTCAGTGGTGTGCTAAAGGAAAATGCTGCCTGCCAGTGAGAGCCACCAATGGATTAGGAGGCAAAGAAGGTTGCTTGCTGCCTTTCTGTAGGAACTGGAGATGGTGGGTGGTAATGGTGGGTGGGGAAAGGCTCAATGAAGTAAACGAGGGGTAAATCCTCAGGCTGTCAAACCCTGTGACATCAAGTATGTGGAAGATACAAACAAATAAGGGCTCCTTATTTTTAAAGTAGATGATGGGTAGTTTTTGCGGTTGTGGAATTCGTTATTATCGTCCCATACCGGTCCTGGAAATGCATGGATCAAGGCAGGGTTGTCTCTTAGATCCAGTGATGCCCCTCTGCTTGGGCAGATGTGCAGCTGGAGCCCAGCTGAGTCTCTGAGGTTTCTACTTCAACTTCTTGGGAGGCCATGGTCCCATCGGTGGTGTGGAGGGTTCTGGGCTCCTCCTCTTATCAGGGAAGGTCGTGTCTTGCAGTGACAGGCAGTAAGGTCTTCTCCAGGCAGCTGATTCTCCACACTTGGGCTGGCGTCTGGACTTCTGTGCTGGTGGCTCTCAGGAGGTATGTCTTGTGCCTCAGCCTGCTCACCTTCCACTCTGGTTCCTATGGCTTACTTTTTGCCAATGATATTACTTGCAAATAAAGTAAAGAAGAATCCTGTTTTAACCTTTTTTTTCCAACCAAAAATACAAAATGTTCACTGAGAAGTCATGTGTTGCTATTAATTTTCATTGTGTGGCTGGTGACTCACTGTGATGAGTCACCAGCCAGGAGCACCTGCTGCTAATGTGCGCGGAGGACCAGGGGCTAGAGTCTGGATCCACATGGCTTTGCACTCTGAGAGATGTGGAGTATATGAGATATGGCTTTGAGAGGTAAGGGAAACAGTGCTATTTAGAACATCACTTCTGGGGGGTTTTTATTGGTGGACTGTGAAAGCCACTCTTTTGCTTTTCTGGCTGGTCCTTTCTGCCAGCAGAGCTCAGTGGTGGAAGGAGCTGGTCACCCCCTTCAACTTCCAACTGACACAGATGGAAAAGACTCCTGAAGAGGAACAAAATGCTAGCAGTTATATAGAAAGTGAGACCAAAAGTCTGAGGGGGCGAAAGTGCAGAGGAGTTTCTCCCAGAAAGAAAGCATTTGGGATCGAAGGAGGAGGGTATGAATTGAATTTCAAGACAGCAAAGAGTGGCAGTGCTTGCCCCGAGAGCTTCAGGGACTTTTCTGCTTGTGAATGAAACTGGCAGGTGGCAGACATAACTAGAATAACATATTCTAGGCTGGAGAGATGATGCAGTAGGTAGAGGTGCTTGCTGCCAAGCCCGAGGCCTGAGTTTAAGGCCTGGGAAAATAACATCAGGTACTTACTTAGACCTAAAGGTCACCCCAGAACCTTCTCTTCTCATATCCTTTAGGGAAAGCTGGGTACTTTCTCCAAGGAAAGTAGGTTCTGTGTCTAGAAATAGCCCTGAACAGGCAAGGCAGCCTTTGTTCTTTGGATGACTGTTGTAGTATCCTTTGTGTTCTGTTCAGTTCCTACAAAAGCATCTTTCCTTGTAGATGGTTCTGCAGAGAGGACCCAGGTCCCTCAAGGAGGCTGACAATAAAGACAAACTCATGCCTTCTGGAGGGGAGAGTGCACCTGCCCTCCATCTGAGATGGCAAAATCCTCCATGCAGAACTCAGGGAAGGCTAGGACCTCTATACAGCTGAAAAGAGCAAGACCATCAGAAAGGGCCATGACCATGAGGAAGATCAGCTGCCGTTTCTATAAGGTGGGCCAGCTACCCTTTGGGGGAAGAGTGGTCATTCCAGAATAGAACACAATTGAATTCTCAAATTCAAGGATGCCCAAACTTGTGCTTCTTTGGACTCCACTGGACAAAGAATTGTCATGGGCCACAAATCAAATCCAGGATACCCAATCACTAGCCCACACATTTCTTCCAGGATACCCAATCACTGGCCCACACATTTCTAGGGCAGACATTTATTTTATGTGACTTTGTGACTTGATATTGGCATCTGCAAAGTTCATGCCTGAGGCTAAGAGTCAAGTTGCAAAAATAAAATACAGTAAATCCTCAATATTTTGTGATAGTTTATGATTTTGTGTTTGGTCATTCACAACTCTCCTAGGCTACATGTGGCCATGTGTTGGAAGGGCTTTCTTGTGTTTAGTTTTGAATGAGGAGATGACTTCAGGTTGACAAGTTGGCTTAACAGGTGAAGGTACTTGCTGCCAAGTATTATGACTTGAGTTCCATTCTTGGGACCTACTGGGTAGAAGGACAAAACTAACTCCTGTAAATTGTCCTCTTACTTCCACATGCAAACAGTGGCATACACACATGCCCACGTGTGGAATACATATAAACGTACACAACACACATACACATACACACACACACACACACACACACACACACACACACTAGATAAATCCAGTTCTTTTTTGCATAGTTTTTTGTTGAAAAACTTTTTATTTTGTGCATTTCACATCATGCACTCTGTTCCTTCCCATCTCTCACCTCCCCCCAGACCCACTCTCCACCCTTGCAATCTGTCCCAGCATAAAAAATAACAGCTCATTGTGGTAGCTTCAGTGTATCTCAGTATATCCCACAATATTCCCCTTCATCCACACATTCTGGTTGCAAATGTTCATTATAATAAGTCCTTGGTCTGGTATGAGGCCCCTGGTTTTCGTTACTCCATCAGTACTGGAACTCCTCTCATATATGCTGTAACTGTCCTGTGTTTTGGAGATCCTGCAGTCCTGTGTTGTGGAACTGACCTCTTCTTGCACTCCAGCAGTTCATCCATGGTGTAGATGTTGGGGTGGGCCAACTCAAAGCCCTGGTTCTGTACCTGCAACCACCACTTACATGGCCAGTTCTACTAGGAAAGGTGCAGGGCCTCCTCTCCAGAGTGCTGTAGCATGTGAGGTGCAGGGACAGCTCTCCTGCCCTTGTGACCCCTTCTGGGCCAGATCTCCTGTTGGCCAATGGTGGTGAGGGAAAAAGGAGCAGAGGGCATCTCTCCCTAGCCAACACCACCACATAGCAGGCCGAAGGCAGGGCTGACTTTCTCACACTCATTCCCTCAGGGATGGCTCATCCACAACACCCATACTGAGGACCAGCTTTAGTGTGCTACCCAGGCAAGGTACAGGGCCTGCTCTCCTGAGTGCTGCAGCATGTGAGGGGCAGGGACAGCTCTCCTGCTCTTGTGACTCCATCTTGGCTAGATCTCCTGTTGGCCAATGATTGTGAGGGCAAAAGGGAAGGGAGGGCATCTCTCCCTAGCCAACTCTACCACATAGCAGACAGAAGGCAGGGCTGGCTCTACCACGTTCACTCTCCCAGGGCTGGCTCACCCACAACCCCCACATCCAGGGCCAGGCAGAGTTCTTCTAGTTTCAGACTTGTTTCCTGTCCCAGGAGCCCATCTGGTGCTTGCCTGGTCCTAGTCAGGTAGTCATTTCAGGCTACCCCATGGCGCCAAAGTGGTGTTGGTATCCAGCTTTCTTCCCCCGCCCCTTCCAGGAATGATAGGCTACTATTTATTCAGATGTTCATAGGTCAGAACACTGAATGTAGTAGATATAGCCTGTCTCCTCTCTGCCACCTGCTGATGCACATGTGACATGGCAGTCACATCTGCAATGCCTCCAGGGACAGGACATCTAGATCTTAAAAAGGAGAAGATAAGTTTTTCCTAAAACATGAGGTTTTTTTTAGGAAAAAGTCCTCAGAATGTGTAGTGGTGGTGGTGGGGGGGGGGGGATCAAGGTTATTTTTTAAATATACTAAAATGTAAAATGGATGGGGGCTGACTAGATGGCTCAGCTGGTAAATGTCCTTGTTGTCAAGCCTTGCCACCTCAGTTTGATTCCTAGGACTCACATAAAAGTGGAAGGGGAGGAATGCTGTCCCAAAAGGACAAAATTTGGAAGCAGGTTAAGTCCACAGCCTAGCTCTGCCAAGACAGGGTAGGAAAGTCCTTCATAATTCCTACTTTACAATTAATGTCTGTCAGAGACACTGGGCCAAAAGGGTGAAGATAGATGCTCCAATGTATTGAGAGAAATTGGGGACTGTCCAGGAAGCCAGTTGTCTGTCATTTTTCAGTTTTGGGAGCTGCTGGCTCTGCACTTCCTGTTTATTCAGATATATTTATACTTCTCAGGTCTCTGATGTGGTTGAAGACTAGATAGTTATAGTCTCACAGTTAAATTTTAAGTTGTTTAGAAATTAAAAGGATATTGTAGGTCTAAGAAGATGTTTTTAAGTTAGTAATGCAAGTTAGGATGGAAACTGAGTTAGGTATAGAACTTTAAACTCATGGAGATAGATAGATAGATAGATAGATAGATAGATAATAGAATATTAATATCAGTTGCCAAATATGTTTGGACTGGACATTGGGAATGTAGGTTATACCTTATAATTTTCATAATTGTGGCCTAATTATTATTAATGTTTTGTATTGTATTGAAAAGAGTCTTTTATTGGACTAAAAGGGGGAGCTGTTGGGAGGAAAAAGATATATCTTTAATTAAAAAAAAAAGGAAATAGGAGGGTGAGGGGGACGAGGGCAGGAGGGTGGGACCAGGAGGGGGAGGAGGGGACTACAATTGAGATGTAACTTGAAGAAATAAATAAATATAAAAAAAAGTAGAATGGGAGAACAGACTCTACTGAGTTCTCTTCTGGTCTTTACATGTACACCTTGGTAACTCTCCCCACCCCAATAACAAATAATAAATAAAATAAAATGTTTGGACAGGCTATCCAACAGAATGGCTCAGTTGACACAACAAATATCAAAGCCCGGGAAATAATGCCAAGAAAATTTCAGCTCAGAACGTAGAAGCAGAGATATGAAAAGAGATAGCAAAGACATGGGAAACCAGGACTGTATTCCAGAGCGAAGGGAGAAGTTACTAGAAGGGAGAGTAAGTAGACTGGAGAAAAGATAGGTTAGATAGAAGTGTCCTTGAGCTGAAAAGGTCTTGACACTTCAGAGAGAGTACAGCAAATGCAGGTGGAGGGACGAATTGAGCAGGAGGGAGCCGGAGGTGTGGGGCAGGGGTTTTCAATCAACAGCGACCCAGGAAGAAGACAGAAGTAAGCGCCCGAAGAAAGCATCACCACGGCATGTAAAAAGCTGCTTATCCAGGTTCTGGGAGAATGAATTTAAACTTTGCTGAGGTCTGAAAGGTGTGTTGTCCTGAAACCCATGTGCCAAGACCCACAATGCCCAAGTTATTGGGAATAGAAAGTGGGTCCTTTCAAAGGTGATAAGGTCATCTAAGGAGTGGGGTTAAAGGTAAGAGAACTCCCATCTCTTTCTGCTCTGAGAGGATGCAGTGAGAGCATTTGATCTCAGAACCAGGAGGTGGAGTCACTTGATCCCACGCTGCAAGCACCTTGATCTACTTCCAGCTTCAAGAACTGCGAGAAACAACCTTCTGTGTTCATAAGCTGTCAGACTGGGGCATTTTGTTACAGGAGCCTTAACAGGCTGAGACAACCCTGGAATCCTATGTTATGCAGCCATGTAACATTGTGTTTGACCAATATTGAACACCTTCACACTCATACTAACTCTGTTTCCATCTATGCATGAAATACATAAGAACTTACACATAGATAATTTCAACTGATGTGAAATAGTGGTCTAAGCTGAAACATGACCTAGAGTGTAAGAAAGAAACACTGGGCTAGACTGCCTAGCAAGGGTGATGCCCTGGGTTCAATCCAAAGTGCCAGGAAAAGAAAAAGGGAAAAAGGAAGGAAGGGAAGAAGGAAGGAAGGGAATGGAGGGAGGGAGGAAGGAAGAAAGGAAGGGAGAAAGAAAAGGAGGAAGGAAGGAAGGAAGGAAAGGAAAGATCTAAAGAAAAAATTAGAGCAATAGGGTAGAAATCTGATCATGATCCAGAAGAAGTAAAAATAAACACAAATTCACTATGCAGTCAATGTCATAAACCAAATTATCACTATACTGCAGGATGAAATTGGAAATTTCTCAAATCATTCAATTCACAGAAGTAAATGTAATGACTAGAATGTATTGAAATAGGAATAGTTCTTATTTCATAGGAAAAGTTCCTTTTTGGAAGTGGGTTGAAATAGGGTCTCACTACATGGCCCTGGCTGTCCTGGAACTTAGTGAGTAGACCAGGCTGGCCTCAAATTCACAGAGATCAACCTGCCTCTGTCGAGTGCTGGGATTAAAGGAGTGCGCTACCACACCTGGCTGAAATCACAGTTGTTGTCATTTTAAATGTACTACAACGTTTTCTGTTCTTATGGAAATATAATGATATAATTATGGGAAATAAACACTAATATTTTGGATCATCATTTTTCATATAAGTACCGACTTAGTGTATCTTTGCGCTGTTTTGTATTAGAATACTTTTCTTTTTGCGGTACCAGGTATTGAACCCAGGGCCTCAGTCCTGCTAGGCAAACACTCTGCCACTAAGCTATTTCCCTAGCATGAAAAGTCTCTTATTAATGAGCTACTTCTTTCTTTGCTGTGACAAATGACAAAAGCAAGTTAAGGGAGGAAGGGCTTATTCTGGCTCACCCTTTGACGAAATGGTTCACCACGTTGGAGAAGGTATGGTATCCTGGGGCTGTCACTTTCAGTACTGAGGTGTGGATAGGTGTGGCCATCTCCCTTCAGTTTGCAAAGTCTTGTTTTGTGGCAAATTCAAGCACATGCCAAAACAATAGCTTGCCAGCCAAGGCAATGATTTTTTAAAAGGTTTAAAAATTTTAATCTGAATATAATCACACTTCCCTTCCCTCCCTTCAACTCCTTTCATACCCACTCCTTACAACTACCATTCAAATTCCTGGCCACTTTCTTTGATTATTATTGTTACATACACACACACACACACACACACACACACACACACACACACACACAAGTCCATTTAGTGTTGCTTGTATATGTTGTATATATGATTTCAGGCTGACCACTTGGTATTGGATAACCAACTAGGGGGAATCATCCTTGAAAAATACTAATTTTTATGGAATACTCTCACAATTGGAGGACGCAACAGGTACAATGTCTTTTTCAGAGACTATCAGGAATAGAAAATAGCTTATGAACCACATTGCATTTAATGTTAGGTGGGTATGAGAATGTATAGTTTACAAAGGCTGACAATTTCAGATATCTCAGTGACAGAGGGATTCCTGACCACACAATCCAGTATTTGGTATGATGGCCACAAAGGTCACATGATGACACTGTTTGTGGCAGTCCATGTTTCTAGAGCATTTGCAATTGGTCACCCCTAACGCCCTGTTACAGCTGTCCCATGCTTCACCAGTTGCTTGTTAGAAGTGCAATGGCCTTCAGATGGCAGATCCCACCAACATAGCTGGGAAACTCCCGTGCCCAGGCCCAGCAGGAAGCTGCTTTGCCCACGACAAAGGTCCACTCTCTGTCCTTGAGCTTTGGGAGGGTGTCCGACTTTTTGACACTGGGGCATCATGGCGTTGTCATTCCCACACATGTGTTGGGCTGCATTCATGGCTCGTGTGTCCTGCTTGTGACCCATGAGCTACAGTTAGACCTGGTTTGTCTGGGAAGCAATGGGGTTTGGCTTCTTTTTCTATTTCCTTCTTTATGACATCAGATCTTTTAGGCAAAGCAAAAGTTGGGCTTAGAAGGCATTTCCAAGGCAGAATGGAGAGAAAAATAACCTGACACCAAGGCTCCTTGTGACATCATGGAGGTCTGAGTGTATTATGACATCACAAGGGAAGACTGGGGATGCAAACAGTAGAGATGCCTTCTGGTGGAGAAGTCCAAGGAGGATGTGCTAAACCAGGCTGGAAGAACTTTAGGGTGCATATAGAAATGACAGGCCAGGACATGAGTGTGTTCTCTGTGGCATGTGCTAAAAGGGAGGACATACCACTGTAACAGGGGAAGTCATGGCGATGGTGGGGGGTGGAGTCAGCCCCAGGCTGGGCAGGACTACCTACTTTTCCACGGAAGCCACTTGTGGGGCATCAGGAAAGAGACAGGAATCTTGTATGCAGGAGCCAAGTGTGTCAGTAGAGTGCCCAGGTAGCAGAGAGACAGTGCGGGGGCACTCTCTAGCACAGGCGTTGGACTCTGACACAGGACACCCTAGCACTTTATTCTCCTGACTCTGAGAGTGTCTGAACAAAATGTCATCTAATCCTCAGCATTAAAAATATAGCAATAGTGGAATTAGATGTCTGTTTTTTCCTCCCACTGTATGGAAACTCATAGAGACCTTGACCTTTTCCTTAAAACTCAAAACACATGTGAACTTGAGATTGGGGAGGAAGAGCTCTTGAGGTGGCCACAACCCCCAAGATGCCTGGACTCTGATCACTGGATCCCTTCTGCTGTGGCAGAAGGACACTGAAGATGTGAAAAAGTGGAGACCTGGGGCGGGGAGAACTCTTGGCAGTCGGGCTGGTCCAAAGCCACCCCGTGATTCCTTAAGGTTGGAGATCCAGCTTCCCACCTGCCAACCACAGATTCACACTGGGAAGAACATGAGGACGGAGAAAGAGCTATGGACCAGAGGACCAGCAGCCTCCAGGAACTGGGAGTGTGGGGTTGGAGTTACCCCTCAGGTTTCCATAGGGACCCACCCTGATGATTCCTCGGCTTTAGTCAGGGAGTTCAATATGAACTTCTGACTTCTGGAACTTTAAATACTTTAAATGGCTGACCAATTTGGGGTGTATTACAAGGTAGTAGAAAACAGAGAGCAAGCCGGTTTGTTTTGTTGCTCACCTAGGGCTGTGCATTCCCTAGACAAGCACTGTACAATGAGTTAAATTCCCAGCCCCAGGTTTGCACTGTTACACTTCACAAACCTGTATCTGGAGGACTTTATCATCTGCTTCAACCTAGTGCCTTTCAACCCATGCCGCCCTGCATATATTCCATAAAAAAGACATCTCAGAGTCAGTAAGAAAGGAATCTTTGCTGAATAGGTGGCACTCCTATTTTCCTCCAACAAACCAAGCACTTTGCACCCCAGGAGAGGAAAACAAAACCTGCCCTAATTCCTAGCCACCTGTGTCACACTTGGGTCATGTGATCTTGAGAGCATTCTGGTTCCTGAGCTAAAAATAAGCTGATGACACTGTGTCCTGTTAATGAGAACACCGTCTGATCAGAGCATTGGGCTTTGATCCACAGTGCACAGCTTAAAAGCTTCATACCTCATTTTTCTGGAGAACTCTGCCCTTCTCTTATCCCTTCCCCAACCCCGCAACTCATCAGCGGAATGGCTACTAAACACCACTCACTAGTACGCATATGGAGGTTGTCTCCCAAAAGGGTGTTAGATGTCTAACACCCTAAATGTAGACGGTCTTGTGCCTTCCTTGATTACAACAGCAGCAGTTCCCATCACTGCTGGCAAGGATGGCAGATGTTTTAGTCAGGATCAGGTGGGTGCCATCCCCTCAGCCCACTCCAACACACAAGTGACTTTTATTCATGGTTAAAGCTTAAGTATGCTGTTTGGAATTTGGTACAGATTTTTTTTTTTTGGAAGATAACCAAGGTCATAAAAGATGATTTGGCACCTGGACTGAATTGTAAGATGGAGTTGAATGAGCCAAGTGCCAGGGCCCAGGATATGAGAGAGAGAGAGAGAGAGAGAGAGAGAGAGAGAGAGAGAGAGAGGAGAGAGAGAAAGAGAGAGGGGGGGAGAGAGACAGAAAGAGAGAGAGAAAGAGAAAGAGAGAGACAGAGAGAGAGAAAGAGAAAGAGAGAGACAGAAAGAGAGAAAGAGAGAGAGAGACAGAGAGAGAAAGAGAAAGAGAGAGATAGATAGAGAGAGAAAGAGAAAGAGAGAGACAGAGAGAGAGAGAGACAGAGAGAGAGAGAAAGAGAGAGAGAAAGAGAAAGAGAGAGACAGAGAGAGACAGAGAGAGAGAAAGAGAGAGACAGACAGAGAAAGACACACAGAGAGAGAGTGTTATCCACAGGAAGTGGAGATGATCTCTGGTCTCTCTGTGACCAGCTGACTGGGACACATGCTTGAAGATATGAAATCACTCTTCTGCAGCATATCCCATCCACACTGCTGTGACCTTCAGAATATCTGGGTTGTGGCTCCCAGAGTTGCTCTGCTGGCACAGAAAGCGGACTATCCATGTGGCAACTGAAACCCTGGTCTTCAGAGCTCCTGAAGCAGCCTCTTCAGACTGATTCATCTTGGTTGCTTTCCAAAACCCCAAGCAGTCTTGTCGGGCACCCTGTGTGACACCCCCAAACACAATGCCAGCCAACTGGGCACATTCTTGCAGTATTATTTCAGGCTCGAGAGAAGGTGGGCATTGGGGCAAACAGAAGAGGCCTCAGACTGGATGGAGTTAAGAACACTGGGCTGAGGGAGTAGGGCAAACCCTGGGCCTGAGGCCAGAGTGAGGGTGTTTGACAAAAGAAGAAGAGTGGCTATTGAGATCTCCTGCTATGAGATTGCCCCCTGAGTAGTAATCACAGATAAGTCTCCAGGATGAGCACCTTGGGAACTTAGAGGCCTTAACCCCATGAGTCAGGAATCTTACAGTGAGCCAGGAGCCTGTCTGTGTGATTGTCACAGTTGTGAGCTCCCTGCTAGGACCCTCAGAGTTAAAGCCATCTCCTTTGGAGTCTCATGTGCTTGTGCGAGAGCATGTGCGTGTGCGTGTGTGTGTGTGTGTGTGTGCGTGTGTGTGTGTGTAGGCAGGTGATGAACTTCCTTGGGGGTCTTCAGAGCAGACTTTATGCACGAAGGACTCTGGATGGCAGTCTCCAGCTTCCCGAAATGCAACTAACTTGGAGCTTCTCCTGAACGACATGCCGACATGCCTGGCTTTGGATTTGGGGACCTCAGCTCTTTTGTGGAGGCAGTTTCGGGTATGCAGCCAGCTGGGGAGCAATGAGAACTTCACACCCTTGACAGAAAGGATGAGGGAGAAACGTGGCTCAATTTTATCCAAAGAACCATGTTCCCCACAGGGCTCAATTCTTGACACTTGTCTATGATGGGACCATGTTCTCCACACACTCAGTGTGCAGGCTGAGGAGGATGTGCTAGTCATTACAAGGTGGCTAGGACAGGGAACAGAGGTAAAGCTGCATGGTCACAACAGGAACTGGATGGATGGAGTGGATCAGTTGGTTAGGCTTCTGGGTATTCATATTTCTCTTTGGATCCTTACTTGCGCACACCTCACCAAAAGAAACATCAAAATCATCTAAAAGGCAAGCAAAAGAGAAAATTGTAAGGGCAGAATTTGTGAAGTTTAAGCATCTGATTTACTTCAGAGATTCCTAGTGGAAAGAAAAAAAAGGAGATAAATAAAAAGAAAAATACTAAGTTATCATTGATTCCCTCACCACAGACGTTAGAAAAATATCAAATAAAACCAGTCTGGTAAGATAGTGAATGAAATGTTGGCTCTGGCTTGTTCCTCTCCCACAATGGACTGAAACAGAGCAGGGTGGCTTACACCTATAGTCCCAGCACCTGGGAGGTGAGGCAGAAGGAACAGGGGAAGGCCAGCCTCAGCTACATGAGAGCCTATCTAAAAAACAGACAAGCAAACAGACAGAGAGACAAACAAACAAATACCTAAAGCCAAGAGCCACATGTACAACATAGCAAGTTTGGACCATGGGATCCTTCTTGCAGCAGCTGGTTTTGAGCCTTGCACAGGGAGCTGGGAAGATGCATGGCTGTGTGGCCTCCTTGGGTGGTGGACACACAGTGGTGCTTCTGAGGCACTTGGTGTGAATGAGAAGCCCTAAAATGACTCACACCAAGCTCCAAGTCCTCACAGAGGACTGGTTGGAGCTCCAGGGTGACTGTGAGCAGAAGCAGGTTCCAATAGAGCATTGTCCTACAAAAGGTGGGGATCCTGCAATGGGTACCAAGAGACAGATCTAAGTTTCCAGGCATTCTGATTATTGGGATCATGGAAGACAGGCACCAGGCAGAGGCTTGTCTTCAACCTACCATAAAGGTTGCTCTAGATCCATGAAACTTAAGGAACCCAGAAAGTCCAATCAGCCACTAGCACTTCAGCTGCCTGCCAGACTGATATTCATCTTTCGTAAAGAAAACGAGAGTTTAGAGTCAATGTCATAGCATCTAGTGTCATTGTACTGTCTGGTTTTGTAGCAACTTGACACAAGCTGGAGTCATCAGAGAAGGAGCCTCAGTTGAGGAAATGGCTCTGTGAGATCTGCAGTAAGGCATTTTCTCAATTAGTGATCAATGGAGGAGGACCCAGCCCATTGTGGGTGGAGCCATCCCTGGACTGGTGGTCCTGAGTTCTATAAGAAAGCAGCTTGAACAAGCCATGGGGAGCAAGTCAGTAAGCAGCACCCTCCATGGCATCTGTATTAGTTCCTGCCCCAGGATCCTGCCCTGTTTGAGTTCCCATCCTGACTTCATTCAGTAATGAATACTGATGTGAAAGTGTAAGCTGAATAAACCCTTTCCTTCCCAACCTCCTTTTTGGTCATGGTGTTTCAGCACAGCAAAGGAAACCTCCATTAGGATAGTCACATACACAAAAGATAACAGCAGATGTGAAGGGAAGCAGGAAAACATAGCCACAGTTAGGAAGGGAAAAGGTGATGGAGAGATACCTGTGACAGAAACGTTGGGACAAGTGTGCAGACACTGCTCTAAATAATAAAAACAAATGCATCTAAAGACAGACAGAGACAAAGAGGGACAGAAGGAAAAGAGAGGGAGGGAGCAGGGAGAGAGAGGGTGTAGATCAAGCTCCAGCTCTTACAGTTGAAAAGAGAACATGAGCTGGGTGTAAGACAGGAGGTTGAGACAGGGTCATCTACGAGTTCAAGGCCAGTCTGGGTGACAAAGTAAGGCATTGACAAGAGAGAGAGAGAGAAAGAGAGAGAGAGAGAGAGAGAGAAACAGAGGAAGAAAGAGAATGAGACAGAAAGAAAGAAAAAGAGTTTAAACTAGATATACTATGTTTGAAATGGGAAATTGTCTGGGTTGACTCCCTGGCAGTTTAGATACTGTTGGGGGAAAATCAGTGCTTTTGAAAGTAGAGCAGCAGAAATTATACAAATGGAGAACAAAGGGGGAGATGTGGATCAATTCTCAATAGGTACGCTCCTAACAATATAGCTTTAAAATACATGAAAGATTACAGAATTGGGATAAGCATAGTGAATTTTCAAACATAATTCTATCATTTCAGTAGTTCCTCTGTCATTGGCAGAACCAGTAGAATTCAGTAGGAAACTGAAATATTTGATATCATTGTCTTGCACCATACGATTTCCAAGACAGTTCAGTGGGTGAAAGAAAGGGATGTGCACACATTACGCTGGAGCTGGAAGGTAGATATGAGGTGAGACTTAATTTCCACTGGTTCCAGTGTCTTGCAAAATCCACATCCTCCTGGAGCCCCAGGAAGTGACCTTTTTTGGAAATAGGGGCTTTGCATATGTGTCCAGGACATTGGGGTGAGACCATCTCAGGGCTTCATGAACAAAGGACAGGAAGATGTCAGGGATGCTTTGGAAGACCTGAGCTTTAATAACTGAACCAATTCAGTATTGGCGGGGATGTTGGAGGGATGGGAACATTCTCATGTTCATGTCTGCTCCTTGACTAGCCTGCAAGCTCTTTGAGGACAGAGGCATATCTTATCCATCTTGGCCAACTCAGGGTATGATAAAAATCTATACCCAATAATTGTTTGCTAGGTGCAGGAAGTGGGTGCTGTGCCACGTGCCATCAATTTTCACTCTGCAGGTTTTCTGGAGATCATTTTGCTGCATATTGTGGTAAGACATCTTCAACAAAGGCAGGGACTCCCCCTGGTGCACATACAGATGAATTTGTATGGAGCGACACAGGCCAAAAGCCAAGGAAAGCTGGTCAGGCTCTATGGGGGTTCTAGCAGGAGGCTGACATACAGGGGTAGGGGACAGTTATTGACAGTTCACACGTCAATGGACAGCTATGGGCAGTCTGGAAACACTCTCATCCCAACAGGGTTTGTTTCCAGAAAGTTCTGTAGAAGGTTGGAGTTCTTGTCAATCACAGTTTTGTTTATAGGGCTATTTCTGAGCCGGCAGGTGTGTCCAGAATTTGCAGAGTTTTATGTTCGTGTTTCTCTCATGGCCCCTACTAAAAGGACTCTGAGAATTGTTTTAATTAAGCTGCTTTGCATGATTGTCGTGGAGATCCTGGAAAAACTATCCTTGAAAAATGAGGGGCGGCAGTCTGCCTACTGATGGTAGGAGCAGCCCCCCCTTTCGCCTCTGGAGCAGGAGTGGGGTTGACTTGTTGGTCATAAAGCTGACCTTGAAAGTCAGCTTGAGGCGTAGGCTTTGTTCATTTTCTTTCTTGAAAACTACCATGATATAGGCAGATGTTTATGATATTCAAGTCTGTTCCTTGGGAAATTAAGTGGTTGAGTTTTGGATAATTAAAGTCTTTTGGCCAAATTCCACCCAGGAGCACAAGAATTTCTGGCTATTCAGGATTATTGAGACTTCTGTACAATCGAGCTGGGTATTGGGCAGACTCCATGTAGCCGAAATATATGTATGTGTTCATGTATGTTGGGTGGGGCATACATGAGTGTCTGTGTGCATGTCTGTATGTGTTCATGCATGTTTGGACACATCGTGTGTGTGTGTGTGTGTGTGTGTGTGTGTGTGTGTCCATGTCCATGTGGGTGTGTGGAGGACAGAGGTTAACCTTAAATGTCATTCTTCAGTTCCTACCTACTTTGGTTTTTGAGATAGGGTGTCTCACTGGCCAGGAACTCAAGTATCCTAGGCTGGTAGGCTGGAAAGCCTCAGGCATCTCCCTGTCTCCACCTCCCCAGTGCTGGGATTACAAATGTGTGTCAGGCTTTCTTACTCAGTTTCTGGCTTGGAGCTCAGGTCCTTGGCTTGCATGGCAAGTGATTTAACCTCTAATCCATCTCCTCAGCCCCACAGCTGATATTTTTAAAAGTCTTTTAATGTTTATTTATTACTTCAGATTACATCTCCATCACAGTGCCCTCTTTCCACCCCTCCCAGTCTTGCCCTCCCACCCTCTACCCCTATTCCTTCCATCCGACTTCTCCGTCATGGAGTGTCTCTACATATCAGTCCCCCACCACAGTTCAGCAGTCATATGAGGGCCAAGAGCCTCCTCATACACTGGGGGCCTACAAGGCAGCACCACTAGGGCAAAGTGTCTCATTGACAGGTAACAAAGTCTATGTTCATGTTCCCTTTGGTGCATTGGTTGTAGTATAGTTATCCTGTAGTATATGGCTAAAATCCAACTATAAGTGAATAGATGCCATGTGTATCCTTCTGAGTCTGGGTTAGCTTCCTCTGTTTTCTTGGGTGTAGTTATCTTCTCTGGGTTGGAATTTTCCTTCTAGGATCTTCTGTAGGGCTGGATTTGTGGGTAGATACTGTTTAAGTTTGATTTTTATCATGGAATATCTTGTTTTGTCCATCTATGTTGATAGAGAGTTTTGCTGGATATAGTAGTCTGGCTGGGCACCTATGTTCTTTTAGGGCTTGTAGGATGTCTGCCCAGGCACAGCTGATATTTTAACAAGGTTTCCCAGCCCAGTGCTGACATGTGGAAGGCTCCTTCGAGTATCCATGTCCTGAGGACTCTTGCTTAGCCTGTGAGCTCTCTGAAGGACTGCCTAAGTGTTTCTATTCTGAAACTTGGAGCCATAGGGATCCTTCACAGCAGGAGGAAAATCTCTTGGTTTCATTTTTGTATTATTTGTAGAAATTATAAGATGTTGCTAAAAAACACTTCTAGGAACACACACATTAAAAAAAAGAAATTAGAACTGTCTTCATGATTAATAATAGGCTGAATGGCTTTTTGTGTAGCTCAACAAGGAGTAGGAATGAGCAGAAATAGGGCTGTTTTACTTAGTATGAAGTTTCCTAAGCCAAGGTTTTTAGCCACAAGTGTTAGAAATGAACCAGTGTTTCCCCTTCTATCTCTTATTTCTTCCTTCTGTGGTCACTCTCTCCCTCTCCCTCCCCCAGATGTTCTATACATACATACATGCATACATACATACATACATACATACATACATTATATGCATATAAGTCTAGTGAAGCAATGTCTAGACTCTATACAATAGTTTAAATCATAAAGATCTGTTTGTGTCTCATGTATAACTAAAGACAAACTTTGGAGGCAGATTCTGAAGCATAGTACCCTGCCTACTTCTGAGGGCCCCCTTCCCCAAGCCCTGATTAAACTGTTCCAACCTCCCTACACAGAACTCAAACTGAAATTCAGCACTCAACCTTGAATCACAAGACTTCCCAGTGAGAGGCAGATGCTTAGGCAGTGTTCTCTGCCCTGAGTAAGACTTGGGATTTGAAAGTGGCCTTAGCCATCCTTGATGCCCAACAGGGAGCAGGCACAGAGTTCTTCTTACTCTGGAAGCTGAGGTGGGGGGTGGGGGGGTTGGTTGAGAAGGTGGTGCTCTCTGCAGTGCGAGTAACACAGTCACCCAGCTGTGCCGAGAAGGACAAGGTACCAGGAAAGGGCCGTAGTTAAGGGCAGGCAGAGTGAGAATACAGTGGGGAGAAACCCCCATCTCGCTGCATTCATCCCTGTTGTACCCACCATGTATGCCTGTGGCACGTTTCTTAAAGTCTCATGCTTCAGAAGTGCAGGACCCTCCCTTCCTTCTGGGTCCCTGGCACATCTTCTACAGTTACTCAACCAGGCAGAGGTTGGAGGAGTTGGTGCGCCTGCGTCAATTGTAAACCTGCTTAAATTCTTTATGCTCAAATGTATTTACTCACAAGCATGAGGCCGGCCATTCTAACAGAGGGGTTTGAAGATTCCTAGAGAGTACCATGCAGAACCACTGTGCAGCACACCAGCGAGGTACAAAAGGGAGCGTTTGGGTCTGGAGGGTGGTGATTTGGATGCAGCACCAAGATGCCAGAAAAGTTTTGTCTGTGCATTTCTCCTCCTCCTTTTGGGTCCCAGAAACTCCTGGATAAATCTAGAGTGGTATTTGGTAAAAATTGTAAATAAACTGCATCTTTAATTACCGGGTCTAAGGGAATTACTGGCAAGGGTGCAAGGTGGTTAGTTACTGTCATTTGTCTCCAGAGGTATGGAAGTCCCCACTTTAGCACAGGAGGTGAATGGCTGCTGTGTGAACGAGGGTCCCGGTGTGAACCCCAGTGCTCTACACCCTGACTATATCATCAGTTTTTACTGACAGAGGAACCACCCTCTGTGTGTTTTCATGACTTTGAATGGCCCCCTGAAGTATTCAGTTAGTTTTCTGCCGGCTACCACAGGCAGTTCTGTATGGGGTAAAACTTCTTCAAGTTTAAAGTTAAGTGCTTAATAAAGCCAGTGATGATGTGTGAGTGAGATGGGCTTGGTGAGAACTATGGAGGGTTTCACCTCGGAGAGGGGCAGGGGAAGCATATATGGCTGCACGAAGATGAACTCCACGGTACTGCCAGGGTGTGGAGGCAGGAAAAGCAGGAGTCCACCCAGCCTCGCACACATGAGGAGTTTGAGACCCTGTATCAAAAACAAAACAAAACACCCCCTAAAAGCCGAAACCAAAATAAAAACAGACTAAAACCAAGGCCAGCCTGAGCTACACAGAAAGTTCAAGGTCAGCTGGGACAACATCTGACCTAGAAATCCCATTACTTGGGTATATAGCAAACTGAAGGAAGGTAACAGTCCACTGAGTGAACACGCTTGCACTCCGTGTACATTTAGATGCTGTTCACAGCACTAAGGATGTTGATAGACAGGCACACATGAACATCATGGACCGTTCTCCTTTGAACAGGAGCAGACACTGCCACTTGCGACAGATAAATCCAAAGAACACTAAGTTGATCCAGTCAAACACAGAAAGGTAAGAACCTGTGATCTCACATCTACGTGGAATCTTGAAAAAAAAAAAAGTATAAAATTACAAGCAGTAAGTGGAAGGGTGGTTACAGGGGTGAGGGAAAGATGAAAGGGGGTGGACTTGGCAGTGACGTGGGATGAATCAGCCTAGGTAGACCGTGGCCAACAGAACGCCATGGATGACTCTGTCACATTGTGTGCTGAAATATTCCTTACTAAGTGATTAGACTATGTGTCTTAACACGGACAGCAAACGGCACTAGTAATGGCTGCTCAAACTCACTCAGCTGGGACCATTTCACAGTGTAGGAGAGGATGTAATGTTATGCTTTTCATACAGTTCAAATACAAGCACAAAGACACACGGATAGAAGTATATCTTCTATAAATAAATAAATACAACCATGTCACGCCTTTCCTTGGACTTGGGAGTATGTAGAAGACACCACCTTGCGAGCTCTGGACAGCCTCCCTTCAGGCAGGTAAGAAGTGCCTCCCTGTACAGAATGAGAAATGAGGTAAGTGTTGGTGTGGTCAAGCTTGTTTACCTGATTCTCTCCCTCAGAATGTTGTAGCTATGATACCTATCTCCAATCCTCATTCTCCTTGTGTATAAAAAAAAAGTTTAAAAAATTTGCTTAGTCCACTGATTTTGAATTTAGATGTCTGAATCACAGATTTTGAAGACTTCATGAGAAAATTAGAGTGAGATTATCTTCATTGTATGCTGGTGCCACTTGGCACTTGATGATCAGGCCATAAATGGTGGAGATGGTGCTGGGGGAGCCTCTGATTTTGAGACTGCAAGCAAGGATGTGCCCACCTGTCTGGGTCCACCTCCACGCTAGGAAACCATTCAATACTGTGTTGGGAAAAACAGGTATATTGCTGTGGACCCACAGGGCTCACCTATAGATTGTCCTCTAAGAGCAAACAAAACAAAAAGCTAAGGCTGAGCTATTGGTCCAAAATGCCCTGGGTAATGTTGACTCTAGGGTTCCAGGGACATGAGTACTAAGGGATGAGATGGTTTCTATTCTGCAGCATCCTCCTGCCTTCCTCCACAAGCAGAGCAACCATTGTGGTGTGAGCTGACGTGCTGGAGCTTAGCCTGCCCAGGGTTGCTTTTGGTGGCTGTGACCAAGGTCACAGAACATTTGGCAAAGTGACCATGACACACCATGAGCTGGAACTGGGGCCACACAGTGGGTGTGCCTGACACACATAGAGCACAAGCGTGGTTCAGACATGGAGAGAAAGAAGGAAGGAGGGGAGGGTGTGGGTGGATAGAAAGAAGGAGAGAAGAGTGGGGGAAGAGAGAAGGAGGGGCAGAGAGAGGATTCAGAGAGGGAGTCAGGGAAAGGTTAGGGATGACTTGGAGCCATTGAATTGAATGAGAAAGGCCGTGCCCAGAGCCAGGCAAGCCGCCCTCATAAGCTTCTCTTTCTAACTCAACCAAGTATTTTCTACAGTGCCACCCCCTGCAGTGAACATGTTTCAGAGAAGTGATCTAGTTTTTCTTGGGCTCACCTGTGCCCTCAGAACCTATCTGCCCCATTCTTTTTAAGTCCACTATTATTCTCTTTAATGAAACATAGAACTGGGTTTGTATATCTGGTTTCTACTAGAAGGACGTGTGTGCACCCAAGGATGATTATGACATCCATCTTTTGTGGATTTCATGTCTACATTGGTGAGAATGGTCATTGTAACCCTGCACTTGGCCAGAGGTTTCCTTGGAAGCAATTCTTCTCTTGGACTCCCCAGCTCACTCGAGCAGAACAGAAGCAAGTTTTGCTCAGATACCCGAATAGTCCCAGTGCTTGGCACCATGTGGTTTCAGAAGTGCAGGCGGCTGGAAGCCAGTGCAAGGAGCAGAGGTCTTAGGGTCAGTGTCCATGCCACACTTTAACCCTTGGGAGGCCTGGAATCCCTCTTTCACATGGTCACTGGGTGGCACCATTATGCATAGTCATGGTACTCAGCTTCCCCTCATTTCACACCCCTGCTCAGATCAATTTCTTTAGTCTACTGCTCAACTAAGTTTCACCCAAGTCCAGACACTCTATAGCTTTCTGTGTCCCTGCTGGGTCCTTGTCCATCCCAGTGAGTTGACAGTCTCTGAATACTGGTCCCTGAATTCTGTATCTCTTGGCTTCCTCTCCCTTGTGGGAGGAACAGAAACTCTGGAATAACCACCTACGTTGTCTCCTTAAGGAGAAGGCTTTGACATTGCCCAATACTAACCTCGGTGCATTCTGAGAAGGCAACACAGACCAGGAAACACTGCTCCCCCGTGTCCAAAGCCTTGTAAAACGGACTCAACAGGAAATCTTATGTAAAAGACTTACCTGACCAACACAAATGCCCCTGAGTAGAATTCTGTAGTAGAACCCAGCTAGGTAAATGAAACTGTTCACCAGAGAACCTCTCTAATCAGAGTCCTTTGAACTTTGTCAAATGCAGTAAATATTTGCACTTGACTCTGGAAAAATAACTCTTAGAGAAGAGTTTGAAGTGCCGTGCTGCCATGCTTATGCAATATTTGATTTACATTCAACTCCTAGAAATTGGAGAGGAATGTGGCTTGTGTATCAAAGCACCAAGATTAATTTACTGTGGTCTAATACACAACCAGATTATGTGCAAATGAATATATGTTTATATATAAATAAATAAATGTAAATCTAATCTCTTAATAACAGTCAAGGGACACGATACATCAAATTTCTGGCGTGTTATATTAATATCCTCCCAAGAGCCAATGTCAAGTGATATGACTTAAAGTCACAGGGTGGGAGTTTCTCACTGTCTTTAGAAAAAGTTTAACATCTTTTTTCTTTAATCTATTTTTTATTTCTTCAAGTTACATCTCAATCGCAATCCCCTCCCTACTCCCCCCTTCTGGTCCCACCCTCCCAACCTCTTACTCCCACCCCCCCCCCCATCCACTTCCTTGTTTTTAAGTTTAAGGAATATCTCCCCCCCAACAGCTCCCCCTTTCAGTCCAACAAATGGATCTTTCTCTTATAACAACAATTATAATACAAAACAACAGAAATAACTAGGCCACAATTATGAGAATTATAAAGCTTAGCATACATTCCCAATGTCCAGTCCATATGTATTTGGCACCTGACTTTAACATTCTACTATTCAACTGTCTCCATGAATTTAAAGTTCTATATCCAACTCAGCTTCCATCCTAACTTGCATCACAATTTAAAAAACATCCTCTTAGATCCAGAACACCCGCTTAATTCCTAAACAACTCAAAATTTAACTATGAGACTCTAGCTATCTAGTCTTCAACCACATCAGAGACCTGAGAGGGATAAATATATCTGATTATACAGGAAGTGCAGGGTCAGCAGCTTCCAAAACTAAGAAATGACATACCAGTAGCTTCCTGGACAGCTCCCAATTTCTCTTCATACAGCATCAATCTTCAGCTGTTTGGCCCCTTTTCTCTGATAGAAATTGATTGTAAAGCAGGAATTATGAATGATTTGCCTACCCTGTCTTGGCAGAGCTAGGCTGTCAACTTACCTGCTTCCAAGTTTTGTCCTTTTTGGACAGCATTCTGTTTACAGTTGAAGCAAGGGATTTTTCTTGCCAAGTGATAGGTTTGCCACTAATTCAATCATCTCCAATTTGAGATTCTTCAATGCTCATCTTCTACTTGAAGTAGAATAGGGGGTGCTGTCAGGAGCTGACATGTCTCAATATCAAAAAAATCTAAAGTTAAGAAAACATCTTTGAATGCCATATTCTGCAGGTCTCTTGAGCTTTTTGAAGACCACCTATCTATCTCTTATATTTGGATAGCAAATGTTGCTTGTCTCTTATCAACTTGATTTCTGATTAACTTAGAAAATAACTGTGATAGACTGCCCTAGTACCTAACAAAATGACATGCTTGAATGACTATTAATTTGCATTTCTTTTTTTTTTTAAAGATTTATTTATTATGTATACAGTGTTCTGTCTACAGGCCAGAAGAGGGCACCAAATTTCATTATGGATGGTTGTGAGCCACCATGTGGTTGCTGGGAATTGAACTCATGACCTCTGGAAGAGCAGCCAGTGCTCTTATCTGCTGAGCCATCTCTCCAGCCCTAATTTGCATTTCTTAATTATCCTAAACAGTTTATGACAGTTGCTAACAAAAGGTCAAAACTTCACATTTCATTTTTAAGTGTTACCTAAGAATAATACCTTAAAAAGAGTTAACCTTAATTTTGTATCAATATACAAAGATCAGTACCAATGTGGCCAAATATAATCTTAATATTGTATCAATATACAAAGATGAATACCAATGTAGCCCAATATAATCTTAATTTTGTATCAATATACAAAGATCACTATTGATTTAGTCAAATATAATCTTAATTTTGTATCAATATACAAAGTTATAAGAGCATATCAATAATCTGTCCTTTCTTCATTATCATTCCTATATTATGTCTATATCCCATTTTTTCAAGTCTTTTCACCCCTATATAGGGGAGAAGGAAGGATACAGAAAAGAAAAAGAGAGAAATCCCTGGGTCTAACCTCCAAAACCTATTAAACAAGACCATTTAACAGCTTGTAATCTCTCCCCCTAAATAACAAGAAGTATCTATAACCCATCAAATGACCAAAGGGGGGAAAATCACCCACCCCGCCGTCTGGAGATGGGACGTCACTCTCTTAAAATGACTTCCTGCTGATTTGGGATGTAGTAAACCTGTTTGGGGCCCAAACAAGAATGGAAAAAAATGGCTAATCATGTTACTAGAAACATTTTATGTCCAGTCCTTAGCTGCTCAGCTATTTAAATGTCTGAAGAAGTGTGTAGACAGAGGCTGAAGATCTGGCTGGAACAGTCTGTGGGACTGAACAGTCTTAGTGATTCTGAGTTGTGGTTGTAGACTTTTGAGGAAACAGCCATTGAGGAAGTCTGCAAGGCTGGATCGTCTGGGCTACTTGTCTTCTTTGGTGTATGATCTGTTTTGTTCTGAGGTTTCAGTTGTCCAGTTGTCCCTGGATTCCTTAGATGGATGCTTTTAATCTCCTGGAAAGATAAGAATAGAGCCCTGCCCTAATCCTAACTCTGGGACACTACTTTTTAATGGGGGGGGGGCAGGTAATATTTTTCCTGGAGCAGACTTGGGTTTTGACAACATAAAAAGTATTATCATTCAATTGAGATAAAAAAGAAATTATTTTGATATTTTGGAACTAAATAAACCTTCAAGTGTATATATTTTGAGATGTCAAAGGACAATTCACTTTGAATTTCAACATGCCTTTTGTGGGTAGCTTTTAGACTTATACATTCCAAATCCCATGTGCCTGTCTCTGCATTCTAAGTATTGGGGTCAAAGGCATATGGTTCCCAACTGATGGGATTAAAGATGTGCTCCACCACCCCTGGATCTAAGTTTTTCTCTATTTAGAGCTTGCTTTGTGTCAGGCTGGCCTTGAACTCAGAGATATGCAGGTTTCTGCCTCTAGTGTGCTTGGATTAAGGGTGTATCCATCTCAAATGATGGGATTAAGGGTGTGCATCTTTTTGAATATCAGCATGCCCTAGTTGCTTTTTTTTTACTTTATTTTTTATTTCTTCAAGTTACATTTCAATTGCAATCCCCTCCCTACTACCCCCTCCAGTCCCACCCTCTCACCCTCAACCCCCCATACTCTTCCCCCCCTTTTTTAAGTTTAAGGTGTATCTTATTTCCCCCAACAGCTCCCCCTTTCAGTCCAACAAATGGCTTTTTCTCTTATAATAATAAATACAATACAAAACAACAAAGGTAATTAGGCCACAGTTATGAGGGTTACATGGCTTAGTGTACATTCCCAATGTCCAGTCCATATGTATTTGGCACCTAACTTTAACATTCTACTATTTAACCATCTCCATGAGTTTAAAGTTCTATATCTAACTCAACATTCATACTAACTTGCAACACAATTTTAAAAACATCTTCTTAGATCTATAACACTCTCTTGATTCCTAAACAACTCAAAATTTAATTATGAGACTCTAGCTATCTATTCTTCAACGACCTCAGAGACCTGAGAGGGATAAATATATCTGATTTTATAGGAAGTACAGGGCCTGTAGCTTCCAAAACTAAGAAATGACATACCAGTGGCTGCCTGGACAGTTCCCATTTTCTCTCCATACATTACAGTATTGATCTTCAGTCGTTTGTCCCCATTTCTCTGTCAGACATTGATTGCAGAGCAGGGGTTATGAAGGACTTGCCTACCCTGTCTTAGCAGAGCTAGGCTGTCGACTTACCTGCTTCCAAGTTTTGTCCTTTTTGGACAGCATTCTGTCTATAGTTGGAGCAAGGGGTTTTTTCTGCCAAGAGATAGGCTTGCGACTAATTCAGTCATCTCCCACTGGAGATTCTTTGATGCTCATCTTCTACTTGGAGTAGAACAGGGGGTGCTGTCAGGAGTTGATATGTCTTGATAAAAAAAAATCTAAAGTTAAGAAAACATCTTTGAATGCCATATTCTGCAGAATTCTTGAGGATTTTGAAGAGGCCCTATCTATCTCTTATATTAGGATAAGCAGATGTTGCTTGTCTCTTAGCAACTTTATTTCTGATTAGCTTAGAAAATAACTATAATAGACTGTCATGGTACCTAACACAATGACAGGCTTGCATGACTATTAGTTTCCATTTCTTAATTATCCTAAACAGCTTATGACAATTAGTAGCAAAAGGCCAAAGCTTCACATTTCATTTTTTTTCTTTACCCCCTAAACCTTCCATCCCATTTCTCTGGAGTGGAGTGTCCCTATATAACAGTCCCTCACCTCAGTTCAGCAGTCATATGAGGGCCAAGAGCCTCCTCATACATTGGGGGTCTATGAGGCAGTACCACCAATGAAAAGTGTCTCATTGCCCGGGAGAGAGGACTAAAACACAAACAAAAAATAAGCAGACAAACAGATAAAAAAGAATAAAAAATAGAAAAAAATAAAAATAAAAATAAAAAATAAAAAAAGGTCTATGCCCAATTTCTCTTTGGTGTGTTGGTTGTAGTATTGATATCCTCTACTATATAGCTAAAATCCTACTATAAGTGAACAGATGCCATATGCATCCTTCTGAGTCTGGGTTAGCTCACTCAGGATGAGCTTTTCTAGTTCCATCTATTTGGCTTCAAATTGCATAATTTCATTGTTCCTGATAGCTGACTAATATTCCATGTGTAGATGTACCACAGTTTTTTAACCCATTCTTCGGTTGAGGGACATCTGGGTTGTTTCCAGTTTCTAGCTATTACAAATAAGGCTGCTATGAACATAGATGAGGAAACTTCCTTATGATTCCGTGAGGAGACATTTGGGTATATACCCAGAAGTGGTATGGCTGGGTCCTGAGGCAGAGCTATTCCAAGTTTTCTAAGATATCGCCATACTGATCCCCATAGTGGTTGCACAAGCCTGCACTCCCACCAGCAATGGAGTAGGGTTCCCCTTTCTCCACACCCTCGCCAGCATGTGCTGTCATTTGAGATTTTGATCTTAACCATTCTGACAGGTGTGAGATGGAATCACAGAGTCGTCTTGAGCTGCACTTCTCTGATGATTAAGGATGTTGAGTATTTCTTCAAGTGTCTCTCAGCCATTAGTGATTCCTCCTTTGTGAATTCTCTATTTAGCTCCGTCCTCCATTTTTTGAATGGATTATTTGGTTTCTTGGCATTTAATTTCTTGAGTTCTTTGTAGATTTTGGATATTAGCCCTCTGTCAGATGTGGGGTTGGTGAAGATTTTCTCCCAGTCTGTAGGCTGACATTTTGTTTGAATGGCAGTGTCTTTTGCCTTACAGAAGCTTTTCAGTTTCATGAGGTCCCATTTATTGATTGTTGATCTCAGGTCCTGAGCTGTTGGTGTTCTGTTCAGGAAGTTGTCACCTGTGCCAATGAGTTCGAGGATTTTCCCCACTCTTTCTTCTAGTAGATTTAGTCTGACCGGCCTGATGTTAAGGTCTTTGATCCACTTGGACTTAAGTTTTGTACAAGGTGATAAGTATGGGTCTAATTTCATTCTTTTACAAGTGGACATCCAGTTGGACCGGCACCATTTGTTGAAGATGCTGTCTTTTTTCTATTGTGCGGTTTTGGCTTCTTTGTCAAAAATTAGGTGGCCATAGGTGTGTGGGTCCATTTCTGGGTCTTCAATTAGATTCCATTGATCTACTGGTCTTTTTCTATACCAATACCATGCTGTTTTTACTACTATTGCTCTGTAGTACAGCTTGAAATCTGGGATGGTGATACCACCAGATGTTTTTTTATTGTACAGGATTGATTTAGCTATTCTGGGCTTTTTGTTGTTCCATATGAAATTGAGAATAGCTCTTTCCAGGTCTATAAAGAATTGTGTTGGTATTTTGATAGGAATTGCATTGAATCTATATATTGCTTTTGGTAGGATAGCCATTTCTATTATATTGATCCTACCTATCCATGAGCATGGGAGATCTTTCCATCTTCTAAAGTCCTCTTCCATTTCTTTCTTCAAGGGCTTGAAGTTCTTGTTGTACAGGTCCTTTACTTGCTTGGTTAGAGTTACCCCCAGGTATTTTATGTTGTTTGTGGCTATTGTGAAGGGGGTTGTTTCCCTTATTTCTTTCTTGGTATATTTGTTTGTTGTATAAAGAAGGGCTTCTGGTTTTTTTGAATTAATTTTGTATCCAGACACCTTGCTGAAGGTGTTTATCAGCTGTAAGAATTCTCTGGTGGATTTTTGGGGTCGCTTATGTATACTATCATATCATCTGCAAATAGGGATAATTTGATTTCTTCGTTTCCAATATTTATCCCCTTTATCTCCTTTAGTTGTCTCATTGCTCTAGCAAGAACTTCAAGTACTATATTGAAGAGATATGGTGAAAGTGGACATCCTTGTCTTGTCCCTGAGCTTAGAGGAAATGCTTCAAGTTTCTCTCCATTTAATTTGATGTTGGCCACTGGCCTGCTGTATATTGCCTTTATTATTTCTAGGTACGGTCCTTGCATGCCCATTCTCTCCAGAAGTTTTAGCATGAAGGGGTGTTGGATTTTGTCAAATGCTTTTTCTGCATCTAGCGAGATTATCATGTGGTTTTTTTCTTTCATCTTGTTTATATGGTGAATGACGTTGATAGACTTTCGTATGTTGAACCATCCCTGCATTCCTGGGATGAAGCCTATTTGATCATGGTGTATAATACTTTTGATGTGTTCTTGAATTCAGTTTGCTAGTATTTAATTAAGTATTTTTGCATCTATGTTCATGAGGGAGATTGGTCTGAAGTTCTCTTTCTTTGTTGGGTCTTTGTGTGGTTTAGGGATCAGGGTGACTGTGGCCTCATAGAATGAGTTTGGCAATATTCTTTCTGATTCTATTTGGTGAATGTGTTTGAAGAGTATTGGTGTTAGCTCCTCTTTGAAGGTCCGGTAGAATTCCATGCTATAGCCATCTGGCCCTGGGCTTTTTTTGGTTGGGAGATTTTAATGACTGTTTCTATTTCCTTAGGGGTTATAGGGCTGTTTAATCTGTTATTCTTATCTTGATTTAGCTTCGGTAGGTGGAATCTTTCAAGAAAATTGTCAATTTCGCTTAAGTTTTCAAACTTGGTGGAGTATAGATTTTTAAAGTAGGACACAAATATTCTCTGGATTTCCTCAATGTCTGTTGTTATTTCTCCCTTTTCATTTCTGATTTTGTTGATCTGGATTTTTTCCTTCTGCCTTTTAGTTAATTTGACTAAGGGTCTGTCTATTTTGTTGATTTTCTCGAAGAACCAACTCTTGGTTTCATTGATTCTTTGTATAGTTCTTTTTGTTTCTAACTTGTTGATTTCAGCTCTAAGTTTGATGATCTCCTGCCTTCTGATCCTCTTGGGAGTGTTTGCTTCTTTTTTTTTTTTTCCAATTCACCCAGTTTAGTTGTTAATTAGCTAATATGAGTTGTCACAATTTTCTTTTTGAAGGCACTTAGTGCTATGAACTTTCCTTGTAGCATAGCTTTCATTGTGTCCCATAGGTTTGGGTATGTTCTGTCTTCATTTTCGTTGGATTTTAAGAAATCTTTGATTTCCTTTTTTATTTCTTCCCTGACCCAGTGGTCATCTAGTAAAGAGTTGTTCAATTGTGTGTGTAGACTTTCTGTTGATTCTTTTGCTATTGAAGTCCAGCTTTATTCCATGGTGGTCTGAGAGGATACAAGGGGTTATTTCAATTTTCTTGTACTGTTGAGGCTATCTTTGTGTCCAACTATATGGTCGATTTTGGAGAAGGTTCCGTGAGGTGCTGAGAAGAAGGTGTATTCTTTTGTGTTTGGGTGAAACTTTCTGTAGATATCTGTTAGGTCCATTTGGTTCATGATCTCTGTTAGACTCATTATTTCTCTGTTTGGCTTCTGTCTTGATGATCTGTCCATAGTTGTGAGTGGGGCGTTGAAGTCTCCCACTACTAAAGTGTTTGAATTGATGTGCGATTTAAGTTTTAGAAGCATTTCTTTTATAAATGTAGGTGCCTTTGTATTTGGGGCATAGATGTTCAATATTGAGGTGTCCTCTTGATGAATATTTCCTTTAACGAGTATGTAATGCCCTTCTCTGTCTTTTTTATTAACTTCAATTGAAAATATATTTTGTTTGATATTAGGGTGGCTACTCCAGCTTGTTTCCTGGGTCCATTTGCTTGGAAAACCTTTTCCCAGCCTTTTACTCTGAGATAGTGTCTATCTTCAATAGTGAGATGTGTTTCTTGTATGCAGCAAAAAGATGGGTCTTGTTTATGGATCCAGTCTGTAAGTCTGTGTCTTTTTATTGGCGAGCTGAGCCCATTGATGTTGATGGATGTTAATGACCAGGGGTTGTTATTTCCCATTATTTTGGTATAGCTGGTCGTCTTGTGTTTCTTTTTGGTTAGTTGCTGTGGAGGTTTCTATTTCCTCTGTTTTCTTGGGTGTAGTTATCTTCTCTGGGTGGGAATTTTCCTTCTAGGATCTTCTGTAGGGCTGGGTTTGTGGGTAGATATTGTTTAAATTTGATTTTGTCATGGAATATCTTGTTTTCTCCATCTATGTTGATAGAGAGTTTTGCTGGGTATAGTAGTCTGGCTGGGCACCTATGTTCTCTCAGGGCTTGTAGGACATCTGTCCAGGCCCTTATAGCTTTTAAAGTTTCTGAGGAGAAGTCAGGTGTAATTCTGATGGGTTTGCCATTGTATGTGACTTGGCCTTTTTCTCTTACAGCTGTTAATATCCTTTCTTTGTTCTGTACATTTGGAGTTTCAATTATTATGTGGCGAGAGGAGTTTCTTTTCTGATCTAATCTGTTTGGTGTTCTGTAAGCCTCTTGGATTTTTATTGGCATCTCTTTCTTTAGGTTTGGGAAGTTTTCTTCTATGATTTTGTTGAAGATATTTCCTGGACCATGGAGTCAGGAGTCTTCTCTTTCCTCTATGCCTATAATTCTTAGGTTCCATCTTTTCATTGACTCCTTGATTTCTTGGATATTGTGGGTGAGAGATTTTTTTTAGCTTTCTCATTTTCTTTGGATGTTGTATTGATTTCCTCCATCGAATCTTCCATGCCTGAGATCCTGTCTTCCATCTCTTGAATCCTATTTTTGGTACTCAGATCCATAGTTCCTGCTCTCTTCCCTTGATTCTCCATTTCCATTTTTAACTCTGACTGTGTTTTCTTTATTGTTTCCATTTCCATTTTCATGTCTTGAGTGATTTTATTTGTTTTGTACATTTCCTGTTCCAATTTGCTTGTCTTTGCCTGGAAGTCTTCCATTGCCCTCTCTTTTTCTTGTTCAAGTTGAGCCACCTTGCTTTGAAGTTCTCTAATGGTGTTATCCATCGCTTTCATATGTGCAATTGTGGCTTCTTTGAATTCCTTCATAGATTTATGTTCTTCTTGAAGGGACTCTATCACTTTCCATAATGTAGAATTGTCATCGTTTTCATGTGTTTCAGCTGTGGTGAGGTGGTCCAGGCTGGATGAAATAGCATTGCTTTCTTTTGTTGGAGTCATTCCGCTCTGATTTTTTTTGGTCTGGGGCCTCTGGCCATTTGGAAGTTTTTAGCTGTCTTTGGACTTGGGTCCAAAGGGGGCACTTTGGTGTAGGAGTCGAATTGCCTTATTCCACCCCTGTCAGTTGAGTCATTCAGCCCCGCCTCCTAGGTGGAGACCTAACTAATCCAGGGGGTGGAGCTGTATACATGTAAGCTCTGGTTCCCTGCCGAAAGGGCCAGTACTAGCAAAAAAGTCCGGTAATAATTGTAAATACCTCACAGTTTGCCCAGGGTTGGCTCCTGTGGCGGGTAAATCTGCCTTCACCCCCTATAGCCTTGCTGCTCCCATGGCCTGGGTCTGGAAACTGGCAAGTGACGTCAAAGTCGACTAAATTCCCATATACTGCAGTGGATCACAATCTGCAGTCTGACGGGTCCTCTGCAGCCGAGCTGTGCGCACTTCCACGGGTCCGCAGCCCTTCTCCAGATAGCCGGATAGTCTGTGCGAGACCTGGGGTAGCCAAGTAGGCTGGAGAGTATCCCTGTGTGGGGTCTGAATCTGCCTGCTGGGTATTAGATTGGAACTTACCTGGCATGTCTCTCCTGGTGGGGGAGGAGGATCCCGATTCCTGGATTCAGCAGCTTCCATGCGTGCCTGAGAGTGGGAGGGAGCGTCCTGCCCAGGGACTTTTAGTGGTCCCTGGGTAGGTGGGTGAGACCCAGGGGGGTCGAGTCTCTCAGATTTGTTTGTGCAGCGTCTTGTAACACTTGTAGTTTTGTGACTGTTTTCCCTGTGATTAAAATGCATCCATGCAGGCCGCAGCCATCTTGGATCCCCTAGTTGCTTTTTTATTAATTTAAAAATGTCTATACAAGCTCCTTTCCTGACATTAACAAGACAGGAATAAGGGCTGTGATTCTGCAAATGATAGTCTGGCTGTAGAATGCCTGTGGGGGTGGGGGAGCAAGGCCTTGGCTACAATTGTTTTCTTTTGCTAAGCATCATGGTGAGCCTGCCACTGTGAGCAATATGCAGACACAGCCTAAGTGGGAAAATATGAGCAGAAGTTGCCCTTCCTACCATATATGGTGAACGAATCCACTTCTGGGATCTTTTCATACTGGTGATCTGGAGAGACCACAGCTTCCTCTGGTTATGCCATTAGGGACAGGACCATCAGGCAGGGCCCTGGTACAGGTCAGGCTGGCAGTAGGAATCTACTCTGTTCTCTGTTGCTAGGATCTATGAAGATACTTGAAGAGTCCTAGGAGCACAGTGGTTATTTTCTGGTGTCATTTGGAGCTGGCATTAGACATAATGTTGCTGATTTTTCTTCCACCTTATTTAGCATCTACTTTTGGAGGGAGAAGCATATGAAGTGGGAAGGGTTTTATTATAAGAAAGACATTTTCCTTCCTCTTTGATAATACCTGGCAGGAAAATGAAAGGCACAAACCGTGAGTGAGGCAGCTAACATTCTTCCTTATTTTCATTTCATTCTCATGTCTGGGAAGGTTGTCATGAGTATTTTAAAGATTTCATTCTGGGAGTTTTATCCCTTGTGCCCACATTTGTGTTGTCTTTCTTCCTGCTGTCTTCAGTCTGGAAGCAGCATCACCAATGGACATGGGTTTGCAACAGAATTTATGTCAATGATGAATGAGCAATAAAGAAAAGTGTGGGGTTTTTTGGCCTTTGTTGTTGCTGCAAGGGGAATAAATTGGTGCCCTTTGCTGACCTCCTCTCCTCTGCTCCCTCCGTTGCTTGCCCTGGAAGCTCCTCCATGTGATTGGCTTCGGTTCCACTCCAAAGAAGATTTATTATTTTAATGTCCATGAGATTTCGTTGCATCAAATCTTACTCAGGACACCGGGGATCCCACTCTCCCCTTCTGTTTATGTTTTAATCCCCTTGATGGTGAAGGTAAACGTTCACAATATCTGCTTCAATCTCAGTCTTTCTGGGGTAAAGATCTGGCACCAAAAATAAAGGGGCAAATGTGGAGGACAGAAGCTCAAGGTGCCAAGTATGTAGAGAACCTGCAGTAAATGACCATGGAGGGTAGGGTAGGAGATGGTGAACTCGCAGTGTGTAGGGGACACTCAGTGGGCACAACCTCCAGCCTTCACATTCATTTTGGAGGACTCTTGTTTCTGTGTCTGAGAATGTTTTTTTTTTTTTTTTTGGTTTTTCGAGACAGGGTTTCTCTGTGTATCCTTGGCTGTCCTGGACTCACTTTGTAGACCAGGCTGGCCTCGAACTCACAGTGATCCGCCTGCCTCTGCCTCCCAAGTGCTGGGATTAAAGGCGTGTGCCACCACCGCCCGGCTGAGAATGTTTATAAGTGGAAACATACATTTAAAAAGAGAGAATTTAGACTATGTGACTGTCCAGCACTGTTGTCCCCCATAGGCACATATGTTAGAGTACTTGGTTTGAGAAGGTTGTAGAACCTTTAGGAGTTGCAGGCTTGCTGAAAGAACTGGGTCACAAGGAGTGGGCCGTGGTCTTTATAACCCACACCCACTTCCTGTCCTTCCCATGGTGCTGGAGAGGTACTGAGAGTTCTACATCTGGATCCTCAGGCAGCAGGAAGAGAGAGTGACACTTAGCCTGGCTTGATCTTCCGGAACTTCAAAGCCCACCCCCTGACATGTACTTCGTCCAATGAGGCCCCGCTTCCAATAATGCTACCCTCTATGAGTTCCATTTTCATTCAAACCACCACACTGATTTTCTCCATCCTTTATCTAGAACACTGTTGGGGAGCCCTTTGACTCACTTTTTCTTCCATGTTACTTTTCTAAAGAGCTGTATGGGAGCAAAGAGGCTTAGGAGCCTACAGGGCTCACTGATAATGCCATGAACAAAACAGGAGACTGGGAATCCCAGTGTCTTTTGCAAGAACTTGAAGAAACAAAAATCTTTTTAAAATCTTCATGGCAGGGGTTGAATGTGGTGTCATATGTCTGTAATCTTAGTCCTTGGGAAACAGAGGCAGGAGGATCGAGAGTTCGGGGCAAATAAAGGCAACACAAGATCCTATCTGTAAGCAAAAACAAAGCAGGAGGTGGAGGGAGGCATAGAGGGAGTTGTGGGTGCAGGAAGTAGAGGCATGGAGGGGGGTGCAAGAGCAGGAGGGAGACAAGGAAGGGGTCATAGGTCATGGAGCAAGAGGTATATTAGACATTTTGTAAGTGCATTTATTTTTAGAATGTCTCATCTTATGTCGGTCCATTGGTCAACAGTGGTCCATTAAATGACTCACATCTGATGGGTGCAGAATGACATGTAGATCTGTAGTGGAACCTGAAACTCCACAAGGAACAAACCCATTATCACTGGAGAACAAAGGTCACTATCTGTGGCCAGTGGCCCTGTTCACTCTACAACAGGGGTAGCCATGTTTGACCCGGACCTTTGATGAGCGGCTTCTCAGGAAAGTTTTTATATGGTTCCATCTTTCAGTCCAGGAGGCTGCACGGCTGTCAGCTCTTGGTAGCTCTGAGATTGTGGTGATTGGGTTATGCATATAACCAAACCCACATGCAGCACACACACCAGTCTAGACCCATATGTAGACTTTTAGGGAAGCCTGAAGAGGCGTTTTCTTTTTCTTTCAAGAAAACACTGTTTTTATGTCAGGGGTTGCTAAGGCCAATATGTGATCCATTTAATACCCTAAGGAACTTATTCAGGGTCCAGTGTGTGTGACTCATCCATTCAGATAATTATGTAAAATCAGGTTTTGCAAATGGACACTGCCATGAAAAGGCTCTTCCATTTCTCTGATGGGGAGGTTATCTTGAGCACTGTTTTCCTCCAGCTGGTGTGTAGAAGAAAGCCCTTGCCAAACACCTTCCCTCCTACAGTGAGGTTCACAAACTTGGGGGGGGGCACAATCCCACTTCCTCCCCTGTTCTGACTTCCCTTGACTGTAACTTGAGAGTTTGAGGATGCAAGCGGCCAGGGTCTCATTCTTTTGACAAGTTCTGTAAACTTGTCAAAGTTTACTAAACTGAAGTGTTTTTAAAAAGCTAAATTCTTTTATAAACTATAAACTTGTATAAACTAAAATGTACAATGCAAAACTTGAAGCTACCATAGAAAGTACAGATGCTGGCTACTGATGAGTGGAAATGCTTACAATTTGAGGATAAAAGCCGGATGATCAGGGAATGTTTGTGCTGATGGAATTAGTCTACATGTTGATTGTAGTTGTGGATGCCCAAGCATCCTGGTGGAAAAACCACGCTGAGATAAACTCAGCTAGAGACATGTGAATGCGGTCAGTGTTGTGGTTTGACTATGAAGTGTGCTCTCCCTGGCCCCTTGCAGGCAGCTAGTGACACTGTTTTGGGAGAATGTGGAAGTCTGGAAACATGGAATTACCTTCACTGGCCAACCTAGGGCCACAAAAGTGGGACTAGTAAGTTGTAGCTGAGCTGGTCCAGGCCCGAGTTCTTTCTTTCCTAATCCACTGAGTTTGTAACAGTTCGCAAACATCTCTTGCCACTGTGGACAGAGTCTTAGCTGCCATGCTGTCCTCTCCATGAGGTTGTGGGCTAAAATTACTCCTTTTTGTCTAATTTGCTTCTGTCAGGCATTTTTCCCACTCCAGCTGAGGAAATCTGAGTGTGATGGGCAGGTGGAACAATGTTGGTACGTGGATATGCTGTTGTTCTCCACAGAGCTTCAAAAGACATTACTATCAACACAAATTGAGCAAACAGATCTCTCCTTTGGATTTCTCAAAAATGTATTTGAATCTACATTTATTTTGACAAACTTTTAATGAAATATGACTTCATATCCACCTCTAAATATAATTTCCAAATCTCTGAGAGTTGACAGAAGAACGGGGAAACACCATCTGATAAAACACCCAAGTGAAGCAGCATCTTGACCATTTTAACTGTGGAGAACCTTTTCCAGATGCTCCCAACCAACAGCATAAAAACCGATTCATGCACACTCTTTTCTGCTGAAAGATGGTGCCCCATGGAGGTCCTGAGTCAGACAAATGTGGAGATCTAAGTTCTTGGAGCTATGCTGGGGAGAATACTTCATTTCTTCCTGATTACAAACAAGTGCTGTTTATAGATCGTTGGGAAAGAGAATAAAGTACAAAGAATGAAAACACATTCTAAGCCCGGGGCGAGGGACAGCCATGCCTCGCATTTTGTATATATGCCAGTTTTTTTCCTCTATTAAAATATAAGTTTACATGCCACAAGTAAGTCCTTGTGAGGAGAAAACTCTTACAACTAACATTTCTATTGATTTACAAGGTCTAAGTATGGCTGTGTAAGCCTGCTGTTCTGACACTGCCCATCCATCCCTGTAAGGTCCCGGTTGATTGGTCAAGTGCTGCTTTTGATGCCAGCACCACACTTTACGAGACTTGGGGATGAAATAGTCTGACTACCATCCTACATTGGACTCTATGGAGTAACCATTTGCTTAGTGTTGGATGTATAGGTTAGTCTGAATTGTTTGTAAGTCATGGTATAACGGAATCCATAATGCCATTTCCCCTGAATTTGGGGCTCTATCTTTAGAGTAGATTCCCAGGAAAAAAAATGACTGGATTATGATGGTCACTTGCCAGGCCTCTGACATGCATAGTAAACAGCTTTTCAAATATGCTGTGGTCTTCTAGTGCCCCCTATGTAGGATGTACAGGTTTCCAACAATAGCCCCACCCAATGTTTTCTGATGTCCTAGATGAACCTGTTTTAATGCAAAGTGAATGAGGAACTTTCCTAGGTATATGCGCCATGTATATTTGCCTTGCAGCATAAGTTCCTGAGTATGTTTCTCAGAGTCATGCCAAAACACCAAACATGGAGCATACCTCTAATACCAGTGCCTGGAGGGAAAGAGTGGAATCCCTGGGGCTCTTCCTGGCCAGTAAGCCTAGCTGAACCAGGAAGCTCCAGGGCAAAGAGAGACACTGTCTAAAGACAAAGCTCATTATTCTTGAGGGACAGCACCTAAGGTGGTGGTTCTGTGGCCTCCTCTGGCATGTGCATACAAGAGCGCGCACACACACACACACACACACACACACACACACACA
>CAJQZJ010033015.1:6304644-6317493 GCA_907164525.1 Lophiomys imhausi | reverse complement strand
AGAGACACACAGATACACACACAGACACACACACAGATACACACACAGACACACACAGACACACACACAGAGATACACAGACACAGACACAGACACACACAGACACAGACACACACACAGACACACACACAGAGAGACACACAGATACACACACAGACACACACACAGATACACACACACACACACACACACAGACCCACACACACAGACACACACACACAGACACAGACACACACAGACACAGACACACAGACACAGACACACAGACACAGACACACACACAGACACACACAGATACACACACACACAGACACAGACACACACACAGACACACAGACACAGACACAGACACACACACACAGACACAGACACACACACAGACACACACACACAGACACAGACACACACACACAGAGACACACAGATACACACACAGACACACACACAGATACACACACACAGACACACACAGACACACACACAGACACACACACAGAGACACACAGACACACACACAGACACAGACACACACTCAGACACACACACAGACATACACACAGACACAGACACACACACACACACACAGAGAGAGAGAGAGAGAGAGAGAGAGAGAGAGAGAGAGAGAGAGAGCTGAGTCTAACTTTTCCTCATGGAGACTCAGGGAAACATGTTTTGCTGTAGTGTTGAGCCAGAGTAATAAGAAGATTCTTGGATTTGAGCAGTTGATGTTGAAGTGCAGGCCTGGTTCATCTGTGGGAGGCAACAGCACAGGCCCCTGCCAGATGCCTACAACAGGTAAACAGATGTAAACTAGTCTTCGCTGGCCTGCTTCTCATTTAGGACTATGTTCATACTTCACCGACTGCTTCCTGTTATCCATCTTTAAAACATGCAGTGAAGATAAAAACAGAGGATGCGTTGATTTTGCCATCGTGGTTCCCTCCAGAGCGAGGAGAGCATTTCAATCTCTGCTGCTGTAATTGAAACCACAGAGGCAATTGCATTTCCTGGAGATAACTCACGTTTACACATGAGTGAGCCCTTCCTGACTGCAAACAGCATGGCACGGCATGCACTATATAGGGAGGGATCTATCCCTGTGTTGTGCACATGTCTCTGCATAAGTGACTTTATTCCTCACAAGGGCATCTGAGCACTCATGTACATCTCTAGCCCATCTGTTTATAGTCCTGTAAATCTCGTCTGAGGTAAAGCTGAATTATGTCACAACAAGCTGACTGTCACAGGTGTTCATGCCTGGTCACAGAATTCTCCACCACACGATGTGGCTCCGTCAGCCAGCACAGGGGCCCCTGCTTTCTGACATGAGTGTGTGTGGAGAAGGTGTCCTTACACTAAAGGCACCTCATGGAACCTGGTTCTCTCCCCACCTGTCTCATTGAGACTCTCCAGTTTCATGGGCTAACAGGCAAAATAAAGGGAGGGATGGGTTTGTAGGAAAATACATGGAAACTGTATTGGAAAACATCTCCCTTTTAAATATTTTACAGTAATTATATTCATGTGCATGAGTATTTTGTCCGCATGTATATTTGTGCACCACATGAATGCAATGGCCCATGGAGGACAGAAGAGAGTACAGGGTACCCCGGGACTGGAGTTACAGATGGTTGAGCATCACCGTATGGATGCTGGGGACCCAACCCAGGTTCTGCAGAAGAACAGCTAATGCTCTCACTCACTGGGTCACCTCTCCAGCCCCTAGAAGCAGCTTTTATTGCATTTGTTTATTTTGTGTGTGTTTACTAGTGCACATGAGTGTGCATGACACCTGTACGAGACATTGGAGGACAACTTGACGGAGTTACTCCTTCCTCACACCATGTGGGCCTAAGGATCAAACTCAGACCGTCAATCACACTTGGCGGCGAACGCCTTCACTCACTGAGTTACCTTGCTGGCCGAGTTCACCCTCTTATTGGGCCCTGTCGCTCTGTTTCTTACCTCTGCACTGAGGGCATGCAATTCCTTCTGTGGATCAAGCCTCAAATCTGATCAGAATGTGGTTGTTTACCCCTACAACAGCAATATCACTATTGCACTAGTGGAGCACACCTTGCCTGGCAGGTCAGTATTGTGGCATGCAGCGTTCCTATGATCTGGGTGACATCATTCCAGCTCAGCTTGCTCTCTCTTTCTTCTTAAACTAATTGTGTGATTCTTCGGCAATAGAATTTGACCATGCACTGGGTGTGCAGTCCTGCGTGAAACATCTATGTGACCTGTTCCAAGGCTCAGGGGACATCGCAGAAGAGGAAATGGAAAGAGCTGTGGGATAGAGAGGAGAGCCACGGAACACTGTGTTCTGGATGCACTCATGAAAACTATGGTCACTTGCACAGAACCTGCGTAAGACCGGGCCCATAAATATTCCACCATGGCCAGGGAAGGAGTTCTGGAGGTCCCACCCTCCCTGAGGACTCACTGTGGTTAGTGACCACCAGGCGAAGAGGAATCATCTCCCTCATAGGTGTAGCTATTGGGTGGTTGTCCATGCATCAGTAAATAACACTGTATCCATGCTTGTACAACCAGCTCTAATTAAACTCATGGGTCACCAAAAAATTGGGGAAAAAAGACCCCAAAGCAAGAGGGGAAACTACTGGGAAAAAGGCATTCCATGGGAGTGGAAGGGGGATATAAAGGAGGAGAATAGGGTATACATGTGTCCAAAATAGCTTATACACATGTTAAAAGTAAAAAAGGAAAATACATCATAAAATAAGTATATTTATAAGCAGTTTATTAAAATGGTTATGGAAATAGCATTTTTGGGATGTTCTGTGTGTTGATGGGCCTTAACTTTATTTTTTAAATTTATTTTTTATTTCTTCAAGTTACATCTCAATTGCAATCTCCTCCCTACTCCCCCCTATGGTCTTACCCTCCCACCCTCCTCCCCCTCAACCCACCCATCCCCTTGCTTTTTTTTTAACTTTCAGTCCAACAAATGGCTCTTTCTCTTATAACAATAAATACAATGCAAAACAACAGAAATAAATAGGCCACAATTATGAGAATTATAAGGCTTAGCATACATTCCCAATGTCCAGTCCATATGTATTTGGCACTTGACTTTAACATTCTACTATCTAACCATTTCCATGAATTTAAAGTTCTATATCCAACTCAGTTTCCATCCTAACTTGCATCACAATTTTTTTTCCTTTTAAAATTAAGTTATTGATTTAATTTACATCTTGATGGCAGCTTCCCCTCCCTCCTCTCCTCCAAGCCCCTCCCTCTCACGTCTCCTCTCTTCATCCACCCCTCCACCCCTTCTCCTCAGAAAAAGGGAGACCTCCTATGGATATCAACCAGCCTTGGCATATCAAGTTGTAGTAAGACTAGGCACATCTTCTCTTATTGGGGCTAGACAAGGCATCCCAGTAGGATAAAAGGGATCCAAAGGCAGGCAACAGAATCAGAGACAGCCCCTGCTCCTGCTTTGCGTTAAGAGTCCCACATGAAGGTCCAGATGCACAACTGTTACATATGGCATCACAATTTTAAAAACATCTTCTTAGATCCAGAACACCCTCTTGATTCCTAAACAACTCAAAATTTAACTATGGGACTCTAGCTATCTAGTCTTCAACCACCTCAGAGACCTAAAAGGATAAATATATCTGATTATACAGGAAGTGCAGGGCCAGCAGCTTCCAAAACTAAGAAATGACATACCCATGGCTGCCTCGACAGTTCCCATTTTCTCTCCATACATTACAGCATCGATCTTCAGCCATTTGGCCCCATTTCTCACAGACATTGATTGTAAAGCAGGAATTATGAAGGATTTGCCTACCCTGTCTTGGCAGAGCTAGGCTGTCAACTTACCTGCTTCCAAGTTTTGTCCTTTTTGGACAGCATTCTGTCTATAGTTGAAGCAAGGGATTTTTCTTGCCAAGTGATAGGCTTGCTACTAATTCAACCATCTCCAATTTGAGATTCTTCAATGCTCATCTTCTACTTGGAGTAGAATACGGGGTGCTGTCAGGAGCTGACATGTCTCAATATCAAAAAAATCTTAAGAAAACATCTTTGAATGCCATATTCTGCAGATCTCTTGAGGTTTTTGAAGACCACCTACCTGTCTCTTATATTTGGATAAGTAAATGTTGCTTGTCTCTTAATAACTTGATTTCTGATTAACTTAGAAAATAACTGTGATAGACTGCCCTAGTACCTAACAAAATGACATGCTTGAATGACTATTAATTTGCATTTCTTAATTATCCTAAACAGTTTATGACAGTTGCTAACAAAAGGCCAAAACTTCACATTTCATTTTTAAGTGTTACCTAGGTACAATACCTTAAAAAGAGTTAACCTTAATTTTGTATCAATATGCAAAGATCAGTACCAATGTGGCCAAATATAATCTTAATTTTGTATCATTATACAAAGGTATAAGGGCATATTCAATAATCTGTCCTTTTTTCTTGATCATTCCTATATTATATCTATGGAAATAACATTTTTACACATATTGCATTATTGTATGAACCAAATCACCAATCATTCACTTATTATCTTGTAATTTCAGAACTGTTGTTTTGTTAGATAGGATTTTAAAGATTGGGAGCCAGGTCACAATCTCACATCAGTGTTGCTGGGCCCAGGCCAGCTGGATCCCTACTGGCTGGATCTTTGGACTCTTATCACTCATTCTGAGAAATGTGAGGGCAGTGATGTTGGGCAAGAGTGGATAGCCTTTGAATTCTTCTCCATTCTTCTGGATGTATCCTGTGAGTTGGTTGTGGAGGTACAGGATGGTGGGTAGAACACCTATGTACTCTTCTCTCTGTACCTCTCCATGGGATGCTGGCACCAAATGGCTAAGAACAATGTATCCCCCATGAAGGTTATGATGATCTGCAGAGCCCTAGAGCTGATGGAGACAACACAGATTCAAGCCATAGTTCATGTAATCTCTTCTTGGTGTCCTTTAGTGCTCTACCGAGAAGAAAGGGTTTGTTCCTGGTACACCAGTAATGGTGACATGAATTTCCCCTAGTCACTGCCCACGTGGCCACGGCTGCCATCTTCCATTCCATCTTCTCCATACCAATGTTCCATCCTATCCAATGGATATGGTGAGGAGAATGATGCCAGTCTTGCTTTACTGCAAAGGAGGAAAATAAGTACTCTTGGTTGGTGCCCCAGAGGATCCTGGGTCAATAGAAAACCAATTCTGACCAGGAGAAGGAAAGTCAGAATAAGAGGGGGCTTTTCTTTAAAATTCTCTGCGTAGGGTACTTTATGCTGGAAACAAAGTTCATGGAATCTGCCAGCTGTGACCCACGGCTATTGTCAAGGGCTTCGATATGTTAGGGCTCCCAGTGACATGTGTTCATGTGTGCCCAGAGTATGAAATTGGGAGGGAGGCTCTTGTGAGTTCTCGTCACCAGAGTTCAGCTTCAGCAATCTTGAGGATGAGAAAGGCTCTGACAATGGTCTCAGGGAATGCCCAAACACTTGGGGAGGTGACATCCTGATGGGCTACTGTAGAGTGACCCAAGTTCTGTACTCATAGGGAGGGTTTTATTTCTTGTATTGTTATTATCTGAGGATTGGCATGTGTTCACAGTCCTCCCTCCTCACAGGACCCCAGAGATCAGAGACTCAGGGACAAGCTGGTTTCAGAATCTGGCAGGTCACAGCCCCTAACAGTGCTTGTCAAGGACAGCTGAGTGACCTCTCAGGTCCTAGTGGAGGCTTTGTGTAGAATTCCAGCATGATCTGTTAAGAGTTTCTTACGAGACTCAAGAGGCCCCAATCTAGAGGTTATGTAAGCAGTCAACAGTTACCGGGGACAGAACACTCTGCAGTTGGGCTCCTGCAAGTTGGGTGGGAGCTTTGGGGGTGCACCATCCATGCCAAGATGGCCTTTTGAATGGAGCAGCTGCTTTGAGTCATCCACGGTCCTGCATGGAACCCTAGTAAACTCAATGCTTGGGGGTGTTGTTCTTCAGGTTGTCATCATCCTTAGCAAGAGTCACAAAACATGAGCCCATTTCTAGGGATAACAGACTTGGACCTGTTGGCTGCTGGCCTTTGAGGGTGTTCTTTACTATCTAAGCTACATATGTATGCTGATGTTTCTTTGACGATATTTTGCTGTGTTTTGAGTCTCTGTGGGTATCTTTCCCTGGGATTGAATGCCTTTTTATTGCCAACATGGGATGGGGCATGCCCAGGTCATGGTGTCTCCCTGCTCCATGGTGTGTTGTCTCTACTTATGTAAGAAGATGTAACAGAGCCACCTGTGTCAGGCTCTTGCTTCTCCTTAGGATCCCTTCTTCCTGGATATTGGCTTAAAGTGTGATTGTACCATAAAAAAAAAAAAAACCTCGTTTCTTCTCATTATTGCTTTGTGAAAATATCAGCATTACATTTTAAAGTCTAGTGAACATATTCATATACCCCATGAAGATTATAACCCCAATTTTAACCTCATTTAAAGTCTAGTGAATTTGTTCGCATATCCCATAAAGATTATCCTCCCCTCCCCAATTTTAACCTCAATAGAAAAAGAGTTTTATCTGTATTTTACTTAATTTCCTGAGTAAGTACACTGTAGCACTCTGGCAGAATGAATGTGTCATGACTGTTCTGTTGATGGGTAAACAATAAATCAAGGTGGCTTTGGCACTGTTGAGGGAAGACAGCAAAGAGGTTAAGAAAAGTGGAAATAAGTAAGCATGTTCCCAAGGCAAGAACTCAACAGCTCTGGGTAGTCAGGAATCACTCTACCTCTCCACTGCTTGTCCCTCTTCTGGTCCCCCTGTCTGGCCATGTGGGCCCATGTAGATGGCTCATGCCTGCAAGGTCTGTACCTTCTGGGGTGGGTATGGGCAGCCAGGTGGAGTTGGAAAGAGCTGGCTCTCATGAGCATGGCTGACCTCACTCTACATTTGGCTCCAGTTGACTTCTACATGGCAAGACCCAGTCCCCACCACTGGGCAGTCCCACCAACCATTCCAACATCCAGAACCAGAAATGGTATTACAGGTTCTGGGATGCTGATGACTAGAACCTCTGAGCGATGTTCCTGATGCCCACAAAAGTGCTGTTTACTCCACAGACCCTTAATGAGATGAGACTGACAATTAGAATGAGTCATGTCCAGAGACTGGGCAGCATCTATTAGAGCAAGCATATCTTCTCACCTAGAGACTTGTCTTTAAAATGTCTTCGGTTCATTTGCTAGTGTAACAGCAAGAATTAAAGTTGAAAAAGTGTGTGTCATCTTTCCTCTAGGAACTCAAGAACAGACACCACAATTCTACCTTTGTGTTGGCTAATAAATCAACGTTGTGTCTAATGTCCTTCCCATTGACTATTAACCTCCTGGCTTTAATTTTGTTATACCTTTTCTCTATTCGCAGACAGGTTTATGGTTAAGGATCAAATCAACCAAGGCGGCCAAAAGGGTGAGAGACTAAAGCCTTTTGCTGGGGTGAGTGGTAAGTTACCCTGATCTCTTTATTAATTCTTATCCCAGGGTTGAATTTGAGTGGCAAGTAATGACTGACTGATGGCCAAGAGTTTCACCTTAAGGGACAGCTGCATTTCTCCTTGGTCTCAAGTCCCATCACACTGAGCAACACTCCAGGAGATCAGGATGACATGTAAATTTTTTTTTAAGCTGGAATAAAACACAACAGCTGAACAATGGAGGCACTTGACAACTGGCCATTTGATCTATAATACTCAGGGACAAGATGAGAGCAGACTAAGAACCATTTGTTGGATTGAAAAGGGAAGCTGTTGGGGGGGGAAGAGGGGGGAAGGGTGGGACAGGAAGGGGGAATAGGGAAGGGTTTGTGACTGAGATGTAACTTGAAGAAAAAAAAATAAAGTACTTATATAAAATAAAAATAAAAATAAAAAATGAGAGCAGAGCTCCCGGGAGGCCATGGAGCTGGCCCCAATTGTTGTTGTTGATAGATAGGGTCTGTGAGAGCCTTCTCAAAACTTCTAGACCCTCCCTTTCCTACCCGAGGGCTGGGAATAGCTACCTCTGTAGGATCATGGGTTAACTGTCTCAGTCAGTACCGCCTCCCTAGAAACAAAGATGCTATCGGCTGTTTAGAAGGTTGAGTCTGGACAAACCTGGTTGATAATGGGATTTTCTTATGGGTCATTAACTGAGTGTACAAAGGCTTCCGATACATGCCGCCTCCCAGGAATGAAATACATCTTAAAAATTCAAAACATTACCTGTGTTTGGGGCGTGAATAGAAACAGCAAAGCCATCTGAAATTCCATGAGCAATGAGCCCTGGAGTATGAATATGCCTTGGAGCAGCATGCTTGGGAGAACAAAATGTCACAGCGCGACATGGCCCCAGGAATGGCTTTTCTGGAACTTTCCACCTATTTGCCTCCCAGCCTTGTGCTAACTGGGGTGCAATCACTCTGTCCTCAGCACACTCAATGCCAAATAAGGTCTCGGGGACTTCTTGTTCTGCTCTTGTTGTTTCTTATAGTCTATAAAGTGGCATTCTTAACAAATAACATAACAAAAAAAGAGATTATTTTTTCTTATCCAAAAAGGCATTGTAAAATGATACTCTGACCCCTTTGTCCATTCATCTACTGTGGCAAAATACTGGACAGATACAGCCCAGGGAAATAAGGGCTTGTTTTGGTCCTGATTTGAAGTCCTTATGGGCACAGAGCTGAGGCAGAAAGAGCATGGAACAGCCGATCACATCCCATCTGTAGTCAGAAAGAGACGAATGCTGGGCCTCAGCTCAAGCACTCCTTTTCACTTGATCTAGACCCCGGGGCATGGATGGCTTCACTCACACTCAGGGTGGGTCATCCCATCTCATTTAAATGTCTCTAATCCAGAGGTTTGTCTTCTAGAGCACTCTGGATCCCATCCTGTTGACAATCAAGATCACCATCTTACACAATTTTGGAATGACTTCTGAAGTAATTATGAGTACTGTGGAGTAAACAATAAGAGTGAAATGCTGATGTTACCTTCAAGTACTAGAACTATTATTAGGAATATGGACTGTGTCATTGAGGGCAGCCCAGCAAACAGGCTAATTGGTAATAATATACATTCACTATGAGCCTCCTACACCACCTGGTGCTTTGAAAGATCAACACTACAGTATCATTGAGGCCAAGCAGTGCCTATGGACCTAGGTGGGATATAGCTGGGCTGCTAAATTTTTTGTTTATGGTCAGAATTATGAGAAAAAGAAAGTGGATGAGTCAAATCTTTAAGCATCCATTGTTTATCTACTTTCTTTGTAGTAACATTCCAGAGACTAACTCCCAGGAAGATGGGAACCCATAAACACAGAGCTCTGAGAGTGCTGGAAAGATTAAGGGAGGGACAGTTGCAAATCCCTTAGACTGAGTCTAACTTACAGATCCACTATGCCAATGCCAGTAATTGTGATGACTTCTAATTGTATTATCTGTTTTTGTTACTGTCATAAAATACAATGACCAAGACAATTTATGGAATAAAAAATTGATTTGGCATTATGGTTCCAGAAGGATAAGAATCTACCATACCAGGGAAGCATGGAAGCAAGTGGTAGGCATTGAGGTGAAGGCAGAAAGCTGAGAGGTCACAACTCAGCCCTTCCCACTTCACAAAGTCCTGAAGGCTATGAACTATCAAATCCTACTCCAGTGACACATTTCCCGCAGCAAGGCCATACTTCCAAAAACACTGACACCAACTAAGGATCAAGTTTTCGAATATTTGAGCCTGTGTGTGTGTGTGTGTGTGTGTGTGTGTGTGTGTGTGTGTGTTTGTATGTTTATGTATGTATGTGTTTGTGTGTGCATATATATGTATGTGTGCATGTACACGTGTGCTGTGAGCTGCCTTCCTTTTGTGTAGGCTTCTATGACAGATCTGTTGAAAGCTTCTCCTTGCAAGGCCAGTTATGAACTACATTCTGTGAGTGTTCAGCAGTGGGGTTGTTTTTCAGAGTCTCTGGGTCTTCTTGTGCTGTTTCAAAGACTGGGGATGGCCGTAGTATAGAAAGGAATGAATAGATCACCTTCTCAGGAAATGGCTAATACACAGAGTGATCAGCATAGACTGTACAAAATGGGAGGTACGCTCTAGACAGCATGGGAGCTTAAACCAGCCATGGGCTCATGGAGCATCAGCGAAAGCCACAGCAATTACACACTCCCAGTAGGTATCCTCTGGCCTTTGTCTACCCACAAGGCTGGATGCAAGACTATTGCTGACAAAGAAGGCTCTGCTGCCCGAGGGGGTAGTACAAGCTGTAGTCCTGAGGTGGGGATGGTCACATGCATTAGATGGGATTGTGTACAGTGATGCACCAATGAGTGCATCTGTCTCACCTGTGTTTATTTCGAGAGAACTGGTTTACACTGTACTAAAGGATGGTGAGCCATAAACTACTGGGTGAGCAAGCAAGCTGGAGACCCAGGGAAAAGCTTGTGTTCTTAGCTCAAGTCTAAAGACTTTTAGCAGACAGAACTCAGCCAGTTGTGTGTGGCCCATTCAACCATGGAAATTAATCTGTTTTACTCAGAGTCTGTACATGTAAATCCGTGACTCATCTAACCAGCACCTCACAGAAGCACCCAGGAAAAAAATCTGGATACTGTAGTCCAGCCAAGATGACACAGTAATCTGACTGTCATAAAAAGCCATTGGAAAGGACTGAGCCACACATATACAGTTCTTCATTAGGGACAGTCCTGATTCAAATTAATTCAGGACCAAGTTCCTCTGTGTCATCTCAAGCTACCACAGATACCAAGAAAGCTTCCATTTGTGATGAGGACTGAAGGAGAAGACGCCTTACAAACTCTTTGGCTTTTTGAGACAAGGTCTGAAGCAGTAGCCAGTACTGGCCTGGAACTCAGGCTGGACTGAAACCCACAGCAGCCTCTTGGGTGTTGGGATCACAGGCTTCAGCCTCCATGCCTTGCTTTGTTGGGCTTTTCAAATGATCAAATGGCACAGCCCTGAAAACCTTGCCTTGCATCTGCAGAATGTCTTCCCAGAACTTGGATCTACAGAGGACTCACCCTCACCCTGAAAATAAAGTGATGTGAGACTGAAACACGCAGAAGCTTCTCACTGGAAAATGGCCTTGGTTGAAAGTGAGTGGAACAGAAGGAAGCCGAGCTTCACTGAACCATGTGCAGAAAGACAAGGGAGGTTGCCTTGATTTTTTCTCCCAGATTGCAGGAATTTGTGAGAGAGACTTGAACTACGTCTGCACTTTACTGCACATTTGCAGAGAATGTTGGCCTATTAATACTGAAATGAATTACTGAGACAGAAGAGAACGTTGGGTGGTTATGACATGCTTCTGAGCTTTTATGGATGCTGGAAGGAACAGCATGATCCCTCAACGGTCCTATTTGTACATGAAGCCACTCTGTCATGGGTTTCAGGGATGATACACACTGAGAAACATTGCTATTTTTCTTAATGTCAAATAATAAAACGAACTGCAAAGAGGCTGAGAGGGTTTCATGTGTGGGAACCGAATGCCCCGGACCTTTCTGTGGCTATGTGGGAGCAGTCAACTGTGTTCTGTGTGAGGCTTGAAGCTCTTCTGAAAGAATGCGGAGGAAGTGGGAGGCAAAGACTTCTGCAGAGGCAGACTCTGAACCGAGATGTGAAGTTGTCTGTGGTGGCAGGGAAAGCTGAGGACAGAAATTAGTTTAAATTCCTCTGTAGGAGAGCTAAGAAGTTTGGATATGGTGGGAATTTTCTCATAAAACTCCAGTGTGCTGATCCTCAGGGGTGTTCTGATGCTCAGCAGTACTGGATCTCCAGGTTCAGACCAGGTCTTCCCAGGTTTGATGATCTCTAAGGCTGCTACAGGTGGCAGGTCCTGATGTCAGACCCAAGCCCTTTAACAGAGAAGCCTCACCAGCTAGCATCTTATATCTTCCTGCCTCTCAGTCACCCCCTCTTCCTTGGTCTCCCTCCCAGTCACTCTTGCATGATATCTTTCTTCCGGTGTCTTCATCCTCAGACTCCCTTGCTGCTTGCTTATCAGACCTAAACAACATCTTCATTTTGTCACCCTCTTGGGATGTCTTCCCCTCTCTGCAGGTGGGGGGAAGAATACTGTGGGGTCTACAGTATTCCCCCAGCCATTGGTACCATGAAGTTGTCAGGGAGACTGGAGGAGCTGCTGTAGTCACATGGTCAGTAGTCACATGGGCCCAGTGTTGATGTTCTTACTCCCAACTTCATACTCGAAAGACAACAGGCCATTCCATTGCCTCCAGTGCAGGGAACATGCTGCACTGTGTTCTTCCATATACAGCAATAACCCCAAAGCTTAGCCCAAGATCCCTGGAAGGTTGTAGGACTTAATTATCAGGAATGTATTGTGAAAGAGCATACACAGATACCTTTCTTGTAATAGCTCATGATACACAAATAGGCTGAATCATATTTATGGAATTTGGAAACATAGTATTTTATGACATTGAAATTGATGTTGTTTAGGTGATCCCTGTGTAATTACCCTGTGTGTAATTATTTGGGAATTTTAGAGGCTGCTGTGTCAATATTGCCCCATAGAGAACAAAGACACCCTGAGAGCCTGGATGTTAGAGCTGAGCTTGGGGGACAGGACTCAACTGGAGCCAGGAATCAATGGTCATGGTTTTGTCGGCCAGCGTGGACAAAGGACATTGACAGGCAGTATTGTGTGCCTCATGTGTGTGAGTGTCTCTCTGTGTGTGTGTGTGTATGAGGAGAGTGTATCTGTGTGTGAGTGTCTGTGTGTGTGTATGAGAGTGTGAGTGTCTGTGTGTGTGCCTGTGTGTCTGTGTGTGT
>CAJQZJ010033015.1:6273130-6299645 GCA_907164525.1 Lophiomys imhausi | reverse complement strand
TGGAGCTCTAACCCTGCATTGAATCTACTGTAAAGTTATGGAGCTCTGCCTTCTCTGAGCCAGCGAGATATGAAACAGTGCTTCTTTAGAGTGTGCCTTGAACTAAGAGACTCCATTTTTTCAAGCAGCTTTTGACTCCATTTTGCAGAGGAGAAAGAATACAGCCTGGTGGATCCAGAAACAACACAATCTGTTAGGCACCACCCTGTAGTACAGACATAAATAATTTATTCTGAGGAACAGAAAAGGAGCCACTCTTATAAGTGTATTGGGCGACTTGATATTGGGGTACACGGGTACATGAAAATTGTATCAGGAAAACCAGCCCCAAGCTAAGAATTTAACAGACACACATATCCAAGGAAAGTGTGTGACAGCCTCACCTGGACCCCATAGAGATGGACACATAATGCTGGGATGGCATGGCCTCACACCACCCTATCATCTGACATTTGGTGTATATGTCAAGAACCCAGAGGCAGAGAACTCCCTGACTGTCCCTGGAGCTTCAACTCAGTTCAGTCTCCAGCGGCTGAGGTGGTTTACTCCACTGTCTGACCATTGTTCTTTTGATCCATCTGGATCTGTACTTGATTTTATCATTTGTTACTGTCAGTCACTTGTTGCCTCAGCCTTTTATGTGGTGGCTGGACTTTGCAGCTCTGCTCTCAAACCCACCTGACTCCAGTGGCTTCAGCAGTGGCTGTCTCCAGCCTGGCTCATTGTATTAGCAATATAGACTCTTTCTCAGACACTTCTGAATACCCTTAAACTCTGTGGTAGCCCCTTTAACCTGTATTTATTCTGTAAACCACACACATGTGTGTGTGTATACATATATATATATATGCAGATATGTACAAATGCAGAGAGAAATACATGAGTTAAGACTAATAATTAAGATTAAGATAAAAATACCTGAATTCACCTCAATTAGATTACCAAGGTAGGTGGGATTTATCTGGCAAGCTGCTGTCACGGAATCAGCTGAACCTGTGAATTTACTATTTAATAAATTCTTATACTGTGGAAAGACAAAAATGTGTTCATCTGTTTCTGGTATAGTGTGCTCATGACAGCTAGATTTCTGAACCCAGTAATGAGGGGTCTGAGGAAGCACAGAACTGACTCCCTGGATTCTCCTTGCTTTCCTCTCTAGCCTCTGTCTTGCTGCTGTGTCCCACTGGTCCTCCCTCCTCTGTCCCACTTTCAGGTGCTTTTGAGTCTCTGCAGCCCTCTATCCATTCATACTTGTGCTCCTGGGAAGTTCGCGGTTTGAAATTGTCCAGGTATCCTTACTGTAGTGCAACTGGAATACCTGAGGACATGGTTGCCCTGCAGAGGGCCAGTTCAGACACCTACATACATTATGTAACAGACAGCCTCTAGGGAGGGCTTTCAGGATAATCTCTTCACAGTGGCCTAAGTTCATCACTCCCATGCCGTACACCACATCACCTGTCTGGAAAGGCCCTTGCCTTCTCTTCTGCTAGATTCTTTTCCTTGTGGAGTTCTCTCAGCAATGCTGTGAGCTATTTGCTTGTCCTTAAGGTGATGGACTGTGAGTAACAGAAAAGAGAAAGAAGCCATTGTCAACGCCAATTCATTATTAATGTTTGATAGTTTTCCTGTCTGCTTCCCAGCTGCTCAGCAGGGAGCTGGGAGGATGTGACTGTTTGCATGGTCAGTGCCTGGGGAGGCCATGCCGGCGGATGCTTACCCTTCCCTAGAAAACAGAGAGCTTGACTTGGAGAGCCCAGGGAGGGAACGAGGGAGAACATCTGCACTTGTGATGAAGTCCCTGAAAGAGCATACTTCCATGGAGGAAGGCTTCATTTTGGCTCATAGTTTAGTGACTGAGCAGTCACGGTAGTGTTTGTGGTGTTAGCTCATGGCCATGGCAGTAGGACTATGAGGCCATTTGGTCATATCTTGGTAGATCAGAAAGCTGAAATCTTGGGCCAGAAGTAAGGTCAATTATAACCTAAGGGTCAATCTCAGTGGTTTTCTACAGCCATGCATCACCCCCTAAAGGTCCCACAACTCCCCAAACCTCCAACTGGGGACCAAATGTTCAAGCATGAGAGCCTGGGAGGACATTCCACACTCAAACTGTAACAAGTTTTTTTCTTGGAAATCAATAATGATTCTGAACCCACCCAGGGAGAAGACCCACTGCTGCAGGACTCCTCCAAGAGTGGGCTTGTCTGGTCTGAGTCCAGGCTGTTTAGGTAGGTAGAGGGGGTAGGAGGAGAGACTGGATTTGGATACAGAGTTTCTGAGATGTCCAGGCCATCCCTAGAACTCAGTGGTACCACAAGGAACACAGAGGCCACAAGACATACCAGACAAAGCAGAGGGGACTTTGGATGAAGCAAGCAAGGTGCTCCGGGGTTTGAACAATGCTGACTTGGGCATTTGTTTGTTTTTGTTCTTCACTGATTTTACTCTAAAGCTAATTGCTGGAATCAATCTTTCCCCCTTCAATGAGTGTATCTCTGTAGACTAAAAATATTAAAAAAAACTACAGAGAAGAAGAAATGTGCTGTCTCTGGACTTGATCTTAAAACTCAAAGATAAAATTTGCTGTCATCTTTTCCCTCCTTTCTTTCCTCCCTTCCTCCCTAGGATCATATTAAACGTTACTACATTTTTAGTGTGGGTGCTTCACATGCCGGAATTAGTCTCTACAAGCACCTGGGGGTAGGGAGGGAAGGAGGGAGAAAGAAGTCGTGAAAATGTCATGGAAGGCAATAGCTATTTGTTGAGTGGAGAGCTCCCTCATTATTCTCACTGCAAACATCCCTCCAGAAAGGGATAAGAGGTGGAAGGAAATTCTCCCATCTTTGCACATTGATGGGCGTCTGTAGACACTCACACTAGCAATAGAAGCCTTTGTACAAAGCCCCTCTGGCAACAGAAATACACACATTCCCTGTGGAGGGAACTCCAGCCTCTTTCCACAGAGATTCCATTAGTCACACGTCATTGTAGTTGTTGAGGAAGTGAGAACAATTTATTCCTCTCGCAGGGGACTTCTGGGATAATTTGTCATTTGATTGTGTTTGGAGCAGTCTGCTTCCTTTTGGGAGCCTACTGAGGAAGGCTGAAGAACTGTGACAAATATTTATTTGTCCTGTGTGGTTGTCAACACACAAATAGAAAGTGATTGTTTCTTTTTTAAATGGTTATAAATACTTGAAATATATGGGGGAAAGTGAATGCAGTCCAGGTTCCTGCTTGCCTCCCCTCCGTGAGAATATTTACCTTTATGAACTGAGTGATCCAGATGAAAAGATCTCTGGGAAAATATCAGAATTTCTCAAATGACAGAGTATGGTCCAGCTCGCTGAAGGTTGCAGTGATAACTCATTATGAAAACAGCATTTTGTGAGAGGTGAAGTTTATTGCAGACCGTTGAGTGTGTAAGATATACCAAAAGTCAGATCTGTTGTAGGCACAGCCCTTGTTTAAGAAAAGTGTCAGAGTTTATTTTAAAACTGTGTAGTTAAGGGATTTGGGTGAGGTTTTCTTCCTTCAAGCCATGTTAAAGTCTTGACAAGCTTTTGGCCATGTCCCACGAGTCTCCATCTGGGTACACATGTACATTGACATCTTACTTTACTCAACGTTTGTTCTCAGCCAGTATTCTCCTCCAGAGTGCTGTGGGTTGTGGGGGATAAAAGGCGGTATGCTGTCAGCAGCATTGTGGAAGTCAGTTTTCTGTCTCCCTGTGCCTGGCATTGAAGCCTGCCGTGGTCTTGAAGCACATTTCTCTCCATACATCAGATGAATCTCCTTTCCTTCTCTTTGTGCTGTTATCTAGTTAACAAAGCATTGCAGTTATGGAGTATTAGTTACCTTCTTATTGCTGTGACCCAAAATATCTGACAGGAAGCCACTTAATAAGGGTTATTTTTAAGTTTTAGGGTGCAGCCCATGATGGTTGAGAAGGCATGGGGTCAGGGTGGCTGGGCACTCTTCTGTTGTAGGGTGCTACTTGTTCATATCTGGGTGGATCATGAAGCAGAAAGCAGACATGGAAGAGGGATGGGATACAAATCCCTAAGGTACTCAAAATGACATAGCTTCTCCAGCAAGTCTCTTATCTCCATAAGACTTCAAACCCTCCCCCGCAAACAGTGCTGCTCTCTTGAGACCAAGTGTTCCAACACACGAGACTATGGAGGGCATTTCACATTCAAACCACAACAAATGTGTTTTATTAAATGGTCAGTGTGTGTCAGTTACTATAGATGAGGCCAGAATGTGGGTCTTTACTTCATCTGTATAACAGTTCTGTATTAATCTGGGGGTTGAAGCCCCGAGACTGTGTTTTGAGAATCCATATAAGATAAGGAGAAGGAGGGTCAGAAAATGTTGAGTGAACTGCTGTGTGCTCTCAGGTGAGTTACATAGACTTGAGTCTCTCAGGAGTTTTACTTAAACTTCGGGTCAGGTGAGGTGTCATCAGGGCTTGCTATGACATTCATGGAGGCAGTGCAGAAGTCATAGAAAAGTCATAGATGCCAAACATTCTGCCTGCTTCTAGTCCCAATTCCTGACTTTCAGATATCACTATGTGGATATCTCAGACTCCGCTGAACATACTGGACCCACAGACAAGTAACTAAGGGGGAAGGACCAATGTATGGGCATCAGCTCATGGCCTGTAAGACACTTTAGTAGGGAGTGTGTGATCTCAGCAAGTGATGAGGACTCCATTCCTGAAATACGGCAATATGAAATAACATCCTGATCACGGGGACGATTTCTGGTTAGGGTGGGATAGACTCAGATGACCTCAGGCACAAATCTGATTTAAGACTTATTTGCAGCAGTGACTTCCCTATGATTATGATGTGTTATGAGTAAGACAGGTCTAACACCCGCTTGGCACCCAGTGATCTTTCCTATTGAGCAAAGCCTGTGTTCATCCTTCCCTCCAGTGGTTTGCCCCGCCTTTCAGCCACTGTGTCAAACAATATTAGCAGGTTACCAGCACTTCACGCTGGAACATAAGTGCTAGGTAGGGGTTCAAAGTTGTGAATTTTCTTTAATAAGGCACAAAGTAAATTGCTTTAGCAATGTTTGAATTGTGACTTTGCACGCTGATCCGAGGACAGCAGTAACATAGCTGGAGTGCCTTGACGGAGCTTTGTTGGTTTTCTTGCCTCAGAGGCATGCCAAGGTTTGTGAGTCTGGAACACAGCTAGGTGGGTCAAAATCACACTGGTTTCTGTGAGCTGAACACAGACTAGTGCCTGTTAGGAAGTCTGAAGCAATGTGCACTCTGTGGTGTGGTGCTCCTGACCACAGACTAAGGGGGAAAGGGAATTGAATTTAGAACGTTCTAAAGTTAGTTACTTTTCTCATTCCCGTGATAAAATATATAAGAAAAACAACTTCAGGGAAAAGAGGATTATTTGGGCTCTGGTTTGAGAAGGGATGGATTCCATCGTGGTAGAGAGGAGAAGGCAGATGGTCACGTTGCCTCCAGAGCCGACAAACACTGCTGCTGAACTCACTTCCTCCTTTTTTCTTCATCTAGCACCCCATCCCATAGGATTGGTGCAGCCCACATTTGTGGTGTGTGCTCCCATCTTAATTATTAACTTAACCTAGAAAAAATTTCAGAGACAGGTTCAGGGCTTAGCTGCTTGGAGAGTCCAGATCCTGGGAAGCCGGTGATAGTAACCGTTACAGTTCTGTTAACTTGGAAGAAAAGTGAGAACAACTCATCAAGGTTGGTTCCACATTCTTCTCTGGTAGGGACATGGAGGGGATTGTTCATTACCTTAGACACTTTGAGACCCTATCATGGCACCCCAGCTCTAAGTCGCTAAATCTTGGTTCACCCTAAGCTCCAGGTAGACTGTAGGACATCAGGCAGTGAGGTAGACTCAGCTGTACCTATACCTGGAAATCGGCTGCCATGAGCTCTGGCTAACCCTCTGTCTACTTCTCTGCCTCCATTGGAGGGAAAGCAGTTCATACAAAGGAAGGTCGTGTAAACTCCATTCAGGGGATGGATACAGACTATAATTACTGTGTGGTTTTTTTTCACTTAGCTTTCAGAGGTGACAGGCCTTGTCATTCTACTTGCTGATCATCAAGATATGTCCCAATGTGAAGAGCAGTGTTTCACGCACAGTACTTCTTGGCATTCTGCCCCATGCCCTGTGATATTTAATTTTAATGTCACATGTGTCTTTGAATCTATTTTTCATGCTCATTGACTCATCTCGCGCTTAGCAACCCCAGCTGCAATTTTGTCATTAACAGTCACAGATTTTTAGGTGTTTTTATAAATCAACTTATTTTTACATTGAATTATTAGGCCAAACACATTTTAATTTCCCCCCACACAAACACCTCATTTTCTCTTGTGTTTAGAACTCTTAGCACCCAATCCTAAGGCCTTGTTTTTTTTCTCACTTGGGGAACTTCCTTGTTTCTTATTTGAGAGTTTCCCCTAAAAGAATCCTGCTTTTTTTCCTCAGCATATAAAAAGACATATCAGTAGTAGTATTTTCTTGGTAAAATGAGATTCAAGTTACCCACACCTGGATTGCTCCAACAAAACTTCCCCAGAGTAGTCACAGAGACATTACTGTGAAGAACTGAGCCTTCAAAGTTTGGAGCAGCGTGCACACATTTGTCTAGAGGCTCTGGTGTGGCCTTCTGCCATACAATGACCAACTCTGTTCATATTCTCATCATCATATAGGTGAACATCAACTTCCAGATTGATGCTCCACTCTGACTTCTGTGAGTCCTTTCTGCCATGATAAAGATTAAACACTGTTTTAAGACTGTCTTGTTACTTAACCGAAAACTTGAGTGTTCCATATAAAATACTTCATTCAACTACAATGTTTGCTTTTTATTCTGATACTAAAATAAGCATCAGTGTTTATTTTTAAAAGTGTTGTGTCCCCTGTTCAGCTGTGCCCATGGGGATAAGTGGCTTCACCCTTTCAGGGAGCATCAATTCGTGCTCCAGAAAGAGAAGATGCACAGTGAACTGGAATACTGTGTAATAAAGGTTAGCCCTACAGCATAATTCCTTCTTTGAAGAAACTTGGAAAGAATTTCATATTTACACAGAAGCGCTGTGGAGATAGTACAGAGATGTGAAGTGGTTACTCTCCAAATGATATGAATAATATAGATATAACATTATCAACTGGCCCACTTCCTGGTCTCTCAGTTTCTGACAGAAGTCTAGGATTTTTGTTGAAGACCCTACACTGACTCCAAGTGTCCAGTGTCCATGACCTGCTATGTACCACAGCTTATAGCCCTTCTTTTAGTCTTCCTGACCATGATCTTTCTTTTTAGGCTCCTGACAGCTACTGCTGTTTATCCAACTGCTACACACATGTACTGTTTAACAGTCTTAAAACTCAGACACAGTCTCTTGCTGAACTTGGAAGTCACTGGTTTTCAGCTAGAATGGCTGTCAAGAAGAGCCAGTGGTCTTTCTTTCTTTAACTCCTCTGTCAGAGCTGGGGTTACAGCCTTGGGACTGTGCCTAGCACTTTAAAAATTATTTCCTTTAGCTTTTGAGATTATTACATAATTACATTTCTTCCTTCCATTTCCCCCACCCATCAAACTCTCCCTTATACCTCTGTCCTAGCTCTTGTTCAAATTCATGGCCTCTTTTTTTCTAATTGTTGTTGCTTAAGGACTGAGCATCTGAACTCAGGGTCCCATAAATGTGCAACCAGCATGTTACATGTTATATACAAAACTATCTCCCCGGACTACATGTATGTCTTGAATGCCTACTATGTATCAGACATGTGTTAATGCCTACTATGTATCATATGTATCAGATGTGTTAATGTCTACCATGTCTCAGCTATGTGTTAGTTCCCACTATTGTATCAGGGATGTGTTAAGAGGTAAATTTTGAACCTCAACAACAAAGTGAACCTAAGGAGTACTTTTAAGAACTTCATGATTGGGGGCCAAGATGGCGGCGACCTACACTGACGCATTTTGAATGCGGGGGAAAAAAGAGCCATAAAAAACACAGAGTTATTGGGCACTGTGCAAAAACTGGAGGGGCTAGACCCCCCGGGAACACTCACAGCTCCCAAGGGACTGTTAAAAGTCCCAGGGCAAGGCTCTCTCCCCATCTCTCGCAGACACGGAAGCCACTAAACCCGGGATTCGGGAACTCCCATTTGGAGAGGCGCCTGGTAAGATCGATCCCAACTTACAGCAGGCAGAATCAGGGTGCACTTGGCCATAGATCGCTGGCCTATTGGGCTCCCCACACCTCAGGTAGAACTTATACCCACTTAAAAAACTTTGCGAGATAGTGGAAGGCTTAGCAAGGAACAAACAGGGGGCTCAGCAGGTGGTCTGCAGCCGCTCGGAGGGCGGGAGGTTCCAAGAGAGCGCGGGAAGCTGGGAACACAAAGGCGGGTGGGAGGGGCTGAATCCCACGCACTTACGGCAGCGCAGCTGGGGAGGGAGCCCGGCTGGCAGGGCCAAAACCCCGCGAACCAACGGCAGGTCATCTGGGGAGAGAGACAGGCGTGGGCGGGGCCAGGGATCCGTGCACCCACGGCTGAGCTGCTGGGGCGAGAGGACCACTCAGGCGGCTGGAGGATCCGGGGCTTGGGGTACCCATGGCCTAGCAGCCAGGGAGGGGGACCCGCGGCTGCACAGACAGGAAGGGAATCAGGCACAGAGGCCAGCCCTGTGGCGAGAAGCTTAGAGAGAAACCAGAAATCGGGACCATAGCTGTACTCTGGAAAATCCAGACATATTAGGTGTGGAGCCAGACCCTGTCAGCCTCCGTGACGACAAACAAAGCCCACAGGATCTGTGCCTGGGCAAACAGGCACATACCATCAGAACCATTACAGGCTGATAACTCAGAGCGCAACATAGGGAAGTCTGAATTGGGAGCAGTGAAACAATCCTGGTCCATTACTCACAACCTGGGAATAGGCTGCACCAGCTCACAGTGCCTCAGGCGATTAAAACCACAGTGACCCTGAAATCCACCTGTAAGCAACGACAGATAGCCAAGTAACTCGTCCCCTGCACCAAATCATCCACTGTGGTTCCAAGCACAGAAAACAGACAGCTAAACGCATCCAATGGCCAAAGGTCAAAAAAAAAATAGAAATCAAGGAAATATGACTCCAACAAAGCAGAATCATCCTAGCTCATCCAATTCAGATGACCACACACCAACAGAAACACATGAAAACGTTGACAATTCTACATTATGGAAAGTGATAGAGTCCCTGCAAGAAGAACTTAAATCTATGAAGGAATTCAAAGAAGCCACAATTCTACAAGTCAAAACATGGAACAACACCATTAAAGAGATCCAAGCCAAGGTGACAGAGCTTGAACAGGAAAAGGAAAAAGCAATGAAAGATTTTCATACAAAAACAAGGAAGCTGGAGAAGGAAATGTACAAAACGAACAAAACCATACAAGACATGAAAATAGAAATAGAAACAATAAAGAAAACACAGTCAGAGTTAAAAGAGGAAGTGGAGAACCAAGGGAAGAGAACAGGAACTATGGATGTGAGTATCAACAATAGGATGCAAGAGATGGAAGACAGGATCTCAGGCATGGAAGATTCAGTGGAAGAAATCAATACAACATCCAAAGAAAATGAGAAGGCTAAAAAATCTCTCACCCACAACATCCAAGAAATCAAGGACTCAATGAAAAGACGGAACCTAAGAATTATAGGTATAGAGGAAAGAGAGGACTCCCGACTCCAAGGTCCAGGAAATATCTTCAACAAAATCATAGAGGAAAACTTCCCAAACCTGAAAAAAGAGATGCCAATAAAAATCCAAGAGGCTTACACAACACCAAACAGATTAGACCAGAAAAGAAACTCCTCTCGCCACATAATAATTGAAACTCCAAATGTACAGAACAAAGAAAGAATATTAAAAGCTGTAAGAGAAAAAGGTCAAGTCATATACAATGGCAGACCCATCAGAATTACACCTGACTTCTCCTCAGAAACTTTAAAAGCTAGAAGGGCCTGGTCAGATATACTACAAGTCCTGAGAGATCATAGGTGCCCAGCCAGACTACTTTACCCAGCAAAACTCTCTATCAACATAGATGGAGAAAACAAGATATTCCATGACAAAATCAAATTTAAACAATATCTACCCACAAACCCAGCCCTACAGAAAATCCTAGAAGGAAAATCCCAACCCAGAGAAGAAAACTCCACCCAAGAAAACAAAGGGAATAGAAAAGCCCTCAGCAACTAAACCAAAAGAGGCACAGGAGCACCACCTATACCAAACTAATGGGAAATAACAACCCCAGGTCACTAATATCCATCAACATCAATGGACTCAACTCCCCAATAAAAAGACATAGGTTTACAGAGTGGATCCGCAAGCAAGATCCTTCCTTATGCTGTATACAAGAGACACATCTAACTACGAAAGATAGGCACTGCCTCAGAGTAAAGGGCTGGGAAAAGGTTTTCCAAGCAAATGGACCCAGGAAGCAAGCTGGAGTAGCCATCCTAATATCAAACAAAACAGACTTCCAACTGAAGTTAATGAAGAAAGACAAAGAAGGGCACTATATACTCATTAAAGGGAATATCCATCAAGAGGAAATCTCAGTACTGAACATCTATGCCCCAAATACAAAGGCACCTACTTTCGTAAAAGAAACACTTCTAAAACTTAAAGCGCACGTCAATCACAACACATTAGTAGTGGGAGACTTCAACACCCCACTCACAACAATGGACAGATCATCAAGACAGAAGACAAACAGAGAAATATTGAGTCTAACAGAGATCATGAAACAAATGTACCTAACAGATATCTACAGAACGTTTCACCCAAACACAAAGGAATACACCTTTTTCTCAGCACCTCACAGAACCTTCTCCAAAATCAACCACATAATTGGTCACAAGGATAGTCTCAATAGATACAAGAAAATTGAAATAACACCTTGTATCTTATCAGACCACCACAGAATAAAGCTGGTCTTCAACAGCAAAAGAATCAACAGAAAGCCTACACACACATGGAAATTGAACAGCTCCTTACTGGATGACCACTGGGTCAGGGAAGAAATAAAGAAGGAAATCAAAGACTTCTTAAAATCCAACAACAATGAAGACACAACATACCCAAACCTATGGGATGCATTGAAAGCTGTGCTACGAGGAACGTTCATAGCACTAAGTGCTTTCAAAAAGAAAATTGTGACAGCTCATATTAGTGAACTAACAGCTAAGCTGGGTGAATTGGAAAAAAAAGAAACAAACACTCCCAAGAAGAGCAGAAGACAGGAAATCATCAAACTTAGAGCTGAAATCAACAGCTTAGAATCAAAAAGAACTATACAAAGAATCAATGAAACCAAGAGTTGGTTCTTTGAGAAAATCAACAAAATAGACAGACTCCTAGCCAAATTAACTAAAAGGCAAAGGGAAAGAACACAAATCAACAAAATCAGAAATGAAAAGGGAGAAATAACAACAGACATTGAGGAGATCCAGAAAATATTCGGGCATTACTTTAAAAACCTATATTCCACTAAATTTGAAAATCTAAGCGAAATGGACAATTTCCTCGATAAATTTCACCTACCAAAACTAAATCAAAATCAGATTAACAGCTTAAACAGCCCAATAACACCTAAGGAAATAGAAACAGTCATTAATAATCTCCCAACCAAAAAAAGCCCAGGGCCAGATGGCTTTAGCACGGAATTCTACCGGACCTTCAAAGAGGAACTAACACCACTACTTTTCAAACTCTTCCACCACATAGAAACAGAAAGATCACTGCCAAACTCATTCTGTGAGGCCACTGTCATTCTGATTCCTAAACCACACAAAGACCCAACAAAGAAAGAGAACTTCAGACCAATCTCCCTCATGAACATAGATGCAAAAATACTTAATAAAATACTAGCAAACCGAATTCAAGAACACATCAAAAGTATCATACACCATGATCAAGTAGGCTTCATCCCTGGAATGCAGGGATGGTTCAATATACGAAAGTCTATCAATGTAATTCACCACATAAACAAGATGAAAGAAAAAAACCACATGATAATCTCGCTAGATGCAGAAAAAGCATTTGACAAAATCCAGCACCCCTTCATGCTAAAAGTTCTGGAGAGAACGGGCATACAAGGACCATACCTAGAAATAATAAAGGCAATATACAGCAAGCCAGTAGCCAACATCAAATTAAATGGAGAGAAGCTTGAAGCATTTCCTCTAAACTCAGGGACAAGACAAGGATGTCCACTTTCACCATATCTCTTCAATATAGTACTTGAAGTCCTTGCTAGAGCAATAAGACAACTAAAGGAGATCAAAGGGATAAAAATTGGAAATGAAGAAGTCAAATTATCCCTATTCGCAGATGACATGTTAGTATACATAAGCGACCCCAAAAACTCCACCAAAGAACTGTTACAGCTGATAAACAACTTCAGCAAGGTGGCTGGATACAAAATTAACTCAAAAAAAATCAGAAGCCCTTCTTTATACAACAAACAAATATACTGAGAAAGAAATAAGGGAAACAACCCCCTTCACAATAGCCACAAACAACATAAAATACCTGGGGGTAACTAATCAAGCATGTAAAGGACCTATACAACAAGAACTTCAAGCCCCTGAAGAAAGAAATGGAAGAGGCCTTTAGAAGATGGAAAGATCTCCCATGCTCATGGATAGGTAAGATCAACATAATAAAAATGGCTATCCTACCAAAAGCAATATATAGATTTAATGCAATTCCTATCAAAATACCAACACAATTCTTTATAGACCTGGAAAAAGCTATTCTCAACTTCATATGGAACAACAAAAAGCCCAGAATAGCTAAATCAATCCTGTCCAATGAAAAAATATCTGGAGGTATCACCATCCCAGATTTCAAGCTGTACTACAGAGCAACAGTAATAAAAACAGCATGGTACTGGTATAGAAACAGACCAGTGGATCAATGGAATTGAATTGAAGACCCAAACATGGATCCACACACCTATGGCCAACTAATCTTTGACAAAGAAGCCAAAAACGCACAATGGAAGAAGGACAGCATCTTCAACAAATGGTGCTGGTCCAACTGGATGTCCACTTGCAAAAGAATGAAATTAGACCCATACCTATCACCTTGTACAAAACTTAATTCCAAGTGGATCAAAGATCTTAACATAAGGCCGGCCACACTAAACATATTAGAAGAAAAAGTAGGAGAAACCCTCGAACTCATTGGCACAGGTGACAACTTTCTGAACAGAACACCAACAGCTCAGGACCTGAGATCAACAATCAATAAATGGGACCTCATGAAACTGAAAAGCTTCTGTAAGGCAAAGGACACTATCATTCGAACAAAACGGCAACCAACAGACTGGGAGAAAATCTTCACCAACCCCACATCTGATAGAGGGCTATTATCTAAAATCTACAAAGAACTCAAGAAACTAAATGCCAAGAAACCAAATAATCCAATCAAAAAATGGGAGATGGAGCTAAATAGAGAATTCACAAAGGAGCAATCCCTAAGGGCTGAGAGACACCTGAAGAAATGTTCAACATCCTTAATCATCAGAGAAATGCAACTCAAGACGACCCTGAGATTCCACCTAACACCTGTTAGAATGGCTAAGATAAAGAGCTCAAATGATAGCGCATGCTGGCGAGGGTGTGGAGAAAGGGGAACCCTACTCCATTGCTGGTGGGAGTGCAGGCTTGTGCAACCACTATGGAGGTCTGTCTGGCGATATCTTAGAAATCTAGGAATAACCTTGCCTCAGGACCCAGCCATACCACTTCTGGGTATACACCCAGAGGACCTCTCACGGAGACACAGGGAAGTCTCCTCATCTATGTTCATAGCAGCCTTATTTGTAATAGCTAGAAATTGGAAACAACCCAGATGTCCCTCAACTGAAGAATGGATTAAAAAATTGTGGTACATCTATACAATGGAATATTACTCAGCTATCAGAAACAATGAAATCATGCAATTTGCAACCAAATGGATGGATCTAGAGGAGCTCATCCTGAGTGAGCTAACCCAGTCTCAGAAGGATGCACATGGCATCTATTCACTTATAGTAGGATTTTAACTATATCGTACAGGATATCTGTACTATAACCAACACATCAAAAGGAACATGGACATAATTTTTTTTATCTTTTTCTTTTTCCTTCTTTTTTTTCTTTTTTCTTTTTCCTTTTCCCTTCTCTTTTTCCTCTCTTTTTTTGTTGATATTCTTTGTTTTTGTGGGTCTGTGTGTTTGTTGGTCTTTTTTTTTAGTATTCCCCCAGTAGCAATGAGACACCATTCACTGGCAGTACTGCCTCATAGGCCCCTGGTGAATGAAGAGGCTCTTGGCCCTCATATGACTCCTGATCTGTGGTGAGAGACTGTTAGGCAGGGACACTCCACCCCAGAGGAACAAGACGGAAGGGTCAGGGGGTAGAGCATGGGAGGGTGGGGCTGGGAAGTGGGAAAAGAGGACAATATGATAAGGATGTAACCTGAAGCAACAAACAAATAAATTTATTAACTAAAAAAAAAAAAAAAAAAGGCAGGTGGCAGGGCTGAAACACTGTAAATGGAATAGAGGATACAGCCATTCGGCCTGGTTTTACAGACCTCCAGGTGTAGAGAAGACGTGGAACTAAGGTAAAATACAAGAGAATTGTGGTATTGGCCCATGCCTTTGACTTCAGCGGAGATGGGGGTGGGGAGCACCGTAGAGCTGGTGGTCTTATGTATTCTGGAGTCATAGGGAGCGGGGTGGTGAGGGTGCATACTCTTGGTCCCAGCTCCCAGCACACTGGAGACAGAAATGGGTAGATCCCGGAGCTCAGGGTCAGCCTGATGCAGGGAAAACTCTAAATAGAGAAAGACTTCAATCCAGGAGTGGTGGAACACATCTTTGATCCCTTCAGATGGGAAACACAGGTCCCTGATCCCAATAATTAGAGTTCAGAGACACACACATGGGATTTGGAGGGACCTAGGTTTGAGGCTACTTACAAAAGGCCTTCTCGATGCAGGCAGATTGTCCTTTGGGATCTCAAAATATATACACTAGAGCTGGTTTAGCTCCAAGGTGACAGAATGATTTTTTTCTTTAACCCGGATTGAAAGATAACGCTTTGTATGTTGTCAGAAGGCCAAATTTGCTTCAGGAGAAGTACTACCTAGCCCCCCTCCCAAAAAAAAGAGGGCAATTGTCCTAGGGTTGGGATTGGGGCAGGGCTCTGTTCTTATCGTTCCAGGAGAATCGAAGCGTCCATTAGGGGAGCCCGGGGACGGCTGGACAGTGGAAACCTCAGCAGAGAGCAGAATCAGGCACCAAGGAGGACGAGTGACCCAGTTGATTCTGCCTGGCAGACTTCCTCAATAGCTGTCTCCATCGGGGGCCTGCAACCACCACAGCAATCCAATGTCACTGGGACCGCTCAGCTCTACACAATGCCCCGACAGGAACCTCAGTGAAGCCTGCAAGATCAGCTTCTGCCTACAAACCCCTTAGGTCATCTAAACAGCTGAGAACAGAAGGACTGAACATAAAAGGAGTGTACTAACATTTTTAACCATTTTTCCCATTTGGGTTCGGGCCCCAAACAGGTCTACTACGACCCAAATCAGCAGTAAGTCACTTTAAGAGAGTGACGTCCCATGCCCAGTGGGTGGGGAAGGTGTTTCTCCACCCTTCTTTTTGGTTATTTGAAGGATAACTGAAAACTGATATGTAGGGGAAGAGACTACAAGCTGATAAATGGTCCTGTCTTAATGGGTTTTGGAGGTTAGCCCCAGGGACTTCCTACTTTTCCTTTTCTGTATCCTCCTTCCTCTCCTATGTAGGAGTGCATGGGCTTGAGAAAAATGAGATATAGACATAGCACAGGAAGGTCCAAGAAGAAGGGGCAGAATATTGAATATGCCCTTATACCTTTGTATATTGACACAAAATTAGTAGTTTATTTGGCTAAAGTGGTATTGACCATTGTTTATTGTGCAAAAATAAGATTGTATTGGATTACATCGGTATTGATCTTTGTATATTTGATACAAAATTAAGATTATAGTTGGCCACCATGGTATTGACCCTTGCATATGGACGTAATATTAAGATTGTATTGGGCTACATAGGCATTGATCTTTGTATATTGATACATAATTAAGAGTATATTTAACCACAATTGAATAGATCTTTGTATATTGATACAAATTTAAAGGTAACGCTTCCTAATGGTATCATATCTAGAGTTACTTAAAAATAAAATGTGAAGCTCTGGCCTCTTGATACCAACCGTCTAAAACGGTCTAGGATAGTTAAGTAAAACAAACTCCTAGTCATGCAAACATGTCACTTTGTTAGCTACTATGACAGTCTATCACAGATATTCTCTAAACTACCCAGTAATCAAGTTGCTAAGAGACAAGCAACATTTGCTTATCTAAATACAAGAGATGGATTGGGCATCTTCAAAAACCCCAAGAGATCTGCAGAATATGGCATTCAAAGATGTTATCTTAAATCAAGATTTTTTTTTGATATCGAGACATTTCAGCGCCTGACAGCACCCCCTATTCTACTCCAAGTAGAAGATAAGCATCGAAGAAACTCCACTGTAAGATGGTTGAATTAGTGGCAAGCCTATCTCTTGGCATGAAAAAACCCCTTGCACCAACTGCAGACAGACTGCTGTCCAAAAAGGACAAAACTTGGTAGCAGGGAAGTCGACAGCCTAACTCTGTCAAGACAGGGTAGGTAAGTCCTTCATAATCCCTGCTCTACAACAAATGTCTGTCAGAGAAACAGGACCCAAAGGCTGAAGACTGATGCAGGAATATATGGAGAGAAAATGGGAACTGTCCAGGCAGTCATTGGTATGTCATTTCTTAGTTTTGGAAGCTGCAGGCCCTGCAGTTTCTATATAAGCAAATATATTTATCCCTCTCAGGTCTCTGAGGTGGTTGAAGAATAGACAGCTAGAGTCTCATAGTTAAATTTTGAGTTGTTTAGGAATCAAGAGGGTGTTATAGATCTAAGAAGATACTCTTAAAAGTGTGTTGCAAGTTAGAATGAATGTTGAGTCACATATAGACCTTTAAACTCATGGAGATGGTTAGATAGTAGAATGTTAAAGTCAGGGGCCAAATATGTATAAACTGGACATTGAGAAGGTATACTGGGCCATTTAACTCTCATAAATGTGGCATATTTATATCTATTGTTTTGTATAATACTTACTGTTATAAGAGAAGGAACCATCTGTTGGACTGAAAGGGGAAACTTCTGGGGGGAAGAGGGTGGAAGGGCAGGATAGGAAGGGGGAATAGGGAGGGGTTTGTTACTGAGATGTAACTTGAAGAAAAAAAAATAAAGTTTAAAAAAAAAAAGAACTTCATGATTAAGCTCTGGTCACAGCTTTCTGGGTGTCTCTAGCTCAAAGTTTCGAACATTTCCACCTTCTAAGGCCTCAGAACCACTGGTCAGTTTCATCAGAACAAGAACTTTGCTTCTTGTTATCAGTTTTCTGCATTATTGATTTTCCCCATTGCTTAGACAAAATTCTTGAGAAATAAAACTCAAGGAAGAGTTTATTTTGTCTTTCAGTTAGAAGGAAATCCACCATGGCAGTGAGGCATGGCAACAGAACAAGAGCTCACACTGTGTCTGTGGTCAGGAAGCATATGGTGATGAGTCCTCGTGCCCAGCTCTCTTTTTCCTTTTGATTCAGGCCAAGGCCTCAGCCCACGGAATGGTGCAGCACACATTTCAGTTGGGTCCTCCCTTCCCACTTAACCCAATCTGGAGTCTCCCCTACAGACATGCAGAGTCTTCTTTCCTGCATGATTCTAGATCCTGACAAGTGACAGTCAGGACTAATCACCACACCCAGCATCACCCTCTTCCTCACTCTTCCTTCAAGTCTTTTCCTCCATATTCCCATCCTATACTTGGAGAATCTGTGCAGAGCAGGTGTTCTGTGGAACAAGCCACACCTTGGCAGTGTCTGGGGCTGTCTTTAGATGATGCTGTACATGTTTGGGAAGAAAGCATACAGGTGCCACATACGTGGTGCATGATATAAGCCTGGCCTGTCAACTGTCTTTCTGTCTAGACACCATATTGAGGGTGTCTCATTACTTTCTGCATCTACACCCTATAAACAAGTTGTCAGGCCCAGCCCAAGAGCAGAGGGGGAGGGTCGAGCTCATCTCCTAGAGGCAGGAAAATCAAAGACAACATCAGACCCCTGGCATCCTTGGCAGAGAGACTCTGCATCTGCATGGCACATGCGGTTTCTCCATCATGTCCTGTCTCCACACCTGTCCAGAGGTGTTGCCATGACAGCATCTTGTCCTCTTTTCTTTTACACTGGACAGCTGGAATGGTCTGTAAGGAAGAGCCGTCTCTGTCCTCTTTACAGTTTGTACACTGAATCCTTTAGATATGCATCACCCCAAGACACACTTCAACTCCTCCCACTTTGGCCTTTGGCTCTGTATCTTCCACAGCTTCAGTGGAAAACCGAGGGCTCCTGTGGGTGATCAGTAGTGTAGACCTTTGACTGCCAGGAAGGGCTGCTCCTGTACTGTTGCTCCCCAAAGAATAATTTTCTGCATGTAACACCCCATTCTGTTCACCATTTTCTCTAAGAACTTGTTAGATAGATGGGCAATAGTCATTTTCTTGGGGGCAAAGTTGTTATTCCAGGAAGACATAAATAAAGCTAATTTACTTTTAAAGTCATTTTCCAATGTGAGGTGACTTACGTTACCACATCATCCCCCACTGAAGTTCTGACCTAAGGTACTTAGGATGTATAGGGGTTTTGGAGAAGAAATCAAGTGAGGTCATTAAGGTGAATTTTGATGCAATATGTCTGGTATCCTTATATAAAAGGGGGGATATTTGTATATAGATATATGGGGGGTGTCCATGTGAAGATGAAGGCTAAGGGAAGGCTATGCATCTATGAGGCAAAAATAGAAACCAACCCAACCTGCAGGAAGAGGAAGAGAGCAGGAAGGCCTCCCAAACTCCCACCCAACCAAGTCTCCTGACCCCTCAGGCCTGGATGCGGAGTGTTCAACACAGGTGTGACTTGAGATCTCTGTTGAGCCCTTGGACATGGTTGGAACCCTTCCTGGGCGTGAGCTCACAGCTTATGCCATCTGTCATTTGAAAGGACAGAAGTCATGAAAACTCTCGATCTGTGTACTGTGAGGATGCTCACTGCCAGCTACACGGTGGGACATGCTTGTTGGATCTACATGTTTGAACTTTGGCATAAGTTTGTGCTACCTTCAGAGGAGTGAGTCATGAGCCAGTGAGGCACATTTCCAAACGCTCACAGGCAGGGCACAGAGCTTGGCCAGCTGCAAACTGAAAACTGGAAGTTACTGGGGGTTGCTCAGCCATTTGATTATTAATTTTTCAACTAGCGTGTTCATCTTCATCACTCTCCAAACTTTCTACGTTTATCTTATCTTATTGGACAGAGCTTATTCTCCCTCTGTGCCAGGATTTAAACTCAGGTCAGTCAGCTCCTAAATCTGTATTCTTAAATGCTATATATACTGTATTTATCTTTAGAAAAACATTTAAAACGGTACTTTTTTTTTGGTCTGGAGTTAATATCTCTAGCGAGACGACTTGAACTGCATTGGCTCCCTTGGAAACCACATGCCGTTATTATTAATAACATCTTTAGTGTGTCGTCTGCAAAGCCTGTGTTTGAGCCATGGCTTCACCACACTTGCAGTGGAATGGGGTTTCCTCAGCTCACTCCGGAGTGCTGACGTCTGTCTCACTGTAGAAAGCCTCCACTTTCCAATACAAGAAGCTGTCTTGGGATCCTAGTGTAAATTCACCTGAGTCGCTAAGGTTCACACCATTCACAAATCCAGCATGGCTGCTTGTGTGCAGGAAGCCGTGCCTTAGGACCCATGAAGCACTGCCCACTTTGCCTGTGGGATTGGATGCTTCCTCTTTGCAAGTCCTTGATTAATGCTGCCCATTTGGGGCCCATAAGGGGCTTCTTGAGTAGGAAGCCAGGAACCTCCTCCATAAGTGGCAGCTTGTTTCGGCCATGTCCCCCTTTCTTAAACATCAACATTTCGTGCCCTGGTCTTTACCCCATCCTCATACATCATTCAGTAAAAACTTAATTTTTTTTTTAATTTAAGAATTTAAAAAAATCTTTTTATTTTACATTCCAATCTCATCCCCCTCCCTCCCCTCCTCCCATTCCCACCCTCCCACCCACTTCTCCTATATCCTCTCCCCACCACCCAGTAACAACCCACTCTGTTATATCAAGCTGCATCAGGACTAAGTGACTCCTCTCGAAAACTTAATTTTAAATCTCAAATAGAAGTAAAAATATGCTGCTTATTAAAGGTGAAAAAGATTGGTTTTCTGGTGATGTGGTAAATGGTACCATGCTTGTGCATGGTACGAAAGACAAATATCTGATTACATATTGGTTTCTATTTTTGTGTTTTGGATACAGTCTTTAAACCTTTGCTGACACCTCATCCCCATCCATCAATGGAAGCTCTCTAGACCTATTCCTCACTCACAGTAGGACCTATGGTGGGAAAAGTCATCCCAAATGAAAACCTTGCCAACTCCTCTTGTCCTCTGGCCCCTGTCCCTTAGTGATTTCCTGGTGCTATAACCAAATATCTGGTGACAAATGCCTTGAGGCAGGAAGGGTTTACTGTGGCTCACAGGCTGAAGGTATGGTCAGTCATGCTGGAGCTTGTTAACAAGAGCTGCACATGAGCCGCCATAGAGGGAGCCGCCATAGAGGGAGCCGCCATAGAGGGAGCTGCCATAGAGGGAGCTTTCCCACAGCTATGCTTATTATGCAGAGGGAGGGGAACGGGATGGTGCTACCCACAATCAGGGTGATTTTCCTCTTTGGTTAACCCTCCCTGGAAAATCCCTCCCAGGCAAATCTAAAGGCATGTTTCACTACTTCCCCAGGAGTGTCTTCATCCAATCAAGTGGACAGTTGAGAAAAAACATCACAGGAGTCACATCCTACAAAGAGCGTTTCCTTGTGGGATGCTGCATATTCTGTTATGACTCTACTGCTTAAAATGCCTAACCAAGCCACCTCCTGTCTCCTCATCACTACCCCAAGAACCTCACGATGTCCCCCCCAACTGTTCTCCCATCCTGGTGGCTCCACTGTACCTTGTTTGATCTTTTCCTGCCTGTGAGCTTCCTGTAAGTCAGGCAGAGAGAGCTTCAGGGTTTCAGCTGTCACTCACGCTGTGGTAGGCTTTTGTGATGAGTTACCTTAAGTCATCCATATGCTCCTATAAGTATCCTCTCACTCATAATCCCGTAAGTAACCCAATAGATCAACTGGTTCGCCAATTTTTCTTTTGGTTTGTCACTGGTTTTCTATCTGGGGTGAGCAGACACTTTCCCATGTCTTCTTACAAATAGTGTCACACACTGGTGACCTTCATTTCTTAAAGGTTCCACAGCTCCCCAAAACAGCACCAAGAGTTGGGGACCAAATGTTGAAATGCGTACGCCTGTGGGGAACATTTCACACTTGAACCTCACTTTGCATCAGGGCTCGAAGGGTTAGCAACATTGCTGTGGGCGATGGATGACCAAAGGTCCTTCTTTTCTGTTCTATACCCTTCATACAACTGAAATAATTAAGGGTTATTTGTACTTGTAAATGTATCAATTTATAATCCTAGGAAAGATTGCATTTTGATTATTACATGCTTTCTTGACTTCCAAATAACTTATTTTGGAGTTTTAAAGCCCATTGGCTTTAAACTTATGCAGCAGCAAAACCATTTCCTCTTAATAACTTTTTTAAGAGACACAAATAAGAATTTAGGCCCCAAACTTAGAATAGATGGTGTAGTAATGAACACATGGTTCTTCCACATACTAGCAATTGATTTTCTGAGTCTAAAATGATTACAAGCCAAAGAGCTATAAAAAGGAGTCTCATTCCGGGAAATAATGAGCAATGGATATTTCACAGAAGCCCTGCAAGAATTGGGTATATGCGTTAAAAACCTATAACCTGCTTCCTTTCCTCTTTGGGTCCCGGACTCCTGGTGTGTATGTGGAGCTTGGTCTCATGACAGCCAGTCTCTTCCCCCAAATCCTGGGATGGCAAAAGAATTCACTGTTTAAAACAGTACAGATTTAAGCAGGCATTCTCAGATGCCTGAGCTCTTGACTCCCCTAAACCACAGGATTGCCCCTGGCTGGCCCTGCCTTTCTCTCGATCTCCACTGGACACCACTGCCTTTCATTTGTCCCAGGAAACAGCTGTTTTAATGCACTTTCATTTCAAAGTGGGACGCTTTCATCTCTGATCAAATGCAGAGTGACATGTATCGGAAGCACATTTCCCTGGCTCTTTGACACTGTTGCAGAGGGCCTTTAGTCATTTATAGCTTTGTGATTTCAAATGTCAAATGTGTCAGCCGGCTGGTGGATAGCACTTGCAGGCTGCTGGACGCAGCTGTTGCCCATCTCATGAGAGCCTACTGGGTCAAGTCCTCTGGGGGTGGGGGTTGGCCACAAAGGCTTGAAGGAACGAGTGCATGTATGTATGTGCCTGATCGAGAGGCTGAAGCCCTACTCATGAAAGTGAGGCCCTGAAGACACCATTTGAGATTGTCTAAATCCCCATGGTGCTAGTCTGTTCTGAGTCTTTTAAGCAGCATCGAGAGCATTTGAATATCACAATCATAGAAGGGAATATTTGTAAGGAAGCTGTGATGTTTTTAAGCAGAAACAAATGAGGAAATTAAAATGACAATGATGAATTTCGTGTAGCTCCTTCGGTGTCATGAGAAGAAAGTATCTTCAATTATACAGAGATCTAGGCTGCTGGAAAGGCTTTGACTGCTAGAAAAGCTGTTTGCTCACCCCCAGGCATATGGCAAGAACTGCTGGAGAAGGCAAGCTGGTGACATCACAGTAACATGTTGTGTGGAGGTGCCCACTGTGTGCCTGCCATGTGCCTGTCCTGTGACTGTGTGCGGTCACAGCAGGAGGCTGTGGTGAAAGCCGCGCTGTTGCAATTCCTGAACTCCGTTTCCAGAAGCTTCAGGACACAGTGCCTTCTTCGTTCCAGTTTCCTTTTTTTTTTCATGTTTATTTATTACTTCAAGTTACATCTCCATCACAGTGCCCTCTTCCCACCCCTCCCTCTCCCACCCATCCCACTCCTCCGATATGGAGTGTCCCTACGTATCAGCCCCTCTCAGTTCAACTTTCCTTTTTTGTTGCTGTGATCAACATCATGGCAAAACCCAACCCACTGGGTAGCAAAGGATTTATTTGGCTTATGGGCCACAGTCCATCATCGAGAGAAACCAGGGCAGGAAGTGAAACAGAGGCCAGGAGGAGTGCTGTGTACTGGCTTTCTCCTCATGGCTTGTACAACCTGGTTTCCTAGATAACTCATCGCTCTGGGTAGCACCTCCCACAGGTGAGCCTTCCCTCATCAACTATTAATCAAGAAAATGCCCCATAAACATACCCATGGACCAGCGTGATGGAGGCGATTCCTTAACTGAAGTTTCTTCTTACTATTATCCAACTCTAGTTTGTGTCAAGCTGACAAAAACCAACCAGTGAACTTCCTCACTCCCAGACGCCAGCTCTCTGTATCCATTTGGTCTGTTTTGATGACTCACCTCAGAGATTATCGTCCTGAAAATCTTCAAGTTCCCAGTCTGGACCAGTGGCTTCCTTCTCCTGTGATCTGGGGAACCTGGACTCCTCTCCTTTCCATACTTGTCCCACTACAGAAGGAATCCTGGGTGGAGGCTGCTGACCGGGGTAGTCCAGCTGATGGAGGGAATGGCTGGTGGCCAACAATGGGCTCTAGCATCCAATGGGAAAATGATATAGGCCCACACATGCCTGTCTTTTAGTATACTTTCATTCCTCTTCTCATCCAGCTACCATCTGGACTTGGAACTAGGACCCTGCACAAACAAACACACACTGCACAGGGAGCTGAATGAACTCTCATTTCTTCTACAAAGTTCTGAGACAGCAGCTCCTTCATGATCCCGCCTCAGAAAGCTGGACGCTGCTTGCTCCTGCCATGGGTGACTTCAGGCCTTGATCTCCTGTTCCAAGAGTATTAACTTTGGAAAACTTGCATGTGTCAATGTTTCCTCTGTCCTTCTGAGGTGGTCAACAGTCCATGAGTATCTCAATTCAGGGTTTGGGAACCATACCTTGAAATGGAATCATCCAGAAAGATGGAGTCATATCTCCCTACCTCGTGGGAAGGTGTGAGCCTTAGATAAACGCTACTCAGCCATAGCAGATGGCTAATTGTAGGGTCAGCCTCCCTCAGTACCTCCTGGATTCCCTTCAGCATAGCACAGCAATTCGGAAACCTCTGTCTCTGGCCTCAGTGGACTGAGCTATGGCTGTACTGGAATGTCTCCTCATGGCCATGGTATTTTGAGTGACCCCTCAAGCCTCCAAATCCAGAGACAAAAACTGGTTTCACCCATTCAGTACTAGATGACCTGCTCTGAAGTGAGTTCTAGAACAGTCTGGGATACGCTCCCCCGACGGAAGCTGAGGAACTATGCCACCATCCCTGGGCTGGATGAGGCTGGCAAAGCTGGGGTGGGGGGGAGTCAAACAGCGGGTGTGACCAGTCTCCTGGGAACCCACTTTCTATAGCAGCTGAAAAGAGTGAGACCCAAGTGATGGTCCCCAGGGTCTGTTGGTAGAGACTTCCAGATGAATTCTACAAGCACCACAGGTAGAGGCTGTGAGCCCTGTCAGGCCTAGCACCTACCCTGCTACCTCTGTCGTCTTCCATGGAGGACAATGAGAGAAGTTCAGACTTACTGACAGGTGTGAGACGACCTCTGCTCAGAGTATCTCTAGCTACTAGAGTACATCCCATCCCTGGACCACATCCAGCAATCACTGGCCCTCAGAGGCTCCTGTTAGTGCTTCTCCACCGACATCCTCGGAACATTACTGAAATCCGGAAGTCACGTGGTACCGGGTCACTCTGAGTTCTGACCTCCTCTTTCTTCTTAAAGGTTAATGTCTTCTTAGCATTAAAACAACAAAATTCAGAAAAATAAAAGTAACTGCTGTCACCTGTGGATATCGGCTCTGAAGGGTTTTGAATGCAATACTCAGTGTCGGTCCCCAAGTCACCCTGTAGTAAAAGCCACGTTCTTTCCTTGGGGCACCGAGAGACAAGGGAACTTCTCATGGCCTTGAGGCTGGGAAAGGGGACTCCTGGCACATTTCTCTTCACCAGTTCTTTGCATTCTAGTTTAAGGTTCCAGAGTGTGAACAGAATGGGACTGTCTACTTCCAGGGTGAGGAGAGATACTGGGGTACTGGACCCCTCCACAGGGATCCTTCTGCTTGAGCTAGGCGGCTCTGCTGGGTGGGGTGGAGCAGGAACGCTAGTGGATCCTGCTGTATGAGCTAGGTGCCTCTGCTGGGTGGGGTAGATGAGGGATACTAGTGGATCCTGCTGCGTGAGCTAGGCGCCCCTGCTGGGTGGGGTAGGGCAGGAACACTAGTGGATCCTGCTGCACGAGCTAGGTGCCCCTGCTGGGTGGGGTGGGCAGAAACGCTAGTGGATCCTGCTGCATGAGCTGGGCGCCTCTGTTGGGTGGGATGGGGCAGGAACGCTAGTGGATCTTGCTGTATGAACTAGGCGCCCCTGCTGGGTGGGGTAGGGCAGGAACGCTAGTGGATCCTGCTCTATGAGCTAGGTGCCTCTGCTGGGTGGGGTAGGTGAGGGACACTAGTGGATCCTGCTGCGTGAGCTAGGCGCCCCTGCTGGGTGGGATGGGGCAGGAACGCTAGTGGATCTTCTGTATGAACTAGGCGCCCCTGCTGGGTGGGGCGGGGCAGGAACGCTAGTGGCCCCTCTCCCAAAGATGCTTTCCCAACAAGTTCTGCTTCCTGCTTTTGTGACTTCATGTAATATTGGTGCAGACACCTCCTCAGGACTGTCCTCGTCAAATGGCCACATGTCTCATACAGGTGTAGTTGTTCCTCTCAGCACCATGGGACGTACAAACCTTGGTCATCCCATAGGCCCAAGAAACAAGGTTCTCAAAGTGATAATGGTTGTCACGTTCCATTTTATTCATGGATTTGGGGATATTTTGATAAAATTAAAAGCAAGTACTTTTAAGTTACAAACTATACCCCTCTTTTTTCATGTCTCTACTATATTCTTCATCTTTGATTTGAAGGTGCTTTTCATTGTATGTGCACAAAATTAACCCTTTTTTATTAATTTGTTTTTTCAAGTTACATCTTGATCAAAGTCCTTCCCTTCTTCTCTCTAGGTCCCTCCTCCCTCCCTCCTTCTTCCCCATCTCTGTCCTCTCCTTCTCCTCTCTAGGCCCCCCTCCCTCCCTCCTTCTTCCCCATCTCTGTCCTCTCCTTTCTCCTCTCTAGG
>CAJQZJ010033015.1:6238802-6273120 GCA_907164525.1 Lophiomys imhausi | reverse complement strand
AGGTCCCTCCTTCTTCCCTCCTTCTTCCCCATCTCTGTCCTCTCCTTCTCCTCTCTAGGTGCCACCTTCCCTCCCTCCTTCTTCCCCATCTCTGTCCTCTCCTTCTCCTCGGATGAAGGGAGCCCCCACTTATCAAACCCTCTTGTCACATGAAGGCTAAGAGCTTCCTCTTTTGCTGGGGCTTGATATGGCAGCCCAACTAGGGTAAGGTGTTCCACCATCAAGCATCAGAGTCCATGGCTTGCTGCTGGGTGGAGTTGCAAAATTAGCCCTTTATGATACAAAGAACAAATATTTATTTTGAAGGTATGGCTTGTGTTTGTGGTGGCCATGCTGTAGCGTGATGCTGAAGATTTGCTTCACACACCAATTTTCAATAATTTCAGTGAGCTCAAGGAGTGAGTAGTTTCCTGGTTTGAGTCCTTTTAGATGGTCCTTCCCATTCAGTGTTCTCCAAGTATTTTCTGCTGGAGATTTGATGGCTTTTATTTTACTTTTGCTCTCTTATCTATGTGGGATTGGTTTGGTCTGCAGTACAAGCTTAGAATGCGTCTACTTTATCTGAGGGAATGGGTCGTTTGTCATGTGCAGTAATGTACTGATTCTCCATTGCTGTTCAGTGACACACACATTATAAACCAAGTCACCCCACAATCTAGAATGTGTTCTCTCCCTCTGCTGGACAATGCACCTGGCACAGCTTTGAAGATGCTCAGGTTGCTCGGACTCTGATAATCAGGCAGAACTAGACAGGCTGCACTGTTTCATTTTCCTGGCTATTTGTATCTTTTCTCATTCGAAGTAAAACTCACAATTGCAGTCTATTTCCAGTACTGAGAATTTTTTTTTTGCTACAATAAGAGTTCGAATTAACCTAAAACAACATCTCTGATACTGAGCTTTTTACAAGGCAAATCTTTGTGTTTGTTCTTGTTTCTTTGTATCATGTAAAATTTTCCTGACACAGTTCTATGGTGTCTCTCAGCATCATCTCTATCTGGTTGTCCTTTTTTGGAGACTTTTCTCATATTGTAGCTCATGGTGCCCTTAACATGTGGTGCACACAACTGTTTATCTTGGCAGCTGTAAACACCAGCATTGTGCCATCTGAGATCCACTAAAATAAAGTCAGTGTTTTTATTCTAGCTTGAACTTTGAACTCTTGCTGACTCAGTTTCTTCCCCTACATTCTCCTTTTGTAATGGCTTTCCTGAACTTCATGCATTATTTTTCTATTTTATTTTACTTAAAATTTTGTCTTGTATTTCCTCAAGCATAGCCTTTCTAGATTGATTTAAAATATTGGCATCTTCCTTGGATCCCTCTAAGTAGGGAAAATAAAAGAGAAATCAGAAGTGGATGGAGAGACGGAACTGAACAGGAACCTATAGTAACTGCCATTGGAGAGGATTTATCCAGCAGATAATGGAACAGATGCAGATATCCACAGCCAAACATTAAGCAAACTCGGGGAGTCTTGTTGAAGAGTTAGGGGAAGGTTTGAGGGAGCTGGAAGGATCAAGGATACCACAAGGAGACCTGCATAGACAACCTGGGCCCATGAGGTCTCATAGAGACTAAACCACCAACCAAAGAACTTGCATAGACTGGTGCTAGGCCTCCTACACATATGAAGCTAAAAGGCTGCTTGGTCCTCAAGTGGATCCCCTAACAATTGGAGCAGGGACTATCTCAGACTTGGTCTCTGTTGCCTCCCTCTGGACTCCATTTTCCTAGCAGAGTTGCCTTGTCTTGCCTCAGTGGAAGAGGAGGCACTTAGTCCTGATGCAATTTGATGTGCCTGAGTGGGTTGGTGGTGGTGGCATATGTGGGAAGTGGGTGGGAGGGTGGGACTGGGAAGAGAGGAGGGAGGGGGATTGAGATTGGAATGTAAAATAAACAGATAAATTTTTTTAAATTAAAAAATATTGGCATCTCCTTAAAGAAATTTGTCATGTGAAGTTTTATCAGCTACCAGAGTCTACTCCTTAAACAAGAATTAAATGTAAAAATTCTTGCTCATCAGGGACAGTAGCAACAGTACTCCCAATAGCCCAGACACCTCCCACTAGGCTCACTCTCCTTCTTTCCTTCCTTCCATTATCTATCCACCACCAATCTATCTGCTGCCTACAACCATACTATATCATCTGTTATTTTTCTGCCATTCTCAGTCTATCATCAATGTCATCTATGTATAATCTATCAAGCCATATCTATCATTTATCTATAATCTATCATCTAAATATTATCTTCCTATATTTTTCTTCACTCTGTCTACCATCTAACTGCCATCTATCAATCTATTATCTATTCTATCATCCATCTAGTATATATGTATATATCATTTGTTGTTATATTCATCTATTTATCATTTATCTATCCATTCACTGATCTACCTACCTCCCTACCTGCCAATTACCTCTACCTACATCTAAATGTCAATGTCTTTCCAAAATTTCTGGGTAGCAGGCCAATCCAGTGTGATAGTACTGAGAGGTGAGATGTTGAGGGTGATCAGGACCTGATTGTGAAATCCTCTTGACTGAATTTGGTGTCTTTATAAGGATGCATAAGGGCCAGATGCCACAGTGGGAAAACACTGGAGAAGGTGGTGTTCTAGCAGTCAGTGGGTTCAGAAATCCATTGGATGTGCAGAGCTCAGCTCTGAGGAAAAGAAGGACCATGGCTGCCACTTTGTAGAGATTTTTCTGGCTTTCAACCCCTTGAATCTGGGCGCTTTGTCCATGCAGACTGAGAAGATCCATATGCCAGCCCTGTGCTGGCCTGTACTGCTGTTCCGGGCTGTAGCAGGAATCCCTTCGAAGCTGTTTTTGCTGGGCATCTGGAGGCAAGGTGTCTGTGTAAATGGAAGGCTGCTCTTCTGCCATGAGGGGTCAGGGCAGTGAATTTCCTGGAAAGGCCAGAGAGTGTTCCTAGGAAGGTGAAACTGGGGATGTGGAAGAAACAAATGTGGAGTCAAGAACCTGGGAACTGTTCCCTCAGATCATTTGTGCCAAACCCCCGCTCTGACTCTTAATGGCTTATTGCTGTAGCCATAAGAGCATCCCTCAGTCCTCATCAGAGAAGCTCCTCCTTCTTGTTGTCAGCTACCACAAAGATCTCCTAAAACTGGTTAATGTGTAGAGAATTAGAGGCTGCAGAGTGTTCAGCTCTAAACAGGACATATATATTGCATCTCTCCTCCAAAGGCACAGGGAGGGATCTTTGTGGAAGACAGGGTGAAAAGTTTTTAAGAGCCAGGGGTGTTAATAACATCAAAGAAACAAAACAGTGTTTTCCAGACACAATGGAGTAGTTTCACGTATAAACTCATAGCAGTTGTGACAACAGACACAAGACTTCTGCAAGTTCCAGTCCAATAGAAGCCCAGTGTGAAAGAGGAATGGTGGGCACAGATTCCCACCGCTAGCTGGGAAGCCTTTGGTAGCTGCTGGGAGAGGAAATGTGCTAGTTACTATTCTATAGCTATGAAGAGACACCATGACCAAAGCCATTTACAGAAGAAAGCATTTATTGGAAAATTACAGTTACAGATAGTTAGAATCCATGACCATCATGGCAGAGCCATGACAACAGGCAGGCAGGTGCAGTGCTGGCTGGAGCAGGAACTGAGGAGCTCAGATCTGATCCACAAACACAAGACACAGAAATAGAGAGAGGACAGTGATAAAAAAAGGGAGAGAGAGGGAGCCAGAGAGGGAGCAAGGGAGAGAAAGAGATTGAGAGAGAGAGAGAGAGAGAGAGAGAATGTTAACTGGGCCTGGTGTGAGCTTTTTGAAACTTCAAAGCTTACCCCAAGTAACAAACCTTCTTTAACAAGACCACACCTCTTAATCCTTCCCACACAGGTCTACCAACTGGGGAAAAACTACAAATATATCAGCTAGTGGGGGCCAGTCTCACTTAAACTACCACGGAGAGAATCAATTTTCCTTAGGTTGACCATACACTAGGACAGGCCCCACTCCCAAGACTGGCAGGGCAATCAAAGTCAATAGGAAACAAAAAAGAAATTTTAAAGTTGCAGGGGAAGGGATGGAAGCCATTTTGACTTGTGTTTTTATTCCCCCCCCCCCCCCCAGCCCTCTCTTTTCCCCATTGTCCCCCTGTCACTCCCCTCTTCTTTCTAAACACCCTCAGGCTTTTCCATTACCTTCCCTCCACTTAAGACCCCTTTCCCTCATGACTCCTGCTCTCTTCTGCAGGTGTGCACATACACACATTCAAACCCACATTCCACAAGTGAACCAACATTCTTGTGTGTCTGATGTACACTGTATGGAAACTAACCATGTGGACATTTCAGTTTGCTATTGATGGCAGATTTATTTAATTGTCCCTTTTTAGGTTTAGGGAGAACAAGAAGTGGGTCTGGTAGCTAGTTCGCATACAACCCAGGACACACACAGCATTGACCTGTCATCCCTGAAAACTAGAAGGAATTCACTTCCTACAGAAGTTCGGAGTTTCAGTATCAAGAGTATAGGCTTGCTGAAATCCTGTCTCCACTTACAAAGCGCTAGTTCAGAATTGCGTAAAGAGTTGAAGGAATTAGCCCGGGCTGTACTTGTGCATACAGGAGGATGAGGAGGTGCATAAGCAGGAAACGGGGTGCAGGGAGGGGTGTAACTAACTCCTCCTCTTGAGAGGTACAGATGTTACCAAACAATAGGGAGGGCAAGGATGAAGCAGAACCACCAGGGGAACCTCCACGAAGTGCCAGCCCTCCATTGTCACTGGTCACTGCTTCAGAGAGCGAAGCAATTCTCCGTGATGTCACAATGTCTTGAAGTGTGTCTGGTTTTGTGACCTCCACCAGGGAGCTTTCCTAGAGGCTCAGGCCACAATGCTTCTCTTCCTCTGGGCTTGCACACCACTGGGCTCTTACACATGCCTTCAGGAACATAACGCAGTATTAGACAAGCATGGCTCTCCACCAATCCACTTGCCAAATCTTTTCCCACTTGCCTATGATCCTCTCCCTCTCTGGCTTTTGGCTGGCTAAGTAAACCACCTGTAGCCAGTAGGTATCAGTGTCCCCAAGGCCAAAGAGGTCAGCGGGTGTTTGTGGGCTGACATTTCTTTTTTCTGGTGCTCTGTCTGGCCATGAGAACCAGTCTGAGAAAAGAAAAGGCAGAGAGAGCAGAGTTGAGCCACGATCCTCTTATCTGAGGTCACTAGGCAAGCCATTACTCTGAAAACCCTTATCTGCAAGAAAGCCCAGACAGCCCCATGGAGCCATCTAGATGGACTAGGCATGAACTCAGCCAGTTCAGAAAAACCCCAGTGTTGGAGATCCAATGAACACTTTTTTGTTTCAACTGAACATTCCTATTTGTTACTCAGCATTGTTGAGACAGCAGATAGTTGATACACTGGGGCAGCATGTATTTACGCTCGGCATGCTGGGGGCTCATCAAAACCACATAAAATGATCAATGCTGGAAAAAATAGATATAACCTCCTGTGAGATCTTGTAGCCTATTGCTTGCCTGGATTGCTGTAGAGCCCATGACAGCCCATCAAATCTTACTACATAGTCTGAAATTACACTTCGCAAGTTCAATGATTTCTAGTCCTTGTGGAGCACCGGCTGGTAAATGTGGGCTTTAATTAAGCAAATGAGAACACCGAACAACCCAGACTGGAAGCTGAAAGAGATCTGGAGAAAGGGAACCCGTGCCTCAATTTTGTTCCATGAATTCCAAGTGTTTGGTGATAAATCTCAAAATGATCTAAGGCCTATTTTTCCATGATGCCAGGAGAAAAAAATGTATAGAAAAGGGGTCATATTTTAGAAGAACAATAGTGTGCTTGTTACAAACACATACATATTTCTGTTCATCATTATGGAGGTGTTTGTGTGCTTGCCAAGTGTGCTACATGCTCAGATTTAAAAGGCCAGAGAAAGATGGTTTTAATAAAGTTTCCTAATGTAATAGAAGACGCATAATAACATCCTGCTTCAAATCTTTGGAAAAGAAAAGTTCTTTTTGAAATGTTTTTTTTTTTCCTTCAAGAATTATTTTCAACTAACAAGAAGAGGAAGGAGCAGTGAGGCTCTGAGCTACCCTATAGACTCATGGCTGCCCTTTTCATGTGGTTGGTTGGTGATATTATTAGAGGTTCAGTTACTCTGTAATGAAATGAAACAGCCAGAAAGCTAATGGCAGAGGAATGAATGAGATCCCCCAGGAAAGCCAGCTTTCCATTTCTTTCATGGGTCAAATTGGTTGATGACCTCCTGTGAAATTGGCACATGAAGGTCTGTGTCTTATGACCCAGCACTGATGCTGGAAGATGGTGGCTGTCCTCACGTGAGTACAGGAAGTCCTTCCAGTCAAGGCAGTTACATAACAGCAAAGCAATGACACACGATCTCTGCAGTCACCAGGAACCTCTGGCAAGCGGTCAGCTGTGACCTCAGTGGCACACACGTCAGAGCTGTGGGTCACGGGAACGTCTGTACCTTCTTCGTGCCTCGTGATTTAGTCTCAGGAGTAAAAGCACTGGGTTTTATTATTTCTTTGTTCTGTGGATTCTGCTGGAGGCATGCATGCTGGGCTGGCAGCAGAACTGAACCTGCTCGTGGACTGGGAAAACCCTGTTTCAGCCATCAGCTTGTTTCTAGAAAAGGAGTTTGAAAGGCACCCATTAGTGTTAGCAGTGCACTGGAGGGAGGTAGTGACCTCAGTATTATCTGTGAGGGACCGAGAGACACCCAAGGGAGGCACTGTCCTTGGTGAACAGGGAGAGGTGGCTATTCCCGATAGTAATCGGGCACTGTAGTTTGTGGAATTGTGACAACTAGGACAGGTCCCACAGGACTATCATCTCAATGATAGTCTCATCCTCCAGCCCAGGGGCCCTGGCAGTGTAAGAAAGGGTCTTCCCCCAGAACTCTGTCCTGGCTCTCAGAGCCCTCCCTCTGTCAGGCTCATCCCATTTTCTTTGCTTTGCCACCCCCTGTGCTCAAAGGGGTGGAAACCAAATCCTGTGGTCTCTGAGCACACAATTAACTCCTTCGGCAGCTGTTCTTGGTGTTTTTTTAGTCTTCCCTGGCTAGAGAGCTGGAAGGTGAGGTGGACCGACTATCCTTGGCCCAGCCTGCTTAGCAAAGACATGCACAGCCCTGGTCTGCCTGGGTTCAAAGCCTGTGTGATGCTGAGCTGTTTCAGTGTGTGTGTGCCACGGTCTTGTCTGTCACCATCCCTGAGTGTGGGGTAGACACTGCTATGATGTGGTGACCGTCGATCATAAGCACCATAGGGCCTTTGACTAAAGTAGAGGACCCTCCATCACACAGAGGAGTTCATATGATGACCAGAAAGTTTGGGTTTGGCCTTAACAGTCTGAGGTTTCTTGAGAGGGAAGGATGTTGGCTTCAGAAGCAGTCATAGACATCCTGTTCAAGTTGCTTTTTCATCTCTTTGCCTCTATAATTTTTTTCTCATCTATCTGTCATCTATCTATCTATCTATCTATCTATCTATCTATCTATCCATTATCTATTATCTATTATCTACCTATCAGTCATATCTATCGTCTATCTACCCACCTATTATCTACCTATTAATCACATGTATCTATCATCTACTAATCAGTCTACCTACCTATTTATTATATATCATATACCTATCAATTATATCTATCATCTATCATTTATCACCTATTATGTATTTATCTGTTATCTATAATCTATCTCTTAGTTGTTATATATTATCTATCACCTGTCCATTCGTCCATTCATCCATCCATCCATCCATCCATCCATCCATCCATCCATCCATCCATCCATCCATATGTTCATACTACCTCCTTTTGGTTCTGTTTTTCAAGGAAATCCTGTCTAACTCAGATGGTCTTCACCCACATTTCTCAAACAGATATCTTCCAGGCCTCTCAACATTATGATGGGAAGCCACCCATACAAATGGCAGAAGCCAAGTGGGTCTCAGAATATCACTGGTCTTGGTGCTACTAACCCTCTAAAAATTCAACAGCAGTGCTAGGCTTGGCTCTGCTGTGAGCATGAGCCTTCTCTCCAGAGCCTTGTTCTTAGTTCTGCGCACACCAGGACTACCATCAGGCCTACCTACCCAACTGGCTGGGGCTGAGTCCATTCACTTGAATTCCAAAAGACTGGGCTTTGTCCCAAATGATGCTTTGATTTTTCCGCCCTTATAAACACAGTGATGAGGACTGGCATGTATGTGGACAGTATGCATATACATGTAGTGTGTAGACAACATATGCATACAGACCTGCATAATTAGGTTCAAAGATGTAGATATAGAGACATACAGACAGATAGACAGACAGGCAGATGATAGGGTGTGGGTAGCATAGGTGCATGTAAACCATTACTCATCTGATTCCCCTCAGTTCTATTGGGGAACTCGTGTCTACCTTTTATCTGTGGTCATTAGGTCCCACTACGCTACTGTTGACTGGGGTGACTGCATGATTTCTTGTCTGAGCTAGAATGGTCCTCTTGAAGAGGAGAGGGCCCCCTAGTAACTCCCTCAGGTTTTGTGTGGAGACTACGTCCATGTCCTCCTTAGTTTAACTGTGTTGTGCCCAGCTTCTTTACTCAAGGTCATATTCAAGACTCATCTACTGCCAAGCCTTCCAAAGAAGAGAAAAGATGTAAGCAGCTTCACAATACACATTTCACAGTATTATCTATGCCTCTCTTAATTACCTCTGATGTTTTCTGACATATTCTGTTGGTTCACTAAAGGCTACCAATGCATGAAGATGAACTGCAGCTTAGTAAATAGCTCCAGCTCTAACTTCCTGTTTCCTGAAAGTTAATCCCTAAGGTCTCAACCCCTTGACTCTGGAGGCTGTGCTTTGTCATCCCTTTCCGTGTCCGGAGTCCCTGCATTCACTGTCTACATCTCTGTCTCTGACCAGCAAGGGCCACCAGGTGTGTTATCTCTCTTCCTAAGGCTCACACAGAACGTCCTCCAACCCCCTCCCCACTTCTGTTTCCTTAGTAAAGATTTAATAAAGGGGTTAACTGTGGAAGGGTTGGATACTTTGTTCCTCTGGACATGGCTGTCTGAGGGAGACAGTAAACCAGCTGAACTCAAAACTCCCTCTGCATGGGGCTAACTTTCGGCTCTCTTGACCAGGGGGATATCAACACTGAAACATCAGCAAAAGCCGGAAAGTATTTTTGCCTGGTGCTTACTGATATCCCCATGAGAAGATGCCCAGGCAAAGGTGCTGGCCACAGATACAGAAGGAGGGGTGTGGAGCAGAGCCATGGACCCTCACCTCCTACGGCCACAGCCAGGTCAGCCCTTGACCATGTGGGAGTCCTTCAAGATCAGATGGACCACCTTTTCTAAGTCTCTACGCTTCCCTATTGTATCCGAGGCAACTGACCAATATAGATTTGCGTTTAAACAAACACCTAGCTAATTCTGCAATCAGTGCAACATAGCCTGAAGTTCGAGAATGTTCAAAAGATGGTGAATATTAGAGAACTGGCTTTTTTAAAATCCAAGCTACTTAAAGCATTTTTTCCCTATTAAGCCAAGGAGGAAGCTTATTTTTTGTTTTGTTGTTGTTTTAATGCCTTTTATGGACATCTTCTTAGCAGAGGACTGGGGGCTTCTTTTAATCTCTTAATGCAAGACATTAAAATACCCTAATGTTCCTTGAATAATTTCACTTGAACATGAACTATTGTCATTCTAATACAGACTTGGTCTGAATTGCTAGTATTTTATTTGGAATTTTAATAAGCTATTCATAGCCTGTCACTCACTCTCTCTCTCACTCTCTCTCTCTCTCTCTCTCTCTCTCTCTCTTTGTAGCACCTCTGTCAGGTTTGGGGCTCAGAACTGTGCTTTTTTTGTGAACATTGGGGAGCCTTCCTCAAACTTCCTCCCTCCATTGCAGCGGGGCAGTATGCTAACTATCAGATCCAGAGCTGAAAAGAGCAACAGCCCTCAAACCCCGCCTGGCCTCTCTGAGGAACAATACTCCACAGCTCTTCATATCCCCCTGAGATTGTTTTTGATAGGCCACAAACTTAGTCTTCAGTAGGATTTTTTAGGGAAAATCTCCATTCTCTACGCCTCTATCCTTAAGAACAAACATACCCATTTCTGTAAGTTTTCCCAAGGTATAATCACGGAGTCAGTCATGTGTGTTATGGGGGTGCTTACCATATTATTAATCTTCTACCTACTGTGTTCTCATTCTGTATTTTGTATAATGTGTTTTCTCATTTTTCTGGAAGCAACTGCCAGATGTTTGGCATTCTGATTCATTTTCTTTTTAACTCAAAGAAAGAGTTCTCAGATGTGTTATCAAATCCAGTTTCATTCTATTTTTGTCCTTGATTTTCTTTTTAAAAATCACTTCCTTCTTCCCAGTGTGTCTCCTTCCATTAACTTCCCAGAGTGAATGCTTGCATTTGTTTTCCTTCTTCCTTGTCTAATAATCAGTGCTTTATGGATGAACTGTACTTTGAACAAAGCTTAATTTTATTCACTGTGGTCAGCATGCTCGGTCTGTGTAATTTTTGCCTCTGAAACTCAGTGTGGGAATTTGTATGTAGTCTGAGGCAGCCTCAACTTCTGCATATATCCTGCGAATGCCCATAAAGAATGCACAGTTATCTACACAGCACAAATTACAATAACATTATTTTCATGGCCATTTACAATTATCTCACTCGGGTGTACTGACGATTTATTTTCTGATTCTTTTCAAGGCTGGAGATATTTCATTTTCTAATAGTGGACTATTTACTTAATAAAAGGGCATTGATAAGAGTGTCTGTAAAGGAATGCCTTCAGAATTCTCATCCTTTCTTCATAGCATGAGTCCCCTTACAAAAGTAAAGATAAAAATCAGATGAACAAACCTCACTCTTGGTTTCTGACTATCCTTCCGGGAGCTTCTGTGGATAATCAAGTAGATGCCAGCACAACCCTCCCTGCACACCTTGGGTCTTGTCTCTGCGATAGGCCTGGTCCCACAGTGTTGCTGCTGGTGTTGGGAGTACACTGCCCCAGAGATGTAGGTGAACATGTCCATCTTTCCATAAGGCCAGAATTTACTGGGTAACAATAAAATAAATGCAATAAACATTCATTTAATAAATAATAAAATAAATATTTTATTTCATTTATATAATAATAATAATAATAATAATAATAATAATAATAATAAATGAAGTAAAATAAACTCATGAAGTTTAGCAGTTTTGGTGACAGCAATTTGACATATAATCCTACTTCCTCTGATAATCTGGGGGAGTGAATGAGGTTCTTTTGCAAATTACAATTATTCATTCTTAATCAGTAATGTTAGTCCCATATCACACAGCACGCAGGACAGAGTAAGGACATCTACATGCCCACACTGTGGTTTGCAGAGTGAATGTGAGTTAAACAGGCTGCGGGAGGCAGAGTTCTAAAGGTTCCAGAAGTGGCTGAGAGTGTACTGTTGTTGATAAGATAATGAATCAGACTAGAGGATGCTGCTGTTGGAGTCAGGGTGTGAAGGTGAAGCTGTAGTGCAGCTGTGAGGTGGGAGGTCTAACTGGGTCGGAAGCAGGAAACAGCAGGTCAGCTCTGGAGGGGCAAACAGGTGAACGGCGAACAGTGACAATGGGGCTGAGCGATGCGCATACCGGGTAATTAGATGCTGGGTTGGTGTGGAGTCCTGACTTTACCATGTCCATCACCGTCTTCATGGGGTTCAGGCGAGGGTGTTACACCGTTTCCTTAGTCTGGTCAGTCTGATAAGCTCTCAGGCCTGATTGCCCTGATAAGATTTTAACACACTAGTGTGCCCCCAAAACACACCCTGATACACTCAGAGAGTGGCTCCCTTCTACCCCCAGAAATAAGTAAGCCATTTTTCAGTCTGTACCACAGGGGAATGCCTGGCAGTTGGTGATGTCTATGTGTCCACCTAGGCTGTAGTCACTCTTCCCACTTCAAAAGAGAGTCTCCTAGGGCAAAGCTCAGCCTGAAGAGCCACTGTTTCTACAGCACAGAGTAATCTGGAGCAGGGAACAGCTGATCTCTACAGCTGGCCTGCTTTTCAGCCCTTGTTTAGAGTTTCGATATGAAGATTCTGTTTGCCCTGCATATCCTATTCAGGACTTCACACAATGAAAGGGAAACCAAGGGAATGCTGGTAGAAATTGGGGCTGACTCACAATGTTTTTCAAGCTTGTTGCAAAGATTTCAGCTTTGGCAGCAGCAAATATGTCGCGTTGAGGCACTGGCAGTAAACACCTTTGATTGTGGTCCTTTCTCAGTGGAAATTACTGTTCACATGAGACAGACTTGGTGAGAAGGTCTCAGCCTTGGCAAAGTGGGTGAGTCGCTCAAAGTCTTAAAGCTGTGAGAGGCAGGGCCGGTGGAAATCAAAGTGCAGACAGTGAACTTTCACAGCTGATCATCTCTTATGATGCACAGGGAGTGGGCAGGAGGGCAGATATTTTTTACTTTAAATGAATTAAACATGGTTTACCCATCATGGTAAATATTTGAATGGAATGAGGCATGGGTGGAACCCAGAGCTGGCACAAAGATGGAAGAAGCGTTGGGCTATCAGCTATCTTGAGACTTGGACAAATGTAATCTTGCCTGAATTGAGTGGATATTTTCACAAAACAAAACACATCCCATGTTAGCTCCTATGGGGTCAAGTAAGTCAGCATTTTCTCCTTCCTTATATTTATCCTGAAAGTGAGAAGCAGACCACATCCGGCCATGTCTTTCCTCCACATCTCACGACATTACAACATCTGGCAAGATGTGAACGTGACATCTGGAAGCTGTTGATGAGACCGTGATGGGTTAGGCTGAACTTCTGGAAGCAGCTCCCATATAGCCCCAGGTGCCATCTTTCCCATAAAGCAGGTGGCCTGAACTGTTGCATTGGACATTGGTGAGGCACAATTCTACTCCTGCTGGTCTGGTGCTGGCATGGGGAAGAGGATCAGAAGGCATTAGCTGCACTAGGAAGGGCAGGGATGTTAGTCTGTGTGGCTGGTACTCATCCCTTGGTGGAAGCCCCTTATCCATCCCCAGCTCCCAACTGAAGGACAGCCGTGTCATGGATGAGAAACCTCAGGATGAGATTTGTTGGGACAGGAGCCGCCTTGTGAGCTTTGCAGTATGTTAAGCCTCCTGCGTCCTCTGCTCCAAGTCCAGAGACCTGTGTCCATGGCAACAGCCACATCTTCCCATCACTGGCTAGGTCTTCATTCACATCACATTCTATCCCTGGCACTGGGATTCTAGCTGGCTGAATAAGGAAGCAATCATGTGCTCTTACCCACCCACGTGACATTTTTTGTGTGGTAATTTTTTATGACTGACATGGAGACAAATGAGTTCCATGGCACTGAACTCACACTCACGTGTCAAGTCCAGCCGAGGGACCGACATTTTAAAGGGAACGATAGTGGGGCCTTTGGAAATCTGACTTGCCCTTTGTGGCTTACTGCTTTCTGAGGTGGAAGGCTAAAAAGCTTGGTTGCTTTTGCCCGAGTTACAAGTCCAAACTTAGGATGACTGAGGGGACAACAGACAAACTTAAGTCAAATAATGTTCAAATTTCCATGAGAGATCTGTAGGGAGTGGCACGAACACCCTAACTTAGGAACAGAATAACTACTCAACCAAGACTTAGCATTTACTGTCATCTGGATGCTCAGGGAAATCCAGGGCATCTTGATTTAGGGAGAATCCTCTGCAGAACTTTCCCTGGCTTCTCGTGCACCCAGAAGCAGGAAGGAGACAAGATGGCTCCTTATATCCATGCTGTGGCTGTCTCCTAAGGAGTGAGTCCTAACCACATTAATATGTGTTGATGTAAGGGCTCCCTCCACTCTAGGAAAGCAGATCCTATTCCTCTGGGAAGGCTGTGAGGATCTTACCTCTGTATCATAAAGCCACCTGGACCAGTGCCTTTGAATGACTGGGTTAATTTAGAATCCATTCACGGACAACTGTGGCCATCCTAGCAGATGTTACACTAGGATATTCTCAGAGGGCTGTAACCATTGAGCTTAGATAAGCTATGAGCGTGAATGGTCTGTAGGTCCTTAGAGATGCGGGCTTCTCATGGCTACAGGTCATAAATATGCTAAAATGAACCTCAAGTGGCAGCAGAATCCATGTCTGAAAAGGATTTATAATCATATAAAAATAAAATCAATGGCACCCTCACCATTAGCAGAATGTGGGAAGTAGTGGTTATTCCTCCTGAGGAGTGTTGTGAATGATGCTGAGTCCTAGAGCCTGTGTTCTGCAGAAGGCACAAACACCAAGGATGGTAGGAGTGGCCCGGTAAGCCCAGCCAGCCGACACCATGGAGTCAGCTAATGGGTGCAACTGCCAAGGAGCTGAGGCTGGGGGATTATGTGTGAGGTGCCTGCCAGTCGAGATGAAGCTTCCTTAGTTCCTACTGGTCACGGCAGTGGGAGTCTTCCTTCCTGGCAGGCCTGGTGGAGCCACTGGGCATAGCTGAGCCAGGTCCTTGGACGTCCCAGGCATAGGCAGGCTCCAAGAAGCCGGGCGCTGAGGAGGCGTCTCCTGGCAGCAGGTCCTGTCTAGTTCCTCTCCTCAAGCGCTACTCTGTGCAGCCGAGACATGTTCTTTAGTTGTGCTAACACCTGTGGTTGTAAAATTCACCTTTCAAAGATGGGGCACAAAAAGGCTTGGAATTTCCCCTCAACTGAAACATTAAAAGCCCCAAAGATCACTAATTAGCCTCAGTGGTTAGATCACAGGCTATGGAATAGATGGCACATACTGCACAACGTGGTTTTAATTCATTTGTGCTGTGTTTTTGCATAAACCTATTTCCCTTAAAATTGGTCTGAGAAGAAAATCAGAGAGAACCAATGAAGATCATGAACTGTACAGAGGAAATCAAGTGTTCTAGTTAGCTGATCAGATTAGAAATGAACAAATACCCCAGTGCTGGCATGGGGAGCAAACAGTTGTGTGTAATTGGTACTCTCTATGTGGCTCTCCACCTTGTTGTCTATGCTAAGTGGGTAAACATTCTGTGTCGGTCACCCCTCCAAACAAGGAGACAAAAGGCCAAGTGGACAAAGGGATGAGACATAAGCAATTTTAATAGTAACCAAGTTGGTCACATTATTGAGACTATGCCTCTCCTTAAATATTTTGGAGTGATTTCAAATTTTAAGGAAGAAGAAACCATGGTCTGTTTACAACAGTGGTTCTCAATCTGTGGGTCAAGACCCCTTTGGGACTGAAGGACCCTTTCACAGGGGTTTGCATATCAGATATTTACATTACAACCATAACAATAGCAAAATTACAATTATGAAGTAACAATGAAAATAATTTTATGTTTGGGGGGGTCACCACACCATAGGAACTGCACTAAAGGGTCTCAGCATTCGGAAGGTTGAGGACCACTGCCCTAGGCACTATAACAGCCCATTAATTATTACTGTGGTCTCACTAGCAGATATGAGCCCACCTGGAAGGATTGGAAGGATTAGCAGGAAAATTTTACAAACAAAACAAATAACAGACAAATTAAAAAAAAACCTCAAGATGTATTTTTGGGTTGTATGTGTGTGTTTCTGTGTGGATATGTGCACTTGTGCGTGCACAGGTACCTGCCCAGGCAAAAGTGTGGAGGATCCCCTGGAGCTGGAGTTACAGGTGGTGGTGAGCCTCCTGATATGGGTGCTGGGAACAGAACTCTAGTCCTTCGTAAGAGCACCGAGTGTTCTTAACAGTGAAACCATCTCTCCAGCTCCTCCACAAGAAAGTCTTAATATTTGTTTGAGTTCTCAGTTTATCAATGAGTGTTGGTATCGATGGATACCAATGAGTGAAAATGCCAAGAAAATGTTTACTAAGGTGCAGAACACTAGCATCTGCCCTTGCCTGGAACAGGTTTATATTTGGGTAAAGAGTTAGTACTGAGGCGAGAACAGAGTCCATTGGTCTTGAACACGGGTGAACACAGGTCTCTGTGGTATCTGAATGGGGGGCAGCTGCAGAGGGTCCTGAGACAGTGTATGCAGTGTTTCCTGGGGTCTTCCATTTGGAACTTCTGATTAGAGTCTTAAACTTTCCCTGTATGTCCTAGTGATTTAATAACCAGGCAAGACACAGTGATGGAGGCGCCTTTAGAAGGCTTCTTCTCCTGATTCGTCTAAGATTCTCTCTAAGCTCCCCCTGCCGTGTGTGTGTGTGTGTGTGTGTGTGTGTGTGTGTGTGTGTGTTCAGACGGAGGACTGAAGACATTCGTATCACAGCCTGTGTGTGGAGGTCCTTGCCTTCAAATGTGTTTGAGGCAGGGTCTCTTGTGTTCCACTGTTGTGTGCAGCAAGCTAGCTGGCCCCAAGAGTTTTGGGGGATTCTGGTTTTCACATCCTTTCTCACTGAGGTAGAACTGGGATTACAGATGTGCCCTACTGTATTCAGCTTTATACAAGTTCTAGGGATTTGAACTCAGTTCCTTGTGCTTGCACAACAAGTTCTTTAAGGACTGGTCCCTCTCTCCACCTCTCCAGCCTCTTAACAGACTAGCAAAGATGTCTGGGTGATGTTTGGTGTTTCCATGTTCTTGCATGTTGGCTTGGCCTCAATGACTATTCACTGTGATGTTCACTCAGGGACCAGGCACCCATACTTAAAGGAGCCTGCTTGGAAATGCCAATATGGGAACTTTAAGGTACATTTTAACGTTGAAGTTGCCCAGGACTTGAGAGCCAAGCCACACATATGCTAATTGCATCTGAATCACATAAAAATCATATGCAAATATATCTTTGCATCTCCAGTTCTCCTTATGCTTTGATGTGGCCCTGGGGAAGAGTCCCCTGCAGACTATTAATCTAAAAAGTTGATTTTACAGCTTCTCCTTCTTTAACCTTTTGTTATCTAATTGCCTTCTTTAGCTGGGATGATGCATAACTACACTTTGCAGAATTTCTTAAGTAAGGTCTTAAGTAAGGTCTTTGTTCTCATAAACACATTCTTATCTGGTGAGCAGACTTAGCACACTGAAACACACACACATATGCACATGCATGAATGTGCACATTTTGAAAAAAATTAACATACAATAGAGGGGATGGCTGTGGGAGGGAGGTTGGGGAGATGCCAGTCAAGAAACACACAATTGCAGATAAAAGAGCTTAGTTCAAGAGCTCTAACTGCACAGCCTGGCAACCACAGTCAATGGTGACAGACTAGATGCCTGACAAGCATAAAGAGAGGATAAATGTTCTCATGAATGAGAGCTTTGTGAGGTACTTCTGAAATTCTTAACCAGGGGAAGACATCTACCCCTCCTTCTAAGGTCCCAACACCTAACAGAAAGCAAGATTCTGCCAAGGTTCATTCTGGGGAACCAGAGAGCTTATTGAGCATAGGTGGGGGGTTACTTACAGGAGCAAAGATGCTCCTCCCCACAACAGGACACCCATAGAAAGCTTTCATGAAGCAGAGATGAGGGCTTCCACAAAACCAAACAGATGGTGCACCCTTCTTCTAGTGTCTCCCAGTTTATATCTTCTATCTACTCCCCCACGGCACAACCATTAAGCAAAGTTGCATACCACGGGTGGTAGAGAGGGTCTGGACACTCAGGTGAGGGTCTGGTGACCTTTCCCACCCCTCCATGAGGAAGTGTAAATAGTCAGCAAGCCCAGTTTGGATAATCCTTCTGCAAGAGAGCAGTGTAGCTGAACTCCCCAAGACGGCAACTGCTTGGCTTGGAGAACAGTGACTCACAACATGAGCTGATGGGTGTTAGCCAGCTAGAAGAAACAATTCCTCCATGTGTTTACACTTCAAACCATCATGTTTCTCACAGCGAGCACACACAACCCCGGGTCAGTGAAGGAGAATGTAAACGGAGATACATTTGTTGTGTATGTGCACGGATAGGAACGGCCTCTTGAGACACTCTTTGAAATGCTTTGCTCTGTGTCCTTGGAAAAGCCCAACATGCCTAACAAAATCTGCACCAATAGCAACGAAGATCTTTCAGATTTTCAAAACTCTGTCAGGTATGTTATTACCCATCATTATCCCTCAGGCCCCTGGCATAGAGGAGAGTCACTGACTTCATCTCTTACATCCATCATCGCCAAGTACATCCAAAGGGCTCAGTGAGTGTTTACAATTAGAAAAGGGAACCACAGGCCTATTTGTAAGGTGGATAGCTCCAGGGAACCATGCCACAGCACCCCCAGTGTGAGTCACACCAACACGAATTCCCCCTTGGATAGAGTCCCTGGGAGGCAGTAGAAAGAGCAGCCAGGATCCAGCCCGCTAATGCTCCCTGTTTTGCCTCCCTGACTCTCTCTGGCTTCTTTAAATCTTCAAGATCCAACAGAGCCGTGCTGTGGCTGAATCCCACTGCATACCCTGCAGAGGAATCCAAGATGAGCACGCAGAGCCCACTCCCAGCCAGATCACCTCAGCATCCGGCTTCCCTTTCAGCTCTGCCCTGGCAGGCTATCACCTCTGGTGCTCTCCCTTCCTGCAGCTAGGAACACAGGCCTGCAAACATGGAAAAACACAACAGGACAAGGGCTGGTTGTCAGTCATCAGCTGGGTCATAGTCCTGACTGATCCCTGAGTGGGCAGGAAGACAGCTGACTATGAGGAACATTGGTACCCGGTACAGCCTGATCATTCCTGTGCTGAATTTATAGGGAACAAAGAGAAACATGTAATGAATACATCCCTGTTGCATGTGCTTCAGCCTGGACATTCCTTCATGCATTTTATCATTCACAGATATGTCTAAAGTGGTACCTGCTAATGGCATTAAAGGGGTAGATCTGAGGCAGATAGCAGTGATCTTTTTAAATGGCATTGCCACCTCGGGAACTACACTGACCCCAGGCGGAGAGAACCATTATGGACTTAGTGTTCAGCATCTCTGGCTCTCACCTGATGCAGGCTGACACGGTGGTGGTCACCGTGTGCTAGGATTCAACCATGAGTCTTCCCAATATTGAGTCTGTGAACATCCCCGTGTGGCATAGACTACTCCTCTTTTCAATCTTCGGTGAAGAGTTGGGCATAAAAACCTGAAATATTAATATTTGATTTAGGCAGAGTCAAATCTGAAACGGAGTCTCGGAGCCTGAGCTTTGATTTGCAACACGTGGTAGTGCTTTTTTTCTTCCCCATATGGCTGCCTGAGAACCTTTGCAATTTGTTAGTCAAATGAAAGAATGATCCCCAAAGATCTGACCCTGGAAGTAGTCCCAGAAAAATTAGGTTCTTTCAGAGTTAGGGAGAGCCTACAGCTCAGAGTGAATCTAAAAACAAAGACTTGGGTGTGATCTTCTGGCAGAAACTGGCTGCTGAGATCTGGCCTTCCTCCAGCAAGGGTGGCTGGCTTCTGTTCTGCCAAAGATGCAGGCCAGTCTTGAAGACGATGCGCAGAGCAGAAAGGTCCAGCTGAAGCTGAACTTAAAGCTCCTAAGATTTTGAAAACTGCATCTGGTGAGCGAAGATAAGGTGGGAAGCCCCACACCTGGATGAAAGCAGCCTGAGTCATGTCTCCAGCTTCCCAAACAGCCACTTGTGGTCTATGGAGCTTCTGCACACACTTGGAAGCCACAGGGATCCAGGGACATCTCTCTATGTGAGAGTGTACGGGGCTAGTCCTGAACAGCCATGAGATTTTCCCGGAAGATGAGCATTTGGGGCAAGCTTGCATTTCTAAGCCCCTCAGGACTTTGCCTGCTGCCATCTAAACTTTGTAGATCTAAACTCATTTCATCCCAGAACAGTTCATCTTCAGAACTCACTGAATCAAATTTAGAATCACTGAAAAATTTGGTGTGACTTCTGGGTGTGTCTGCGAAAGTATCTCTGTAGAAGATAACTCACAGAGCAAGATCCACCCTGAGTGAATGGCTGAGGGCTACAGAGAACAAAAGGGGCCAAAAGGAGGAAGCCACCTGACTGACACTGTCCCCCTCTCCCCGCCTCTGCTTGACAGTCAGCTCTGCTGTAAGACTTTCCTCTCTACCTCATGCTCCAACCAACATGATGTTGGTCCAAGCACAAACACAGACCGATTCCCCTGAAACTGTGAGCAAAGGAAATTCTCCCTCCTTTATGTTGCTCCTGCCAAGCATGACATCACAGATGTGGAAAGTAACCGGTGCCCTTGATTACTGGGCTGGGGAGTTTTATGCCAGCTTGACCCAAGCTGTAGTGATGTGAGAGAAGGGAACCCCCTTGAGAAAACACCTCCCTAAGATTGGCCTGTGGGCAAGTCTGTGGTGTATTTTCTTGATTGATGATTGACATAGGAAGGCCCAGACCACTGTAGGTGGGGCCATCCCTGGGATGGTGGTTCTGGGTTCTATAAGAAAGCAGGCTGAGCAAGCCAGTAAGCGGCAGCCCTCCATGGCCTCTGCATCAGCTCCTGTCTCCAGGTTCCTGCCATGACTTCCAACTTCCCTTATGTTCTCCTCGATCCCACTTTTTATAAGGTTATCAGTAATAATAGATCAAGGATCCACCCTGCTGCAGGAGGACCTCATCTTGACTAGTTATATCTACAGTGACCCCATTGCCAAATCAAGTCATAGTCGGATATAGTGGGAGTTAGAATTTCAGTGCATGAATTCTAAGGGAACAAACTCAAGATGCACTGGTCTTGTTACAGCAGAACCTGCGGCATCAAACACAGCTGATTTTCACAGGTTCAGACAGGGCCGATGGGACTAGCCTGTCTCACAATGTGCCTGCGGTCTCTACTGGAAGAACTCACGAGTTCTTCCAATGGCTGGAAGTTCCTGAAGGCCTAATGAGGGCTTCTGTGCCGTATGGCTGGACTGGATTCTTCAAAGAAGAATTCTGTGCCTGTCAGACTGAATACATACATGGTCCTCCAAGCTGGGATTCCTTTACACATGGCTGCCTCGGGGCTCTAGGGGTGGAGGTCCAGACAATAAGGGGGAAGATATGGCATCTTCCATAGTGGCTGTGGGAGTCCACAGCAGCATTTCCATCACATTCTATAGATGAAACTTTACCAAGTCCCATTTGGAGGGAAGGGGAGCAAGACATACCTGCTGATGGGAGGCGAGAAGGAAAGTCCACTGAAGACACGTGGGCCACTAGATGGGCCACTAGAAGAAAGTGATGTCCTTTGGGCTCCCCTTGACTGCTGCACATTGTGCAGTAGTGACTGCTGTGGTGCCTTCAGAGTTCCTCAGCTCTACAGTCACAGCAAAGAGATAAGCAAGTGACAGAGGGTCTTCAGAACAGTGTGGTGGAGGGTCACCCAATCCTCAGCTGAGACTCTGGCCACCACCCCTCCGCCCGGACCGTCTGGGTAGTCTTGGGGATGCTGCTGTGTGTGGCAGGTGGGCAGTTCCAGCAAGGCAGTTGGTAGGTTCACATCCGTACTGGGTGGGACTCTGGTGATGCAGGTGTTCTGAGCCGCCGTAGCTCCTGTAGGTAAACCGCAAGCTTATTTCACTAACATGGACTTGGGAGGAGTCATATCTTTGATTTGTTATTGGTTTTCCGGGGTGAAGAGACTTTTCTTTACGTCTCTCTGGGAAAAGTCACACAACATGTGGTCATGCTTGAATTATTTGTCTGTGACATGCAGCCTTCATGGATGGGATCAACCCTGGATAGCTGTAAAGCAATTCCATAGGGCATGATGTGAGCCTGTCTGCCGGGGTTCTTGCTTCTCTTATAATTGTCTTTCTGTTTAAAGTTATTTATTCATTCTTTCATAATTATATATATATATATTTGTCATGTTCTTGTTTTCTCTTTTGTGTCCTCCTTTTCTCACTGAAATCCCTTATGATTCCTAGAAAGTCCCATCTTCTTGCTTTGTTTTTTGTTTGCTTGTTTGTTTGGTTTGGTTTGGTTTTGTATGTGTGTGTGTCTCACTGAATTGCTTACATGATCATGGGGGTTGGGTGGGGTTGGGAGGTTACTTGAACAAGGGCAGCTCACCAGTGGTTCCATTACTGAAGAAATTGACTTCCCCATGAACTGTCTGTATCTCCTCAGGAAGGGGCAGGGTCTCATGAGACCTGCCCTTACCCATGATGGCTGTTAGCACTCTTCTCCTCCGCCCTTTCCCCTCCCCTCCGCTTCACCTCTTCTTCCTCCTCCACACTGGACACACCAGGCATGTGTTCTATCAAAGCCACTGTGCCCTATTGGCAAGAATATTAGCTCTGCAGACTCTAAACTCTGTCCTCAAATAAAGTCCTGTCATGAGGAACTTTCCAGCCCTCCCTCCCACATACCCTGCACTGTCGATGTTTGTTTTTTGTGGGTTCATGGGGAAGTTAGAATTAGTCATCATGTTTATGTAAAAATACATCCATTGGCTTTTGGGGGCTTGTCCGTTGGATCTTGGACTGAACATAATGTATTTCCTTGACGCTTAAGAACTGAATCATTTGAGGATGAGAGTTTTGCCTCAGGGGACAGCTTTAGCTACAATCCTTGAACTTTAATGCTTCGTATTCTTAAGGTTATGTTCAGAATAATTTGTAACACCCTCCAGCCCCCTCCCCAGACACATCTTTATTTGAGTGTTTAATGGAGAAAATGATTTCTGAATCCTCGCTCTGGGGTCCACCTTTGGGAGTTCCAGGCCCAGGTTCTGCAGGACCTGCGCAAGTGTGAAGCTCTGGAAAGGTTTATAAAAACTTGGATGTAAGGTAGGCTCATGCAGAAGCCAAGTCCCCATGTGCCTGTAACAACCCAGTGGGCCTGGAGAAGGAGACGGTTCGGTCTTTGTCTTCTATTCAAAGAAAATTGTAGAGGTCTTCATGTGAAAACTGTACAACATTTTACCCCAGGCAGAGAAGAGACGGGCATCCTATATTCTACACTAGGGGAAAGGACAGGCCTTTTTGTCCAGTGACACAGGACCCAGTGCTCCCTTAAAGTGGGGATGGGAACTTGTCACAGGACTTGGGAGCTGGTTCTGACCTGCAGCATCTGTATGGGAAGTATGTGTATGGGTGCCCGGCCCTCAACCCAGGGATGCTCTCTTGTTATCTCTGCTCACTTAGCTCATGAGAACTAAGAATTACTCTTCAAGTCCTGGACATGTCAGACCTTCCTAGTTCCTCTCCTCAGTTGGGGAAAACTGGCCACCATGCTGGCTTAGCTAGTCCTCACCACACAGCCCCGCCCAGTTCACCTGCACATCATCAGGGCATTGGTGTACACTTGTCTTCAGAGCCTACTTCTTGAACCTGCCACCGTGATCTGTGTCCAAGAAACCATCTGTTCCCAAATGTCCTATTTTGATGGTTTCCAGCCATGTGAATCTGTGGATGCGTTGGACACTGTGGTCGGTGTGTTCATAAGGAAGTTAGAATTGCTCATCATGTCTACATAAAAACATATCTGCTGCCGGGCGGTGGTGGCGCACGCCTTTAATCCCAGCACTTGGGAGGCAGAGGCAGGCGGATCTTTGTGAGTTCGAGGCCAGCCTGGTCTATAAAGCGAGTCCAGGACAGCCAGAGATATTCAGAGAAACCCTGTCAAAAAAAACCAAAAAAAAAAAAAAAAAAAAAAAACATATCTGTGGAGTTCCATGGAGTCATTTCTGAATCTTCTTACATTGAACATAAAGTTGTTTGTATTTCTTTTACGCTTAATACTTAATGTGCTTAAGGATAAGAGTTTTGCCTCAAGGGACAACTTTGTCTACAATTTTTGATTTCATTACTTCATATTCTCCAGCCTTTATTTTCAAATTAATCCATAACACTGGCTTAAATTTAATTTTGACCTGAGAGTATTTATTAAAATTTTTATTCTGGAGAGATAGACTTTAATGAGAAAAATTACAAAAGGAAACAATAAAAACACATTACAGAAATCATGCATACTCTCACTGGTTAGACCAGAAACTCACCTGATCTTAGAATTTCTCCCATCATTTTTGTTAACTCCATATGTGACATATGTGAGTGCCCTTCATGAGCAAAGTAAAAGAAATACACACTATCCTCTACCATGTCACCTGGCAAACAGGGAAACTGAGACAGCCTGCATCTGTTCCCTCCTAAGGAGAGACAGTGAGGGACTGCATGCTTGAACAATTTGTTCACCTTCTAGATCAGTGGTCTCAACCTGTGGGTTGTGGTGCCCACAGGAACTGCATATCAAATACTCTGCATATCAGGAATTTATATTACAATTCATAACAGTAGAAAAATTATGGTTATAAAGTAGTAACAGAATAACTTTATGGTTGGGGGTCACCACAACATGAGGACTGTATTAAAGGGTCGCAGGGTTAGGAAGGTTTGGGACTGCTGGTTTAGATGCTTCTTTTCCTGATTCTCCCTTCAGTGGTGTGTTCGCCTGTGCTTGCTATCCTCGCTCCTCAGTGGCCCTTTCCCTCTGTTCCACACAGGCAGAGTCTTTGCTGCTCTGGTGCTTTCTGGGGAGCCCCTCAAGTCTCTCCAACCTTACAGACTAGTCTTCCATGATGCCAACTGCCGTCCACTGTTCCCCATCCCACATGCTTGCTGGGTTACATCTTGACTTTCTTCTTTTCACCTCTCTGTTTTTCTTCCCTGTCAGACGTGTGGGCTTTTCCCTTGGACACGTACAGATATTCCCGTGTATTCTGAAGGACATCCAGAATCTGGATATCACTGGATTAGGAAATCATGCATTTCCTTCCTCCACAGTGTGGGGGTTTCCAGATTGTTACCATCCCACCCCATGCTCAGGGTAGGGTCCATGTGTGCAGCTGCTCACTGAGAGGTTTACTCAGACCTGCATGAAAGCCCTGAGGATGGCATAGCTCACAACGTTGTTTGTGTCAATTGGGTGTTTCCAGAATGGCCTGTGGAGAGGGTCTCCTCTATCCTGAATCTGGTTCATTGTTATCGAAAGTCAACAGGGAGCATCTGTTCCTAGCAGTTTCCATCTCTGGGGTTTCCCATATCCCCAGGCCTCATGCCCTGGCCCCCACTCAGCACCCATCTCTGAGGCATTCTTATATTGCACAGTGTACATCTAGCAGATTTTCTGGGCATTCTAATTGTCTTCTAGGAGAATTCATACGACATATGCTTGCATTAATAACTTTCCTATCATTGTGTCCAAAATAAGAAACAGAAGTAAGGAAAGGATGATTTATTTTGATTCCCTGTTTCAGAGGGTTTCAGTTCATTGTAATGGGTAAGTCACGACATTGCTACCAGTTCATGGTGGTGAGAGCTGGGTCATATTCTTCAAAGCCCAAGGGACCCAGCAACGGCGTGCCTCCTAAGGATCCCACAGCCTTCTGAAACAAAAACAACAAAAAATACAACCAAAGACAAGTGTGGTGAATGCCTCTTATGAAGGCAAAGGCAGTGGAGCTCTGTGAGTCAGAGGCCAGCCTGGTCTTCACAGTAAGTTCTAAGACAGCCACAGCTATATAGTGACACCCGCTCTCGAAACAAAGCAGAACAAACAAAGAAACAAAAAGCACCATCAGATGGAAATAAAACACTCACTGTCAGCCTCCAGGAGCTGCTTCAGGCTCGAGTTGTAACAGTTCTTAAACACAGTTTCCAATGGAATAGTCATCAGACTCCATCTGTTTCATTCCTTGGAACAGTTGGGTGAAATGTCATGGAAGTCCCTACGTCAAGTAATCACTAAATCCTAGCTGATAACCAATAAAGGCCAGAGGGTTTCCTGAGTTTACAGGGTTGGGGGGAAGGGAGAAATGAGAGGTAGGAAAGAGGGAGGGAGTCCTGGGTTCTTGAGTCTGAAATTTGCAAGATTATTAGAAGCAGAGGCTGTACTAACTGCAAACCCGAGTCCTGGTGGAAAGAGAAGCCAATTGAACACTAAAATCAAGCAAGCCAAGAACATTTTGTTTTATGTGCATATATGCTAATATTTTTTTCTTTAAGAATTCTAAACAGAACGCAAATTCTATCTGGACAGTTTTATCGATGTTTTGTTATAATTTTAGAAGCAGAGAACATACTATGCTTTTTATAAACCTCACGGCTTATAAAGCCGCTGGCGAGCTGGCCAACCTCCAGGGAGTTTTTGCATTCTGGTGAAGATTTCTACGTTGTTCTTTTCTGTTAGTCTCTTTGCCAAGAGCCCTCACCACCCCTCTACCTCCCTCATGGGAGCCTGCAGGTCCCTCTCTGAGCCTGGGACTGCCACATACACTTGGTGTCACGCTGGTTATGAAGGCAGATTTCAGGTCCTCACAGTGCTGAGCAGGGACAGCGTGGGAACCAGGTCCTCCACACAGCTGGCCCCATCTGGTCACGTAGGCTCCCTCACACCCTGACTTTTGCTTATCATCTTCCCTACAGGAAAACCTTCCTCAGGTAAACCTTGAGTTTGTGGAAAAGAACCTGACATCTCTCCATGGGTGGCTAGTGAGCAGGGACTCAGTATAGCCCCAAGCCTGCTTGCTCTCAGGTTGTCAGCAACACAGAACACAAGTGAGGCTGGTGTCTGCCCAGGACATCAAGTGACTTGCCACAAGTGACACACAGCAAATCATAGTATTTTTCTTTGACTTAGCAAATATTTTCTTTAAAAGTAAATTGTGTACGTTTTTGTCGCAGGCGACAGCACAGAGGAAAGGAAGCTGATAGCTTCTTGTGCCAACCTGAAGCTCGCTGAGTGACTCAGAGCTGGAGAGTAGAAAACAGAATGAACACTCCCCTAATTAGCAAGTTAGACAGCAATTAACTCTCCTGCAGTGTGGGGCATGGACAACGTCGCTTGTTACAGAGGAGCCCATATCCCTCTGCTTGGTTGAAATGCTAATTTAGGGTTCATAACCTGACAAAGCTTTAACAAGCTAATGGTATTTTAGCGGGGAATTTCCTAGCATTGTGGTAACTAAGACTGAAGGAAAACCATTCTCAACTACCCAGAACAGACATCCATGCCATGATCTTGTCCCTTGTCCCATGGGTTTTCCAGGGTGGTATGCTGTCAGTGGTCACTGGGGATTTTACTGCCTCATAGTTTAGTGAGGAGAATGGAGTGTGTGTGTGTGTGTGGGGGGGGGGTACATGCACAAGTGTTGTTCATACAGCAGATAAATAATCAATGTTTTTCCTTCAATGGCCATCTCTGACAGGCTTCTTGTGTTTTCTAGGGGAAAGGCAGGAACTCTGACTATAGTGGCAAGAAATACATTAGAAGAATTTGGTGAGAGGTGAGGGGTGTGAGAGAATGGGTGTGCGGATTATTACATCCACACAAGTTTAGCTATAGCTGGGGAAGTGGTGAGAAGCCAGCCAGACATGACCTAATGTGAAGTCCAGCTTAAGGCTAGGACCAGTCACATGTTGGCCTGGAGCTTGGTCCTGGAAGCCAGGGTGATTTAACAAGGGAATCACCCAGCTGGACTTTCCTGCTGTATCCTCCTCTCCCACTCTGCTGACAATTTCAGGAACAGGGAGCCTGCAGATGGAGGGGAGTCCATGGTTTGGCAGGCTCCTCAACTTGAGTTCCACTCTGTTTGCAAATCAGAGACCCTCTGGGGACCAGAAAGCCTCTGAAATGAAGATGTTTTGAAACACACATCCACCTTGAGTCCCACAGGGACTGCCACTCTTCCTGCCCCACTGTGTCATTCACCCTCCTGCCCAAATGTGCTTTTCCTGTCCCCAGTGAATAGCTATGTGGGAAGTAGACATTGGTGCTTCTGGCCTCTGGGAGGGGCTATGCAAAGTCAAAAAAAAACCTCACATCAAATCTGACAAAGATATCTCCTGGCACACAGATGTGCACACTCCATAAACTATATACTAGTCTAATGTGCGTATACCTATACTCAAAACAGCAGCAAATTGGGTTGAGAAGCATTTAAAACATAATTCTACATAACTGAGCCTGTCTGATACAGGAATATGAAGAAAGTCTTGGAATGAGCACTGTGTGTGTATGTGTGTGTGTGTGTGTGTGTGTGTGTGTGTGTGTGTGTGTGTGTGGTGTGATGTGTACGTGTGGTATGTGTATGTAGGTGTGTGTATATGCATGCCTGTGTGCACGCATGCATATGTGTGCATATATTTCCATGTGTGGTGTCTGTGTCTAGGTGTGTGTGTATGCACATGTGTGTGTGATGCGTGTGTGGTATGCATATGTAAGTGTGTATATGCATGCATGTGTGTGTGTGTGTGCTTATGGACGAATTGGCTTATATGACAGCATTGGCATACGCTCAGAAGCTGCAGGTTAACCACATGGCAGAGCCTGGAAGGTGGGGTAATTCTGTGGAGTTGGCTTTTGAAAAGTTTTAATATTTTATACATTCTCATATTTCATGTTTGCTAATGTTACATAGGTTCACTACAGTGTTTACATCTCAATAATACAAAGCCAAAAGACACAACTAAAAGGTCTCAATGCTGTGCCATAAGTGACACCATAGAGAATTTGTACAAAGGACCAGCAAGCCTACGAAACTGTTCTCAAATTAAAGTCACAGTAGACACCAGGATGCACGAGTCAACAAATCTAAAGTATCATTACCTATGATCTCTCCTCTTATTCCAGATATCCCCTGATCTTAATAGCTTGCATTTTTTCCTAGGGTTTTATATAAATGAATGGCATGTGACCTTTTGTGTAGCAATCTAGAATTTCCTCTCTTCACACACACACACACACACACACACCTAGGTACACATTTTATGTATTTATTATTTATTATTTGTTAGTTTACTGAGTAGCGGTCCAGGCTGGGTATGATTGTCTTCACTCTGCTCCCAGTGCATGTTTCCATCTGCTTTTCCTCCTCCTGTATGTTCTTCACATATTAATACTTTCTAAAACAAAAACTACATGTTATCTCTCATATGTGAATTCTAGCTTGCCATGTCTGTCTGTCTGCCTGCCTGCTTGCCTGTCTGTCTGTCTGTCTGTATGTATGTATCTATCCATCCATCCATCCATCCATCCACCCACCCACCCACCCATCCATCTATCTATCTATCATCTCTTTCTTTTTTAAATTTTTATTTATTTTTAAATTTATTTTCCAACATTTATTTATTTCTTCAAGTTACAACTCAATCACATTCCCCTCTCTCCTCCCCTTCCAAGTCCCATCCTCCTAGCCTCTTCTCCCTCACCCTCCTATCCACTTTTTTTCTTTTAATTTAAGGTGTATCTTCCCCCCCCCCACAGCTCCCCCTTTTAGTCAAATAAAAGGCTCTTTTTCTTATAACAATAAATACAATACAAACAATAAGCTCAATTAAGCAACAATTATGAAAATTATAAGGTATAAAATACATTGCTAATGACCAGTCCATATTTATTTGGCAACTGATATTAATATTCTTCTTTCTATCTATCTCAATGAGCTTAAAGTTCTACACCTAACTCAGTTTCCATCGTAATTTGGTATAAATGTGGGTAAAACCTAAAAATATTAAAAGAGGCCACCAGGAGTCGAAAAAGAGAAGCTAAAGAAGGGGTGTGGAACAGAAACATTTACATGAAGTGAGAGCGGGAACGAGAAATGGAAATGGCACAAAGAAAGATGTGGGGGGCGACAGGAGAGGCGGAGAATCAGAGACACATTTTAGGTGAAGATTCCACGTAATATCTAGTGCCTGTCACACTAATTTAAAGTCATTTCCATACATTGTATGTATGTAGGGAATGACCAAAGAGGAAAAATACTAGTAAATAAATAAAACTAAAAATTAAAAGAAATATTTCCTATTTCCTCCTTTGACTTAGTCAGCTCGGGTCTAGACTCTTGCTCCTAAATATCCACCTGATAGTTCTGTTGCTGTGGTAAAATGTCAAGGCCATAAAAGCACCAAAGCCACTGGTGGATGGAAGAATTTAGTTCATCTTAGAGTTTACAGTCCATCACGAAAGGAAGTCAGGGCAGAAACTTAAGTCAGAAGTGGAGGAACTCCACCGTGGTTGTACGAGCCTGCACTCCCACCAGCAATGGAGTAGGGTTTCCCTTTCTCCACACCCTCGCCAGCATGTGCTGTCATGTGAGTTTTTGATCTTAGCCATTCTGACAGGTGTGAGATGGAATCTCAGAGTCATCTTGAGTTGCATTTCTCTGATGATTAAGGATGTCGAGGATTTCTTCAAGGGTCTCTCAGCCATTAGAGATTCCTCTTTTGTGAATTCTCAGTTTAGCTCTGTTCCCCATTTTTTAAATTGGATTATTTGGTTTCTTGATGTTTAATTTCTTGAGTTCTCCATAAATTTTGAATATTAGCCCTCTGTCAGATATGGGGTTGGTAAAGATCTTTTCCCAATCTGTAGGTTGCCATTTTGTTCTAATGACAGTGTCCTTTGCCTTACAGAACCTTTTCAGTTTCATGAGGTCCCATTTATTGATTGTTGATCTCAGGTCCTGAGCTGTTGGTGTTCTGTTCAGGAAGTTGTCACCTGTGCCAGTGAGTTTGAACCTTTTCCCCACTTTCTCTTCTATTAGGTTTAGTGTGTCAGGTTTTATGTTAAGGTCTTGGATCCACTTGAACTTAAGTTTTGTGCAAACTATGGGTCTATTTGCATTCTTTTACATATTGACATCTTGTTAGAACAGCACCATAAGTTGAAGATGCTGTCCTTTTTACAGTTTTGGCTTCTTTGTCAAAAATTAGTGACCATAGGTGTGTGGGTTTATTTCTTGGTCTTCAATTTGATTCTATTGATCAACTGGTCTGTTTCTATTCCAGTACCATGCTGTTTTTATTACTATTGCTCTGTAATAAAGCTTGAAATCTGGGATGGTGATACCTCCAGATGTTTTTTTTTTATTGCACAGGATTGATTTAGCTATTCTTTTTTTTTTTGTTAATCCATATGAAGTTGAGAATTGTTTTTTCAATGTCTGTAAAGAATTGTGTTGTATTTTGATAGGAATTGGATTGAATCTGTATATTGCTTTTGGGAGGATGGCCATTTTTATTATGTCGATCCTACCTATCCATGAGTGTGGGAGACCTTTCCATCTTCTGATGTCTTCTTCAATTTCTTTCTGCAAGGACTTGAAGTTCTTGTTGTAAAGGTCTTTCACTTGCTTGGTTAGCGATATCTTATAAAACTTGGAATAACTCTACCTCAAGACCCAGCCATACCACTCCTGGGTATACATCCAAATGATTCCTCACCAAACCACAAGGACATCTCCTCAACTATGTTCACAGCATCCTGGAAACAACCCAGATGTCCCTCAACTGATGAACTGATAAAAATGCTGTGGTATACTTACACAATGGAATACTACTCAGCCATCAGAAACAAGGAAATTGTGCAATTTGCTGCCAAATGGATGGAATGAGAAAAGCTCATCCTGAGGAGCTAACCCATACCCAGAAAGATGCACATGACATTTATTCTCTTATAACTAGATTTTAGCTATATAGTACAACCTATCCTACAACCAACAAACTGAAAGGAACAGGAACATAGACTTTGTTATTTGTTAGTGGGACACTTTGCCCTAGTGGAGCTGCCATGTAGGCCTCCAGAGCAAGAGGAAGCTCTTAGCTCTCATATGGCTGCTGAACTGAAGGGGGCTGATGTGTAGAGCACCCCACACTGAAGGAGTAGGATTGGTGGGAGAGGGGAGTGAGGGTGGGAGGGTGGACCTGGGAGAGGTGGAGGAAGGGCACTGTGATGGAGATGTAACTTCAAGTAAAAAATAAGCATAAAAAAGAAGAAGTAGAGAAACTCCTGGAGGCTGGAGCTGAAATGGAAGCTAAGGAAGAACGTTGTTCACTGGCTTGCTCCTTGGTGGCTTGCTCAGTCTTATGGAACTCAGAACCCCTGCCCACAGGTGACACCACTCACAGTGAGCTGGGCTCTCCCATTTCAATCATCAGTCAAGAAAATGGTGCCCTACAGACTGTCCATGGGCCAGTCCAACACATTCATTATCTTGACTAAGATCCCTTCTTCCTAGATGACTCTAGCTTGTGTCAGGTTGGTGAAACCACAAGTCAACACATGACAGAGCACTGTGGCAGGAGACATGCAAAGGGAACATATTTTCAAGAGCTGCAGCCTCTTGCCCAGAGCTGACACAGACCCCATCTGCTTATCCCTCCTTCTGAAACATCATTGGCACATCTGACTTGAAGTGTATGACTCTGGGAAGGGGAGATGCATTGAACAAGCAGTGTGAGGTGTGTCTCATCATTTGCTCACTTCTGGAATGTGGGCTTCGCTGAGAGGGTCTTCAGCAGAGATTTAAATGAGACAAAATACAGCCAGCTCTCGTCCCTCCAGTGGAAGACTAGAGGAAGGTAGCACACTTACACCACACCCTGGCACCCTGGTCTGTTTCACTATTTCACTCAGAGCCCACTTCACCAGTGCAGAACATTCTTGCACCTCCCCTCCCCAGGGATGTGTGCAAGGAACACATCCACATAGTGACTTGAGCTCCCTAACTATCCATCCTGCCTTGGAGACCGAGTGACACCCTGGGGTTTCATTCTGGGACCGGTGGATTTTGTAAGGACAATCTTTTTGGGGCTTATCAACTATTTGACACAGGAATGTTTTGATATTTTTTCCTTTGGTCTAATCATTAATCCTGTAACCTATTGATACTATACAGTTTACTGTCAGCCCGGCACAGTGAATACAGGTTGGAAAAGTAGGAGGCTTGTTCTTTGATACTGGTTTCACCTCTGCAAGAGACACAGCACTCCCAGCATGCAACAGGTCTAGGAATGAATCTCCTGGTTCGCACTGGAGCACTGTGAAGCTTGGATGTCACAGCCAAGGCACAATTCATTTGTGTGGAAGCATCCGCCTAAAGCAGTATAGAGATGACAAAGATCTGAGCATATAGTCCCCACTTCCTAACCAAAATCCAAGTTGTCCACATGCTCATCCTTCTTAGACAACTTTGTCTTTACTGGAAAGTCAATTCTTGCAAAGTTCTCAAAGATGCGATTTAAAACTCCATCTTAATTCAAGTATGTGCTGTCAATGCTTGTCCTCCTTTTCAGACAGAATGCATAGCCCGGTTCCCATAGACCTCTGTAAACAAGCCTGGCTTTGCTTAATTTTTAAATATTCTATGTACTTTTTATCATCCTGAGAAATTGACACCAAAAGTCTCAGATCTTTGAGAAGGACTAAGCGGGTTGTGGCCGAGTCGTGTGCACCCCTGATGTCAGAGCTGATGCCAGTGCTCTCTGTTCTGTGCAGGACTGCACTCCTCCTGCATCCCAATGTGCCGAATTCTTAGAGCATGTGGGAAACAAAAAGCCTGAGGACACCTGGCTTCTTTTTTAAAAGACTTGAAAACATGACCGGTGTCTTAGGGTTTTACAGCCACAACGACCGTGACCAAAAAGCAAGTTGGGAAGGAAAGGGTTAATTCAGCTTACACTTCCAGGTCATAGTGCATCATTGGAGGAAGTCAGGACAGAAACTCAAGCAGGGCAGGAATCTGGAGGCAGGAGCTGATGCAGAGGCCATGGAAGGGTGCTGCTTTCTGACTTGTTCCCCATGGATTGTTCAATCTGCTTTCTTATAGAACCCAGGGCCACCAGCTCAGGGGTGGCACCACCCACAATGAGCAAGGCTCTCCCCCATTGACCACAAATTGAAAAAATACCTTACAGCTGGATCTCATGGAGGCATTTCCTCAACCAGGGCTCCTTCCTCTCTGATGACTCCTGCTTGGGTCAAGCTGACACAAAACCAGCCAGTACAGCTGGTGTCACGCAGCACCTTCACAGAGAGGCAGCAGAGGTTAGAGGTCACCAGCACAGGATCAGCAATCACATCATGTGTCAGTCTTACTGAACTCTTTAGCTGGGAGGCTGCCCTGGGCCTGTGAGTCCCAGTGTCTGTAAAGCAGAGATGCTAACAGTAACCCAGAGGGCAGGGTTGTGGGGAGGGCGCAAACATCATGCTGTGACTGCTCTCTGCTGAGGTTCCTCTCTCTGCCATCCTCTTCAGTGGTGGCAGGCAGAGGGCACCGCAGACCTCTCCATGCAGCTCTCTTGAGGCTTCAACTTTCTGTCTGGCTTCGTAGCATCAAGGAGTTCCAGGGGACAAACAAATCTCCCACAATGCAACGTGGACCAGTTCCCCCATCTCCCTCTGCAAACCCTGTCAATCCTCTAGCCAGCATATGCCTCTATCATGATGCTCCATTTTTCAGAAACCACTTGGAAAAACATCAAAATTAATATTCACTGTCCCCAGCATCCTCTGTCTCCACCATCCTCTGTCCCCAGGATCCTCTGTCTCCACCATTCTCTGTCTCCACATCCTCTGTCCCCAGC
>CAJQZJ010033015.1:6220304-6236503 GCA_907164525.1 Lophiomys imhausi | reverse complement strand
ACACACACACACACACACACACACACACACACACACACACACACACATCTGATGTTTTCAAGGTGGATACTTATATTTTCTGTAGCATGTTTTTTTTTCAGATGCAAGACTACCATCATCTGTTGTCAACAGAGTTTCTTAGCAACTGCCTCTGTACCAACACTATTTGATCTCTTTTCAGGCCATTTGTCAACATGAATCAAGTGCAGCAGAGAGAACCTAGCCCAGTGTTGAAATTCTAACAGTGACCATTGGAAACAAGCAATCATCAAAACTCTACTTTAAATTGCCTGTTAGAAAAATACACGCACGCGCGCACGCACGCACGCACACACACACACTCATATACACACACAGTCACAATTCACACTCACACACACAAAACAGTCATAACACACACTCACCCATACACACACTCACACACACACACACAAGCACACACACACGCATACACAGACACACACACAGACATGCACACACAGACACACACACGCACACATGCACACAGGCGCGCACACACTAAGATGTATGAGATATACCATGACATTAAATACAAAGCCATACCTGTGAAGACTGAAGGAAAATATCACAAGAAAGCCATTTTAATTTTGCTTATTTAGGTGTGTTTATGTGTGTGTGCCGTGGTGAGCATGCGGACATCAGAGGCTAGCCTGCAAGGGGTCAGTTATCTCCTTCCATCATGTAGGTCTTGGAGATTGAATTCAGGTTGTCAAGCTTGGCAGCAGGTACCTTCACCTGCTGAGTCATCCTGGAGGCCACCAACATCACATTTTAGGGTGTTTTGTGTGAAGAGTAGTAGGACTTAGTCCATATCAACACAGAGAGGCATTTTCTGACAAAGCGGTGATGTTGCAAGAATGTGTACCCACAGGCCAACCCCTTCCCTTGCTGAATACAGTTACATGAAAAAGACCCAGAGCCACTGTCCTACTGAATGGTAGCTTCTGCCCCCTTCTGTTTTCAGAGTCCAGGAGCTAGGTCTGGCTTGCCTTTCTACTCTGAGATCTGGGTATGTTCCCCTGGGATAGCAAGCATGGGGTCTGCACACAGAATTCCTCTCCTGCTTTACTTTGCAAAGTACAGTCTGCAGAGCAGGGTTCTGGAAGCATTTCCAGGAAGCTTGTTAGGGATGCAGAGGCAGAAGCATCTCACCGACACACCCAGGGAGAATCTGTACTGTGCACAAGCACTGGGATTCAGTCATCACCTACTTGATCCTCATTTCCTCTAGTGATGTGGGTCAGCTGAGGTTCCCTAGGATGACCTCTGCTCTGGTTGTCTTCACTTCCTGATCAGGCTGTAGATAAGGATCCCAGGCAGGCTTGGGGCAGATGGCCAGTGAACAACTCTTATACACATGTTTGGTGCTCTCACCATTGGCTAATGAATGAGAACTCCTGGGATTAAATTGACTATTTCTGTAGCATCACCCCATTTTTCCACTTCAAAAAGAGAACATCATTTGCATAATTATCCTATTCACAGCTGAATACTAATAATTACTGATAATTATTAATGATTAAACTCTAAGTATCAGTATCATGCAATAAAGCCTATCATTTCTGTGTAGGAGAAAACTCTGCATCACTCTACAACTACCAGACATGGGTTTCTGACCCATGACCTATCAACTTTTGTATGTATTAATTTATAGTCTTTATAGATCCAAACTGCAATGTTTTTTGCTTTGTGCATTGCGCATGCACACACACACATACACACACACACACACAGAGTGTGTGTGTGTGTATGTGTGTGTTTCTGAGGGTATACTAGTTTCATAGTGGGTCACTTTGGACTTGTTCAGTTTTTATTCCTATTTTATACATTTGAACCAGATTTTAAGCTCTCTCAGGGCCCCTGAGCTATGTGCTTGTGACCTGTTTTCTTGGAGTGTATAGATGCACAGAGTATGTCTGTCAGGGTTGGTAGGGTAGTCAGGAATTCTCCACATCTCTGAGTAGACACAGACCCCAGACAGACTGACGCTTGCCAGGCAGAGTGCTCACTTGGTGGAAATATGGACCCAAGTATTCAAGTCCCTGGCTTGTTGAAGGCACTTTTGGCTTCCAGCATTGGTGACCCAGTTTAGAAATCTCCTGCCCCACATGCAGCTGTACATGGGCCTGGGAGTTCTGATGGCCATGGGACACAGAAGAAAGAGGCTTTTGGGGTGAGAGGCAGATGGACGATGGGGACAGACAGTATTGCAGGATTTGAACTAATATTGCCTCCTTAGTCTATGAGCATTGCTGCCTCCCTCCCTATCTCTCTCAGAGTGAGCACAGGACTTTGAATGCAAGAGCTATTTAATCAATACTTTGTTAAATTAAAATTCTCTGAAATGTTTGTTTGGGTTGACATTTACATATCATGCCTGGTGTTGCTGATTGCTTGATTACCTTTGAGTGACAATTAGAAAAGGTTTTTCTGTAGTATTTTGAGCCTTGTCTTGACAAGGGAGCATGGGCAGTGAAGAAATCAGAGTCACTGTGAGTTGAGCCTTACATCGGGCTTAAGTGTAGAAAGTTGATGTAGAAAAAGAATTGTGTAACTCGAAAGCCACATCACCGGAGGGCGGCCCACACTGTGGAACTTAGCTGAGAGCGAAGTGTTCCTGGATTCCATCTGAACCGGAGCATGTGTTGAAGGCAGCCAGAGTGAAGTTTGGACTGATCCAGAATGTAAACAAATGAACACATTAGAACAGATCTGTAGATACTGACAAAGTGGGAGAAAAAAGGTTCTTTGAAGGGAGCTGAAGCAATGGCTCCACAGTTAAGAGTGGTTGCTGTTCTTCCCACGGACCCCAGTTCACTTCCAAGCACCTACATGGAGTGACTCGCAACAATCTGTTAGTTCAGTTCAAGGGGATCTAATACCATTTTCTGGTACCCGCATTCACACGCACAAACTCTACACTCACATGCACATAATTAAAAATAAAACAAATCTTTAAAAGTAGAATCTTTAAGAACCATGTTTTGAAATGAAAGAGTGAGGAGGAGTTACTGTGACTTGCAAAGCAAGTGCAGCAGCTGGAGTGGGAGCCCTTTGTAGGCCTGACTGGATAGACAGCCCAGCTCCCACAGTGGTACCTTCAGGACCCGAGCTCATGCAACACATCACGACATGTTTTCAGGAATGTCTGATTGTTGAAGACATTTGAAGACAGTCTATAAGTGGCCTGGCAGGCCAGTCAGGCTTGCAGGCTTTCATGGTCCTTGCCCTCTGCACCTCACAGTTCTAAGGCAGTGGAGTATCACCAATGCCAGGACCACAGGTCTAATTGTCATGGTGGGGTGGTGTCCCTTGGTGGATGCTGTGGGTATGCTCAAGTCAATTTTGGCATCTCCTCTATGGGAGAGATGCAGCCTGTGCTCACAGAACATAGAATGGGAAGGACCTGAGAGTGGACAAAAGGGCCCTCCTCCCACAAATGGGATGACACCCTCAGCCTGCCCAGAACATCAAATCACCTGACCCACAATCGGAAGATCCAAACTACAACAAAAACCATGTCATGTCTTACCAGAAGGAACTGTACTTAGAGGAAGTGTGGGTTTCAAACCCCACCACATCTCAACAAACAGAGAGAGATACACAGTTCAACAGACCAGCAGGAAGCATGTGGAGACCTGGTTTCATTCTGGAACTTGGTTTTCTGTGTGGTTTGCGACCAAGTCTCTTCACAATTCTGACAGCTTCCTCATAGGGCTGAAGAGTCCAGAGGACACTTGCTAATGCCCAGATATCCCCCAGGGTGTCCGCACAAGATGCTGATCAGTGGGAAGGGTTTCTGGACTCTGCCTCCTTCCACACATTCAGGAATTGTTCAGAAGAGACTGTTGCCTATGTGGTCCTGTGTTTCCCACCTAGCTTCCCTTTCTTGTCTTTCTAACACAGACAACTCAAGTTGCCTTTGAGAGAAGTCGACCTCAACCAGACTGGGGAAAGGGTTTGTGTGGAGATTGGGTGGATCTAAAACTTCACATACTTCTTGGGACTTGCTGAGGTTTGAGTCTGAAATGTCCCTTGCATTTTACTAAAAAGTCAACTCCTCCAAAGTTCTTAGGGATGGAAATGAAGTATTTATCTTTATTCAGAGGTGCCATGTAGAAACCCAGCTTCTCATCAGAAAACAAGGGTCCTCCCAGGCCCACTGTGTCCTAGGATCTTTGCCATCCAGGTTGAATTTACTTATATTTAAAGCAAGTTCCTGAAGCTCTCTTACCCTTCTGGGAAACTGAAGTCAGAAATGGCTCATCTTGGAGAGAGGCTAAGTAGGTGTGACCCAAGCTCTGTGCACTCGTGAAGTCAGAGCCTCAGAATGGATGCTCTGTGTCACCACAGAGGCACACACTCCCGCTGGCTCCTACTGTCCAGAAATCTTAGCACCCCTGATTGGATGATGAACTCACAAGCAGAGAAATGCTGTGGCCATGGCTGCTTAATGCAAACAGCCTCTGGATGCTGGGAAACTCTGGAGATGTTAGGAGATACAAACCGGCTGGTGGCTGCGGGTTACTAGGGAGTGAAGCCTGGAAGCATTACCCCTACCTGCTTCCATGTGTGCCAGGTCCAGCCCCCTCCCCGCTCAGTGTGAGGAACTTCTTTGCTCCTGCCACCTCACAAGTTGTTTCTGACAAGTATTTTGGTCACAGCACTGAGAAGCAACAAATACGAATCCACAATTTGCTTTTTAAGGTGAAAGCTAATTCTCAAATTAAAATCTTAGTTCTAGAGTGTTCATCATCCTTCAACCATTTAGCTGGCATTTCTATGCTTCTAGACAGAACACCCACCATGCCTGGAGCACCCTGCCAATTCTGTCTGCCCTCCTAGCCATAAGGGAAGAGATGCCTCAGCCACCATGAGCATTCCACCTTTCCTTGGCCCCTGACTTGCCCTTATTTGAAGTCAGTTCATCCCAAATACTTGATCTGTTATTTGTTTGGCTATTTGTTTTTGTGTATGCAGGAGTATGAATTTGTGCGTGTGTGTGCATGTGTGTATGTGTGTGTGAGCATGCATGTGCAGAGGCCAGAGCCCAACATTCGCTGTCTTCTTCCCTTGTTCTCTGATTTGTTTTTATTTTTTGTTTGGTTTTATTTGAGACAAGTTCTCTTCACTAAATCTGAAGCCCATCAGTTAGACTGACTGCCTGGCTGACCAATGAGCTTTAGGGGTCCACCTGTCTCTGCCCCTTAGTGCTGGGCCTAAAGACATATCACCATGCTTAGTTTTTACATGGGGATATGAACTCAGTGTTGGGGATCTGAACTCAGGTCCCCATGCCTGTGCACCAAACGCTTTACTGGCCGAGCCATCATCTGTTTCTGGATATCGAAGATTATCTGGCATAGAAACAAGCATCCTGGTGGCAGCCCCTGCTCCAAGCAGCACTGTCTTTGATTTCCTTATGGAACAACATGTCCCAACTCTGCAGTGGCCCCAGGAGGGGTTGATTGACAAAGAGACACTTTTCAGGGCTGCACTTTGCTCCCAAGTCCCAATACCACTCTGACACATGCTTGTGACACAGGGACAGATGGCAGAGGCTCCGCTCATGGTCACAGGCAGCTCAGCCCCACTCAGCAGTAGAGAGTGGCTCCATCAAGGTCAGGAGAGTGGTAAGACAGGACTTAGAGAGACATTATCATGAATCATAAATCAGTAGACCAAGCAGCGTCCCTAAAGAACAGAGCGGCCAGCAGCAGATGCCTCGAATCTTACAGAGAATCCCGTTTACAAAGTGGTCAGCATTTAGAGTGACAGTGTACATAAGGGGGCTCGCTTAACTAGACAGACCTCTGCAGTTCCTAGATTCACGTGGTGGACAGGAGACTAGGAACCCCCCCGGAAGTCCAGCCTAGACTCCAGGTGTATACCTTCTATGCTGTCCTAGACACACGTGGTGACAGGAGACTAGGAACCCCCCTGAAGTCCAGCCTAGACTCCTGGTGTATACCTTCTATGCTGCCACCGCAGCCGCTGAGGAAGAGGCCCTGCTGGGCAGGGAAACGCATGGACTCACAGCAGCTACGGAAACTGAGAGTGGCAGGCTCAGCCTACAGCTGAGCTGGTTTAGCAGCAGCAGCAGCAGCAAGTCCTGCCAGAAGCTCCGACGGACGAGCTGGGCCGACAGGGCTGTGGCGGGTCTTTCTTGTTCCTGTAATGGCCCCTGCCTCCCTGCCTTCTTTGCTATTTTGTGTTCTCTAGTTTTCATTCTCTTTTGAGCCAAAGGCACCAGTGTCTGTCAAATCCATTTACAAAACGTGATTTTGAAATGGTTCACAGTCCAGTCAGCTAAGTACGCTGCAACCAGGGCAGCTGCCCTGTGACATCATTAGGCCATCAACAAGCCATGGGGCTGTCCCTGTCCCTGGACAGACACCCTCATTCTGGTAGCAAAGACACAAACTTTTTTTTTTCTTTGTCACGCTTCTCAAACCCTGACTGGAACTCAGGCCCATCAGGCTCGAGACTTCATTTTATCTATGAATAAGTAACAAAAAGTATGGGTGCTTCACAGTTTCTTGAGGTTTTTGAGCACCTTTCATACCACTTCAAAAATATTATTTTATCAGTGACCTTTGTGGACTAACTCAGCAGTTAATGGGAAGATATTCTATCACTGTGAGTTAAGTAATATTGGAAACTGTCAGAGTCTAGACAGTGTCGGAAGGCAGTCAGTCAGTACATTCTTGTTCAAGAAGACCAATTTGGCAATGGAGTACTGGCCAGGATGGCTCCCTGTTTCTGCCACCACCCCCCTCTCCTTCTCCTGTTTCGCCCCCATATCCTGTACCTTTGAGGACAGAAGGATGAGGGCCAAGTCAGGAGCACTTTGCCTTTCTGTGGAGTTGGAGTGGCTATCCAGCAGGTCCGTGTTAGCTGTGGGATTTCTCTATGTGTATGCTTACTGCCCCCAGTAGGGCAAGTTTTAATGGGCAAAGAGGCAAGGTTTTGAGGGAGGCAGAGCCATGGCACTGCCCGCAGAAAATTATCTCCGTGTCTACAGAGGAGGGCCACACACAGCCTTAGGCTGGAGCATCTTAGGGTGCTGCTGGCTTCCTCCAGGGCAGAACACAGAACACAGCACGCCTGCCCAGTTGCTCTTCCAGCATTTGCTTGTGGTGGAAGGAAAAGTAAAAAACAGCAGCAGCAGCAACGACAAATTAAAAGGACAGACCTGGCCACTCGCCCCTCACCTCCTGAGACATCCTGTTGGCATTTGAGGGGTGACGGGATGTTTGCACTATTGACAGCAGACGACCTTCCCCACGTGAAAAACACTAAGCACTGAGGCCAGAGACAGCCACAAGAAGAGGAGATGGGTGAGCCTTCAGAAGGGCCCTTTGTGAGCCCAATACACACTTTTCTGGAAGCTAACAAGCCAGGCGCTGGGATCACTGCAGGATGAAGCAGCTGGGAGGACCCAGGCGAGGGTGTTCAGTGGCTCCTGCAGAGAATAACTTTGGATAAAGAGGGAAAGGAGCCCTCTGACCACGGGCTCATCACCTAACTCAGATGGAAACCAGGCCCAGGAAGTGGGTACTGTGCTGCACAGAGGTTCAGGACTCACTACACTGACGGGGCCAGAAGCCTGTCAGCTTCTGCCACCTGCCCATTCTCCAGGACCCTGATTGCTCTGTGCCATCACATCTAAGCAAAGACCTGGTTAAGTTAGCTTGGCTGCTCCAACAGCAGACTGGGGTGTCTGTGGTAAAGTCAGGGGAACCCTATCTATTTATCCTTACAGGAGCTCTATGGCTACAGAACCACACTGCCCAATAGGATCCCACAGGTTCTGATGGATGAGAGAGGAAGGATCACTGTCAGCAGAATGAGTCTCCCCAGGTTGTCATTTCTATGGAGTGTCTTCTTTCTTCTCTTCCCTGGATGCCTGAAGCCTCCTGTGAGATGCCACCTTTTGACATCACAGGTTAGGCACTTGGGTGTCCCCAATCTGGTTGGATGCTGAGATGTTCTGTTCTAGTCTTCTCTATTCTGTCCCCAGGGTTCTAGGGGTACAGAAGAAGAGCAGAGCTCCCCACGACACCAGCAGTATATTGCAGGATGACACTTGGGAGCTTTATGAGGACATGGAGTCTCCTAGTAACTGTTTCTGGGAAATAATTTGATAGTATAACATTTGTTTGTTTGTTTATTTGTGTCTAATGGTTGGATCTATGTGTGGTGTGGTGTGTGTATTCCACGTTGGGGAGCTTTTTTTTTTTTTTTTTTTTTTTTTTTGTCACTTACTCCCTGCCTTTCTTTTAACATTTCTTTTGGGAAGAGAGGAAAGTCTACTGAGAGGCAGAACAGAGGACCCTGGCAGCAAGGAGCAGGTCTTCAAAATGAACTCTCCTCCGCTTTATTGTATGACACAGGGTCTCTTACCAAACTCAAAACCCATCACTTCATCTAGGCTGGCTGACCAATACGTTTCAGGGATGGATCTATCTCCATCCACACTGCCCAACACCGCTGTTACAGGCATGCACCACAACATCTAACTTCACCTGGATGTTGGGGGTCCAAACTCAGGTCAGCACACCTGTAAGCCAAGCACTTTGACAACTAAGCCCATAAATACCGACTCAGCTCTGAAATCGAATAGTTTACTAATTCTAGGGAAAGTTATCAGCCATATGCTCTTCTTCCATTGGGAAGAAACAGTGTTTCCTGAAAGGATGAAAGGCTCAGCCTGACAACCTACGAGAAATGCCGACTGCAGCCGGGGCTGCTCTCCTTACAGGGCAGGCGATTCAGTTAGCACATTCAATTAAAATGACAGACAGCCCCCAGATGCTGTGGGATCTGGTTTCTTCTTCTGCCATCTCACCTTGCAGAGTCTGGAAACGACCAACAGTGGGATAGTTGCACCAAGGTCTGTGTGATTATTTGAGAGAGCCAGAGCTTCCAGCTTTTTCCACGAGCCTTTATAAAACTACCCCACCCTTCAAACCAGCATGGGTCCTTCTCCTATATGAGCTTACAGAGGGAAAGGCCACCAGAGACAATGATGCAAAATGCTGTCTTCCCGTCCTCTAGAGCATGATCCCAGCCCACCTGCTGTTTGAGTCTCCATCTCAAAGAGGACTTTTCTGTGGAGCTGCATGCAGCACAGAGAGGGTGGAGGAGTGAGTGTGTAGTAGGCATCCGTCCACTACAGTCACAGTTTAGAAGGGTAGCCTTCTGGAGGTGACCACCTACACGGAACTATGATTTACCACACAGCTCAGAAATTAGCCAACATGAATAGATGCAAAATAAGAGTTGCGGGAGATACACAAATCTGTGTGATTCCCATGTGTGGCCAGCGTGGAGTGTGAGTTACCAGGACTAACAGCTTAGTGTGGATGTATGGTCAAGGATCAGTATCTCTATGTGTCATAGGTATTACCAGCAAAACCACCATGGTGGCTTCACCTTCTCCTATGACGAGATCCTTTGAAGGGCAATGTCCATCTGATTCTTCCTGGAATCTCAGACAGAGGTCCTGTGAAATACCAAGTGGGATGGCCCACCCAACTATTTTTACAGGCAGGAGCATACATCTTAGGTGCAGTGTTTTAATGGCATTTGTCTCAATGGCACTAAATCTCCTGTTTCCTCAGCCACTGAGCAGGATGTCCCTGTGACCACCATTTGTTGAGTGCTCAGCAGCTTCCCAGCACAGGGCTTAGCAGTTAGCAGTAGGCCTTGAGGTGCCTCAGGTGCAACGAGGAGAGGAGGGTGGTTCGTTTTGTCTCATTCCTGACCCCTCCCTGGCTTGGTGTAATCGTGTGACACTTGAGCCTGGGGTTGAGACCTCATCTCTTGCTAAGGTGTACGAGCCCTTGACAGGAGATGAGCCTCTTAACAAAGCCTGGGCGGCAGGGCTGCGTGGCTGTGATGCTTTTCAGAGTGCCTCACAAGTTGGTTTGTAGCTCGTCAGACTTTGCGCTTCAGCTTTTCCTGAACCCCAGAGCTGTACTGTGTACCCTTCACTTCATAAAAACAATCGTTTACTTTATGTGTGTGAGTGGTTGCCTGCATGTATGTATGTGCACTAATGCATGTCTGGTGCCCATGGAGGCCAGAAGCGGGTGTCAGACCTCCTGGCACTGCAGTTACAGATGGCTGGGAGCCACCATGTGGGTTCAGTGGAACCTAACCTGGGTTCTCAGAAAGAGCAGCCACTGCTCTTCATTGCAGAGCCATCTTTCCAGTCCCAGCTCCTCTGTTTTCAGGGTTTGCACGATCCTTCATACATCTCCCTATGTGATCTGATACCTCTCCTCTGCTGTGGCCCTCTGTGGACTCTCAGGAATGAAGTCCTGTTACCAGTCGGCCTCTCCCCAGCCCCAGGACTGACCAGTCTGGTATGTCGTAGGAAGGAGGAGTAGTGGGTAGGGATACTCCATAGTGACAGCTTGCTGGGTGTATATGCAGTGGTGCTCTAAGGTTCATAGACCCCCAAAATCTTAAGGATACATTTGTAAAACAAAGCCAGGCCTCGTGGCTCAGCCACATGTGAGGCTGACGTGGGGGAATTGAAAAGTCAAAACGTGCCTGGGCTACAGATCAAGTTGAGGGCACGGATAAGTAAGGAATATAGTTAAGACCCTGTCTCAAAATAAAAAGCTAAAAGAGGGCTCTTTGTATTCACAAGGATTTGGGTTCAGTTTCCACTACTATAAACAGGAGAAAGAAAGCAATAAGGAAAGAAAGAGAAGGAGGGAGAGACAAAGCGAAGGGCGAAAGGATGAAGGAAGGAATAAAGGCTTATCAGACAATGAATAAGGGAATAGAGTTTGAGACATACAGCCCCCACAGAGGTGCCCAACCATGGAGAGGTGCAGCTGAAACCCACCAGCAGACCTCCCTCTGCTCCAGACCCCAGAGAGAGGAGGGTGAGTCCTGGGGGATGTGTCCTGATTCTAAAGGGTCACAATGAGAGAGGACTTCAAACATACTTCTTAATCTTCAAGTTCTCAAGTGACTCTCCATGGACCAAGTTTCTTAGAGGAACATTCTAGAAAGATGCTTTCTGAGGCCCCAGCTCCAGAGGTTCTGATGTTTGGTGTGGCCCTCCCTCTGCTATCTAATGGACACAGGACTCGGGCGTTCTGGCCAGGTGACTTTAACATGACTGTGGAGATAATGAGCCACGGGGCCTGGGGCAGGCCAACAGCAGGGAGGAGAGAGCAGCAACATTGTCTGACTCTTTGTTCCCTTCCTCATCCTCAGCAGCAAGCTGCCATGCTCACACACCCTAAGGTACAATCTCTCCCTCACTGCTCTTGAGGGAGAGTGCAGGGTGCTCTGTGGGGTGCAGTGATAACTACACGCAATGGATGCCCTGTGACCCATCACTTTTGCCTTTGGCTCTACCCTGTGCTCTTAAATTCCAGTAGGCTTCCTTTCAGATTCTCAGTTTGGTTGGAGTCTGGCTTCTGCTAAGCGGGAGTCTTCCAAGTTTTCAGAGAAGTCATTGTGAGCATACACACATGACCCTGATCTGTCAGTAATAGTGGGACCTTCTCAGCAGGTGGAGGACAGAACATAGGGCAGGGGCTGTCTGGAGGTGGTGTCCTGGTGCTGCAGCTGGCTTGGCTTTGAGACCTAGCAGAGCCATGGTCCATCTCTGCCTTCGTCTGCACCCAGAGTTCTACCACTGGCTAGGAACAACTTGTTTCCCATGATCTAGGATAGGCCTCCTTCTCCTGTCCTGACATGTGTGTGTCCACCTATCGAGGTGACAGAATGACTCTGGAGTCCATGGGCAGCTCCTCCAGCTCCTCCATGTACCTCCCTCACCTAGCTGTCTGGATGCCACAGAAGTTTTGCTTGCAGTGAATGCCTGGTGTGTTTTTCAAGTAACTATTTTGTGTAGTTCTTGGAAATGTAGACTTTTGTTTAGGTCTGAGATTTTGAATTGGGGGGGGGGGACCGAGAGATGGATAACATATCCTTACAGCCTCCTCACTGAGACAGGCACCGGAGCCAGGTCTCTGCTTTGGATCCTGCCATGAACTACATTGACAAGTGGATATCTTTGGGGCCATCACTGTGTGCCCCACTTTGTCAGGCTGGGGTTCACCAGGAAACACCAGCAGCTAGCATTATGAGAGATAAGAGCAGCATGGTAGTCCCCTGCACCTGCCTCTACCTGTCCCCGAAGCTGTGCAGGACAGGCGGCCTTGACTACAGCCCTGTTGTTTGTCACATTTCAAGGCACTGGGAAATGACTGATGTCTGGTGACCTCAGGTCAAGTTCTTTCTCAGAATTTTATGAGCCATGTGATCTTGTGGAGGTAATAACAATAAAAACGAGTGTAACACCAGGACTCTGACTACTGGGCGCTTGCTACGTGTCAGGTGTGGCACTGGGCTCTCACTCGCACATCAAAGCTGTACCCTGGGAGGAGGAGTGCCGCAGACCTTATCTGGCTAATCCAAAGAATGCTCTGAGGATCAAAACTAAGTGTCAACACACTTTGCTTTCTGTTAAGCTCCAGCCAAACAGGCTGTGCTATTGATTGATCCTGTGGGAACACCTTCTTGACTCATAGTGGACAGGACAGGGGGTGTGGACAGGAGCTGGGTCAGGTTTGCACAGGGGGGTTGGGGGTCCCTTCATTGCAAAACTCAAGCACAGCAAGTGGGGGCCCAGAGAGGGCAACTTCAGACAAGATCCCAAATCTACCACCCTGTGTATGAAGTCCTGCAGAGCGTCACCATCCACTCAACGTCAGTTTTGACAACGGTGCCTTAATTGAGCACGTGAACATTTTGTGGTGTAGTCTGAAGCAGGGGCCAACTCCAGTCAGCTTTCCAGGTGCATCTCTGCGACAACCTAATCCAGCGGCTTCCATGGAATGTCTGATAATTACCACTTAAAAATGATGTTGGACCTCTTTCAATGGCTTTCTTAGGCATCCATCTAGAGCTAATTATTACCAACACATGTTTTATTGTCCCAAGTTATGTGCTAAATGTGCTCTGTGTGTGTACTTTGAACTCAAATATACTACTTGCCCCCAGGTACTGGATGGAAACTGTGTTTTCCAAGAGCAAAACTTTAATCAAAAGGCAGGATTTTATTAAAGGACCACAAGTGCTTGACACCCAAGTGTGTGTCTGTGTGTGTGTACATTACCAGTGCCATGTGATGAATTATGTATGCCAGAATCATATGTTGAAGTCATAACCCTGGAAGCTCACAATCTGGCCTTACTTGGAGATGGGGGCTTTGCTGAGGCCATTAGGGCAAGATTTTATGGCTTTTGGGCAACCTGATTCTCTTGAAAGGGAAAATATGGATGTAGATGTGCACAATGGGGACATCCCGTGGGAATGAGACAGGGTTCAGGAAGATGAATCAGAAAAGAACACCAAAGTGACCAGTACTTCACTAGAGGTTGAGAGAGAAGTCAGAACAGGATCCCTCCAGCCTCAGAGGGGACACCTGTCCCCTTCACTCTGTCCTCCAGGATCCAGTCTGGCACAGTACATTCCTGTTGTTGAAGCCACCAGTTTTCTCTACATCACAGAGGCCTCACACTAATACAGATTTACAGATGCTAGAATGTCAGAAAGATGGACAGGTGATTGACAGCAGGTTCAGTAGCCACTGGGTAACCACAGACTTTTTCTTATCTATTTTTATTTATTAAAAATATGTAAAATCAGTGCTCAAAAAGTGCACATAAGTTTGCAGGTGGATGACTCCCCCAAGAGAACACACTTGGCTCATCTCCATTCAGGTTAACAAAACAATGAGTGTCCCGTGTTCCAAGGAACGCTTTCCTCCTGTGTCCCAGACACTGTATATACCACCACACTCTGACTTCATTAGCATAGCCTACTTTATAAAGATGGGAGCAAGTGCCAGCTGCCATGTGGTCATCTGCTGTCCATGTATTACCACTGATCTATGGATTTGGGTGTTCACACATAGGTGGCACTCTGTTGTAGGAATGCATCACAACATATCCCCTTAATTCACCATGAAGGGATATAAGGCTCTCATTACAGACAGTGGGGCTGGAGATGTTTGTATTTGGTCTTGGGTGCAAATCCATATGCAGCTCAGGTGAACACGAAACGAGGGGCAGCACTCTCTAATTGAAGAGCGTGTAAGGTGAGTGCCAGCTGATGCTACATGCTAGATCGCTAGCCTGCCATTTATTTCCTTCTATTCACCCCTCTTTCTCCTCCTCTCCCCTTCTCCATGTCAGCCTGTCTCTCTTCCTTTCCTGTTGTTTACAGTTGCACTTCCCCTGTTCACTCTTCCTGGATGCCGTTCTCTAGTGATTCTGTCTGTTCCATACACCCTTCAAAGATCTGTTCTTTTTAAGTTTTGGCTTTTAACATTGTTGCTTTTCTTGTCCGACCTTCTTTGAGTGTGGGTATGTAGAAGTTCCCCATCCTGACAAGTGACTCATGAGAGACTTGAGCTGCTGTACCAGGAGTATTGTGAGGACCTTATCCACTTCATGTGAGTTAACTCTACAAGACATTTCTGTTGTGACATTTCCAGCCTGTATGTAAGGTGCTTTGATCCTATTCACTCCCTAGCACCCACTTATCCTCCCATCACCCACTGGGTCCCTAGTCTCCATCCTACAGTCTTGGGTTTTTTTCCACCTATGACACAAAACATGGAACACTGCCCTTCTGAATCTGGCTTATTTTTCTTAATAAAGGATGTCCTCCTTTCCAGAAATGATGTGTTTGTGTTCTTCTTTATGGCTAAATAACAGGCCCTGGTATGCACCCACCACAACTTCTTCATTTGTGCATCAGATGCTACAGCATTTATGCACACGCTGTAGATGGTACAAACTGAGCTCTGCCCATGGTCATCTCTGTGGTGGGCTGGCTTTCCCAGGAGTGGTGGAACTGGGTCTGAGGTGGCTCTGTGTTTAGCTTCTTCAGAGGCCTTCATATTGGCTTCATGGTGGCCACTCCAGTTTGCACTCCCCCATCCCATCTTCACCAGCCCTTGCTGTCTGTCTGCTCCACATTCTGACTGGAGGAGATGACGTCATGCTGTCCCTTTGATTTGCATTCCCTTGATACATAAAGATGTTAAACATTTTTAATGTATTTACGGGCCATTCGTGTTTCTTCATTTGCAAAGCATACACTCAGCCGGTCTCCCATTGCATTTTCAATTGTTTTAGTGAATGACTTTTATGGGTGAGGTACTTAACTTTAATGAAGGGTAATTCACTTGTTGCTTCCACTTCTGGTAGCATGCTTTTTCCCACAACTTTTAAGAAATCTTTGCTTACCTCAAGGTCATGAACATTCTTCACGTATATTTAGAGCATCAGCCTGTTTGGTGCAAGGTTGAAGTGAATACGCTTGCAAACATGAACTTGGTGTTTGTCCGAGATATTCACCCAAAGTGTCATACATCATCTCTACGCACACATGTACAAAACACTAGAACTCACCACCAAATCGCAGATGCGCTTAGCTTTTGTTCCTTTTAAAGATCAGCTCAGTTATTCTATAGCCTTCACAGTTTCCTATCTCTAAAATACCTGGCAGTAATTTTGCTAATACTGAGTTGAATCCATACATGAAATCTCAACTAGTAACCAGCCCCTAATCCATGAACAATGACTCTCTCTATGTACGAACGTATTGTATATATATGTATGTATGTATGTATGTATGTATGTATGTATGTATGTGTGTATGTATGTGTATATGTAAGTGTGTGTATGTATGAATGTGTGTATGTAAGTATGTGTGTATGTTTGTGTGTATGTATGTATGTGTGTATGTAAATGTGTGTATGTATGTATGTGTGTATGCATGTATGTATGTATGTGTGTATGTATGCATGCATGTATATATGTATGTGTGTATGTATGTGTATGTATGTATGTTTGTGTGTATGTATGTATGTAAGTGTGTGTATATATGTATGTATGTGTGTATGTTTGTGTGTATGTATGTGCATGTAAGTGTGTATATGTATGTATGTGCATGTATGATGCATGTATGTGTATGTATGTGTGTATGTATGTGTGCATGTATGTATGCATGCATGTATGTGTGTATGTATATGTGTATGTGTGTGTGTATGTATGTGTATGTATGTATGTATGTGTGTATGTATGTATGTGTGTATGTATGTATGTATGTATGTGTATGTATGTGTGTAT
>CAJQZJ010033015.1:6139987-6191632 GCA_907164525.1 Lophiomys imhausi | reverse complement strand
GTGTGTGTGTGTGTGTGTGTGTGTGTGTGTGTGTGTGTGTGTGTGTGCGCGTGTGTGTGCATGCATATGTGCCTGTGTGTGTATAAGCATGCCCACACTCTTGCATGTGCACACTTTCCCAGCTCCACTCCCACACATGTACACAAATGAATGAATGAACAAATAATTAAAAAAATACTGTCAAAGATCTGAAGTCTTGCAAAGCTAATGATCACAGTTAAGTCTAAAAAGTTGTTTCAAATGCTGGTTAATCAGTATTTAAGCCAAGCTTCAGAGAGGCCAGTGGGACCTTGTAGAGCACACATGGGTGTTGCTCTCCACCTCTTCCTCACCAAAAGCCAAGAGAGGCAGAGGGTTTGTCTCTGCTGTTTGCTCAGTAACTAATTTCCAGCAAAAGACTTTGCTGTAATCAGAGGCTTATGCAATGAAAATAAAGTGAACCTTTGGCCCATCCCCTTGGTGACTTCCCTTTCTGACTTCCTGGTGGCTAATATTTCCCTATTGATTTAGTGCAGTGTGGAGGGGGCTCCTTAGAATTCAAAATGTTACAAAGAGTTTTCATAAGAAATATTGTTATCTGATCTAGGCACCATGCCAAGTTTTTAATATTATTACAACATCAGAGATGTAATTTTTTTAACATGACATATACCCAGGATTCTGTTAAAAACCTGGCTCTGAAACCATCAGGAGTAAACTGTGGTAGGCTTTGTCTGCAGGAGTGGACACACCCCTGATGATGATAGGGGGAAAGTATAGGTTTATACTAAAGCCTAAAGAATCTGGGTAAAAATACTGTCAAGGTGGTTAGACACCAGATTAGTTTCCATGACATCCACAAATAGGAACACGAAGCTGCAGAAAGAGGTATGGTGTGACATGCCGCTGTGTTGAACAGACAGAAAAGTCAGAGCAGAGGGACAGCGGAGTCTTGCTCTGCCTTGGCTGTGAGGGGCTTCCTTCTAAGAAGGTGATGGCAACTGCTGATCTGATCATTATTACAAAATAATGTTTGTTCTTCCTTATCTGATCCTGCAGTGGTTATTCCTCCTCCTGCCCAACATCTTGGATACTTCCTGAGTATTCATTTAAATTGTTCCCTTTCTGTCTCACCTGATCTGAGCACAGACACTCTGGCAGGAGATCAGTAAGTTGTGTGAGAAGGGGTGTCTCTTCTACTCCAGGGATACAGAGATTGTGAAGTCTAGGATTGTAGTTCACAGCTGGCCACATGCCACTGGCTAAATTCCTTTTCACATCAGAAATCAAGAAAGCCTTGATTTGAGATAATGAGTATTGAGATCCTTGAGTGTCTGATGGGAATATCTTTAAAATTCAAGAAAATCTAGGGCCACCGAGATGGTTCAGTGGGTAAAGGCACTTCAACCAATGTCCTGAATTTGATGTCCAAATCCACAGAGTGTAAGGAGAGAACTGACTTCTACAAATTGTCCTCTAATCTACACAAACAATAAAACAAACCAAAAAGAAAGAAAATCTTAGAGAACCTCATGTGCATCTTTGAGCTCTGCTGCACAGCCACATATGCACAAGCGTTCACAGACTATTACCACCAGCTGGCCCTGTTCAGGTCCTCACTCCTTGTCAATCAAACAGCATATACAATGGGAGGGTGGCTCTAATTAGAGGAGGGACTGGCTGGAGAACTAGGGGATCATCCTAGATTATGACATCATTATGTCAACAGGAAATGACCAGTTAACAAACAGGGAATTGTTTAGGAAACTGAGCATCTGATGTGTCAGCTGAAAACTTTCTGGGCAATAGAGATTTCCCCTCCACTATCATGATAAATTTTCATGGAGGCGGTTGATGCTTTATTAAATGGTGCTGGATGAAGCCCAATACAAAGTTAGCACACCTTTGTAATTCCAGCACTAGGATGGCTGACACACTAGGATGGTCAAGGTCAGCTGGAACTACATAGCAAGACCCTGTCTCAAAACAACAGGAACAAGAAGATACCGATAGGTGTTCTGGACCACGTGTGAGGGATAAAACTAGAATGTGCCTCCATCTTTGTCAGATTAGCACATGAGCCTTCAGGGCTTGGAGTTCCTAACAATGAACACCTCACTGCTGCCTTCCCCCTCTCTCACAGCACCTGTTCTACCTGGGCATTGCTGGAAATCTTCTCAGGGTGAAGATGCCCATTGTCCCCATGGCTCCCTTAACTGTCTATTAGGACAGCACTGTCTATGTGGACACAGAAAAGGTTCCTGCTTTCATGGATGCACAAAGTGGGTGGTCACACACAGCCTCTGTGGGACAGAGGTAAGAGGATTCTGATGGCATCAGTCAGGAGAAGACCTGTCAAGCTCTCCTGTTCTATCCTGTCTCAGTCAAGGGACTGACGACAAGGGGTGGCCCTTGGGAGAGCATCCTGAAGATTGTCACCCTGGAGACGGCTCTACTCAGAAGCTGAGTCAGGTGATACTCCTGACTTCCATGTTGTCCTGCAGCACAAGGTACCATTAAGGGAAACCGAGTGAAGTAAATTAGAGATCTTTCCAGATTTCGTTTGCAGCCTTCTCTTATTTTATAATCACAGCAAGATAAAATAAAAAGGAGCCCTTGAACGTTGATTTTAATTAGCCTTTCGCTAGTCACCTCTGATTTTAATTAGCCTTTCGCTGGCCACCTCAGCTCTGCAGTCTGGAGGGCAGGTATGGGTCAGGCTCCGGGTGACTCAGGCTTCCAAGGCTTTTGCGTCTTCGCATTTGTCTCTGTATCTGCATGGGTCTAACACATCTTTAAAGACAGATTTAGGAAAAAAAAAAAAAAAAAAGATTACCTCAGAGGAGGAATTTCCAGATGTCAGCTTGCAAACCATGTGTTTCCAGGTACTTTTCAACACTGCACCGCCCCTTTCATGCCTGGGAAGGCAACACTCCGTACCTTAACTGCTGTGGTAGACAGCAGCAGCTGAGACCTTCCTCCATGGGTTTGTTTGGATCATAATAGGAAATCTGGGTACTTTTCCCTCTAAGAGGCTAAAGGGCAACATAAAGAGAGCAATAGTGCAGGACAGTGGAAAAGTCCCAGACAGTCCCCTCCACAAGCCATTTGTTTACAGCGGTCCCATGAAATGTAAGATTAATGCCTGTGGCACAGGACCTGCTGGTAGAGTTTTTCCCTCTGAGATATGCAAATCTGCCTTCTAAACAATGGGGCTGAATTAAAATATCTTCAGCAGCACATGAAGTCACTGCTTTCTTGACATGTTAGCAAAGCCATTGTCACCTCTCATTGTACAACCCTCCAGTGATTGTCACATCTGCTCCTTAAAGTGGCGCTCCCTTCTTTAAAGAAATTGCAAGGCAATATTTTGTAATCATCCACCACTGACTTCAGATGAACTGCTTTTTTAATTTTTCCAAGGAATTCGAGGCCGTTGTTATTAAGGCATCGAAAAGAAGGGGAAACAGCTAAGCCTGGCCTTTGAAGTCCTTTGAAATTTAATTGACCATCAGACCACCGGGCGCCTTGGCACATGACCATTTAATAACAGGAAACTCAGCCGTGCATCAGGAAGAAAGGTGTAATTCATCAATGCTACACACCATTTACATGGTCGTCCACTGAGATTTCTGGGGAAAAGTGCAGAACACACACTTTTAAGTAATTTATGAGCTTTTGAGTAGTGTTAAAGCAACTGAGTCCTGGCAGTAAGAAAAATGTTTGTGGACAAGTATGCTTAATACTTTTAAAAAGTGGAGCCATGACTATACCCTGCTTGCTGCCCAATTAACAGCGTCACTGGGGAGGGTTGTTTTCTTTTTGTTTTTTAATTACTGATAAATAGGAACATCTTAAAGTGTTTCATTTAAACAGTAAAACTGCTTTACTTCCAAACAAAACCGGTTGTCTGACAAATGTCATTTGATTCACATGAGACTCAATTTAAACATACCAATGGATTTTCACACTCTCACATGGGCTCTGAGGCAAACTTATCAGAAAGAAATATAGTCACCAATTTTTTTCAAAGTTTGATCTAAAAACAGCTCAGTCCCCTATGGCCCTAGGGTGTGTGAGAGGAGAACAGAGCCCCTTCCCTTCCTCCTCCTCCTTCCAGTGTCCCTGAAGGTGGGAAGACGTAGAGACTCTGGAGCTGGTGCTGATGTCCTCTCTGGGGACCTCTGGGGCTGTGAGCAGTCACGCATGTCTGAAGAGCGGGTTTCCAGCTGTGTGGTGCTAAAACCTCCCCCAGGGAGAATGATGGTGTACAGTCTTCAAACACCTCAGGACCATTTCCTAACATCAAACTACACAGACCAGCTCACGGTAGGGTGGCCTTCATCATCCTTCACCAAATGCCCTGTGTGGTATATACATTTGTAGGAGCACACACATACAGCATCAAGACCTCTACTAAATGAATGTGTGATGTAGTCATCCCCAAATTCTCTAGCGCACATGCATGAGAAATGGGAGTTACGCCTTCTGTGCAAACTTCAGACACTATTACATACTATGTACTTGCCATGTAGTCAGGGCATGTCAATCATACATGCAGAGTGAAGTCCTCCTCGCCCAGCACACATGTTAACAGATGAAAAGGCCACACACTGCTTCACTTGTCCCAAGATCATGAATTTACTCAGTTGCTTACAGACCTTGATTTGAATTCATGCAAGCAGGTCACTGACTAAACAGGTGAGTCCGTTGGTTAATAATGTCCTCTGTTCTGTTCTGTTCTGTTCTGACGTGACTTTCAGAAAGTTCACACATGATAAGGAGTACTGCTGGAAAGCTACTTCAATGGGTAGAGTGCTCACTGCACAAGCATGATGCTCTGAGTTCAAATCCCCAGCACCCATATAAGAAGCTCGGTGCAGTGTCTACACCTGTAATCCCAGGCTAGAAGGCAGAGGCAGGAAGATGGTGAGAGAATCTTTGCTAACTAGTTCAGTCAATCGGTGAGCTACAGGTTCCGTGAAAGACACTGTCTCAAAAATAACTGATAAATAACTAAATGGAGAACAATAGAGGAAGATACTCAATGTTTACCTCTGGCACACTCATATATGTGCACATGCAAATGCACGTATATGCTTGCATGCACACATAAACAACAGAGACAGTGAACTTTTGGAGAAGTTGGACTCAGGTAAGCAAAACAAAATGATGACTTTAAGATGCCTTTACTAGACACAATGTATTATTTGCCAAAACTGTATAAAAGCTATCATATAGGAGCCTTCCAAGATAAACAGTGATTGAATTTGGCTGTGAGTGCAAATATTCAACAAGAATTTCCACTCTGAGGCCCATCTACACAGTCCATCAATATCTCTGGGAAAACATTGTTAATATGATTTAGCATCTCAATATGAGTTTTAACATCTCTGTTGGAAGAGGGTATTTGCCACCATGATAAGTACTGCACAACCAACCATAAGGGGCTTTGCCTACACTGAACCTTTGCGTTGAGGAAGTCGTCTTCAATGCAGCCGACCCCCTGCCATTCATCCAAGTCACCTTTCTTATGCAGCCTTTTGCCAGGTGGCTGGCTGCACTGCGGCGAAATCTGTTCCATCTGTCCCCAGAGTTCATTCAGGGCTGGGCTGGTGACCCAGCAACTGCAGGTGCGTCAGTCAAGTGAATGTTTTTCTCATTGACATTTTCTCAAGTGACATTTTGTCTTTAATGAAGCAATGTATTTGCAAAGTTGGATCCACAGTGAATGCAAGAATAGGAAGGAACACTCCTGCACATATTAGGATACAGGCAACCAAGAGACATCATCTGCAATGCAGCCCTTCAATGCATTCATAGAAAACCTGTTACTGGGTAGAGCATTTCCCACATAGAATGGACTTGAAAGAGGGTACTGGTCCCAGTCATTTAAACCACATCCTGTATTTGCCTGAATCTACTTACTTCAAATAGTTCACAAGAGATAAAAATTTCCCTGCAGGAACACACTTATTCTGGCAATGTGTTAGTGGGATGTGTTTGCAGGTGCTCACTGCTATCTATTTTCCATGTCCTGCTTCCTGCTGGAATTTGTGCCAATCAGAATTTGCCCACAATGTGTACAGGTTGCAGAGCTGCAGGGATATTCCTAACGATGTTTTTGCTGAGCTTCAAAAATAATAAATGCTTCAAGAGAGTCTCTTGGAAAGTGTGGCTGTCTAGCATATCCCTAGTAAGTACTAAGAAAGACACCCACCACAATGATTTCAAAGCAAACAGCAGATTTCTAATCATAGTTATTAACTAATTAGTTATTTAATTAATTAATAGTTAACAAGATTTGAAAGGGTGCCACATAGTCTTTTAAACTTTTCAACAGCGACTTCTACATTAAAAAAATCTATAAATCTTTTTATTTTGACAAAAATATTATACTCTAGCTTGACCTCATAACATTTGGTTTAGTTTATTTTTTTTAATGTGTTTTGCTACTAAATCTTGCTTATGGGTCAGGATCTCATTTTGAATACAAATAGAGATTCATGTTTTTAAAGGGGCATATCCTCCAAAATACTTTACAGATTCAGAAAAGGTGCTTAGAAGGCATGGAAACAGCACTGATCAGCCACCCTGTGACTGCGGAGGTTTGTGCTGCTGGTAGCTAGGGTGTGTGAATACGCCCTCGTGGGCTGCCATTCTCACGGTGGGAAGGGTGCTGTGAAGGGAAGGCACAGCTGATGAAGCATGTTACACTGCAAACTCAAAGTGAGCAATGCTGTGAAAATAAAAGAGCAGAAGAGGCAAAGGGGCTGGACTTGGGCCTGCGAGCAAGGCCTTGAAGGAGACAGGAGACGGAAGACATTTGGGGTCAGAGCTGTGGTCCTGTGTGGAAGTGAGAGTGGGGTGGGACAAGGTCACATTCAAATAAATGGCAGAAGTGATAGAGAGGCAGAGAGCTGGGGACGAAGACAAAAGGAGAGACATTGGACTACCAGTCCTTGGAGGCATAGGAAAGCCCCAGGCTTTGCCCATATTGAGACACAGGGCATTTCACAGCAGTCCAGGAGAAAGTATCTGGACAAAGGGAACAGAGAGCCATGGTCCTGTCTTTAGTGGGATAGACAGTGCTCCCCCACAGACATGTTCAAGGGCTAGTCTCTGATGCCCATGACTGAGGCACACTTTACAAAAGTCATCAGGTCCAGATTAGGTCATCATGAAGGGACTTACTCACATATGACAAATTTGCTACAAAGAGAAAGACATGAGGATCACACCATGGCGATTTGGAGACAGACTGGGTCAATGCCTCCATTCTGACCTTGGCCTGCTGCTGTCTTAGTTACTGTTCTATTTCTGTGAAGGGACACCATGACCAAGGCAACTTATGAAAGGTGAAGTTTATTGAGGCTCACGGTTCCAGAGGGTTAGAGTCTACGGCCACTGTGGTGTGGGGCATGGCAGCAGGCAGGCAGGCATGGTGCTGGAGCAGTATCTGAGAGCTTACCTCCCCATCTATAGACATGAGGCAGAGAGAGAGAGAGAGAGAGAGAGAGAGAGAGAGAGAGAGAGAAAGAGAGAGAGAGAGAGCGAGAAAGAGAGAGAGAGAGAGCAATCTAACTGGGAACAGCATGGGCTTTTGAAACCTCAAAGCTTACCCCAAGAGGCATACCTCCTCCAACAAGACCACACCGTCTCATCCCTGCCAAACAGTTCCACCAACTGGGGACCAAGCATTCAAATACATGAACCTATGGGGCCATTCTCGTTCAAACCATCACAGCGCCACAGGCTGAAGTGAGGGAAGGTAGTCCCTTGGGGCCTTGCATAGAGGCACAGATCTGAAAACACCTCAGCTTTTGTCTTGTAGCTCCCAGAATGGTGGAGAATAGAGTGGGTGGGGCCTGTGAAGGAGGAAAGTGAGGCGGCGAGGGTGAGGTACCAGATGTCTTAAGATGACACTTGCTTCAAAGTGTTTATCTGACCACAATGCAGGAGACATGGTTTGACAATGTTGGTGCACGCTGGGGTTTTGTTCCATCTTGGCCATCTCCTTGGCTTCTTTTGCACCTCCTTCCCTGGTGTCTTCTTCAATCTCTTTTCTACTCGTAATATTTGTGTGATTTCTCCCATTTCACAACACAAACATCCAGAGAGAAGGCTCTGCCACGAGGCAGGCACCCCAGCTGCCATGCAGTTCACTAGGGAAGAACGTCAGGTGTGAACGAAGGTGGCGCTGGCAACACGGCATTCCTCCAGCAGGCCTCCCACCTCCTTATCTACAGTTTATTTCACTTTATCACGAGCAAACACGTGTGAGATAGGTACCTATCACGTGCAAACACACGTGAGATAGGTACCCATCAGCAAATCTAACAACCTCGTCATAGTGTTTATATTCTGTTTAAACCAACTCCACTTTATCACTCAGCTGTACCATAAAAAAGCAAACCTATGTTTTTATGTCTCAGTAATTTGCCCAGGGAAGAGTAGGTGGATACCTGCTGGGAGGCTGGGTGTAAGGAACAGCTAATGTGGAGGGGAGGATGTTGAGGGATGAATGTGAAAATGAGTGTGAAGGATGACTGTGAGGAATGAGTGGAAGGAATGAAGGTGAGGGATAAGTGTGAGGGGTGTGAAGGATTGAGTGTGAGAATGAATGTGTGGAGGAGGGTGAAGGTTTGAGTGTGATAGTGAGTGTGAGGAGGAGTGTGAATGAGTGTGAGAATGAGTGTGAGGAGGAATGTGAAGAATTGAGTGTGAGAATGGGTGTGAGGAGGAGTGTGAGGATGAGTGTGAGGAGGAGGGTGAGGGAAGAGTGTGAGAATGAGTGTGTGGAGGAGTGTGAAGGATTGAGTGTGATGATGAGTGTGAGGAAGAATGAGGGATGAGTGTGAAGAGGAATATGAGGGATGAGTGTGAAGATGAGTGTGAGGATTAGTGTCAGGGGAAGGAGTGTGAGAATGAGTGAGGGGTGACTGTGAGGAGGAAGATGAGGGATGCGTGTGAGGAGGAAGGTGAGGGATGAGTTGAGAGGAGGGTGAGGGGTGAGTGTGAGTGGTGGGAATGTGGGAATGAGGAGAAGGTGCAGAAGTGAGCAGGTCCTCCCAGTCTCTGAGATTCCGGCTGAAGTGGTGACCCTTCCCTCATTCAGCACTCAGTTTTCCAGACACAGACACCCCTGGTCCCTTCGTCCCCTCCTTGCTGGAATCTTCCTAGTCAGGAAATCCCTGAAACCCCAGTCCTTGCCTTCTTAGTGTGGCTGCTGCACCTGCCACCCTGGCTTTCCAGAAAAGGGACAAAAGGTCCTTCTTCTTGCACTTGCTTTCATGAATACTTTATACTTTCATCAAAGTGACCATGGAAATCCCTGGTGGATTCCTCAGGCTTGGCCCCCAGGAATTCCTCCTTGGTACCTCTCTCCCTGTGCTTGCACTGGGAAAAAAGACAGTGGGCTACTCCTGTCCCTGACATGGCAGCCACCCTACCCATGGGAAACCAGACACCCTGGTTCTCTTCCCAGCTCAGGAAGGACATGCATCTCACACAGATGTCCTGTCTTTGTCATGGGTTTGTGCTGTGCTCCCTTTTTTTTTTTGTTTAGGAGTTTAGAAGTGGTCTGTCTACCAGCTCTCGGTTCCTTTCAGTTCTTACCCCTTAGCAATCCCAGGCTGCACACTGATCCATGCAGGCCTTGGAGGACTTACAGCTTGGGATGTCACCTCTTTCATGAGGACAGTTGTCTCTCCCTATGAGCTCTGCCTCTGTCGAGTCAATTCGAGTCAGATTGAAAACATTTGATTTCCCTCTTGTGTTCTATAGGGTATTAGCTTTTGTTTCTAAGAACCACAGATAGGGCATGCTTATGGATTATGAACACATTGGTATGATTTTGTACCAAAACTTTTGTAGTGAATGCAGAAATCTGTGGCGGTCTAATAAGAACCATCCTTGTGCAAGGAATGTCTGCGGCTCACATTTGTGTGTGAATGTACAGGCAATGTAAAGTTCTGATATGTGAGACATAATCTTGTGTAAATACTGCAAGCTCATCTCCAGAAGAATCCAGTGAGATGGTTATTATGGCTCATTCTCTTTTGCGTTTTAAAGGTTTTTTTTATGATTTGTTTTGGGTACATAATTAAATGTTATTTTATATGTACACATATGTACACACATACTTGAGAAGAAATCTGCCTCTGTATTGAGCACACAGCCTCTACTCTTGGTCATTGCTCCCTAAAGACATTGGAAGAACAATCATGCTGGGCTCAGTGCTTACACTGGAATGGGTGTTGTCAGTAACTGGCAGACAGTTGTCAGGACAATGTGGATAGGTTACATGCAAAATTATCCCATTCCATATAAACACTTGAGAAACCCTATGTTTGGGTAGCTGCAGGGTCTGGAAGGGCTGTGAGCCAGTCCCCTGTGGATCCTGAGGCATGGCTTCTCAGTGCCTCTCATGAGCATCCATAGACCTGGGAGAAGTAGATCACCTCCAGTCTCCACCAGATACTTTCTCAAGGGGAGACACCCGGGCTCAATGAAGGTCCCCTCTCACAATACCTGCTAACGGACCTTAGATGTGGCTCTGGCCACTTTTTGAAAGTCCTCTGGTTTACCTGTTTGCAGATTGGCTTTGAAGCCTTCACGAACCTCAAGGCACTGGGAAGTTCAAGTCAACACTGCAGCCAGTTCAAGCCAGTTTTGACTCAGCCCACATGGTTTGCAAGCAAAGGAGTCCTGCTGCTTGTTCAGTCCTGAGGCCAGAGGATCTGCTTTTTATGGAAGTTTGCTTTTCTCCTGGAAGGCCCCATAAATGCCAGGTTTACTGGTGGTGCATCTCAATCTCCTGCCATCCATTTGGCATTCCCCAGGAATTCCCCTCAGCCTACACAGAGACCCGAGCTTTCTCTTGGCCTGCTCCTAGCAAGTGATGCCCAGGAGCTTGTGGAAAAGCAAGTCTATACAGGAATGGATATACCACCTTCTCTGAAGGTGACCAGGCTGGTGGTTTTCCACGTGGAAGTTCATGACCAATATTCACTCTGACCAGAAATAAGAGCACTTCCTACCCCCATGGAAAAGTACGTGTGTGTCTGTCTCCACTGACACACGGCATGGGAGGTGAGCTCTCTCATTTGCTGAGTACAGATCTAGAGCTTTAGAGAGAGGGAGTGAACACCCACCAGTTTGGAAATAGGAGCATGAGTGTTTGTGTGCACACTTGCCTTTGTGGGCCAGGTGACCACAAGAGTTGTTTCTCGAGTGCCCTTCCCTTCCCTTTTGTGAGGCAGGGTCTTTCACTGGCCCGAAACTTACCAAGCTGGGATGGTTAAAGAGCCCCAGGCAACTGCCAGTCTCTGCCTCCCTGGAGTGGGGGTTACTAATGCTGTCTGAGATGCCTGACTTTGTTTAGATGTGGGGTCTGGGGATCAAACTCAAGACCCCATTCTTGCAAGACAAGCACTTCACCAACTGAGACATCAGCCCCCAAGAGCATGCTTCATGCCATGCAGTGAATTGATCCAAAGTCAATGCATTGACTAAGAGGCCAATACTAAGCCAGCCTCCCAGAAGCCCCTAGATATTCTCCTGTGCAGCCACAAGCTCTGCCACTTTCTGGTTACCACTACCCTAACTTTGTGTTAACCAGTCCCATGCATTCTCACTTACCGCCTCATATGTCAAACAGTATGCACCTTCCGGTTTCATTCTTATTCTTATAGCCCATCTGTTTACAGCATGGGCCATTCCCCAAGACCACATCAGGCTAAGTTACAGTTGCACATGGATGGCAGTGACCCTGTCTTCTCTATAGAATAGGCCTTTGCTGGATGCAGGGGTCCGATTCCTCCAGCGAGGTTACAGGTGCCACGGTGCTGTCATGGTGAGACACACACGACTGGTTTGTGATCCTTAGTAATTATAATTTGTATTAAGTGTGCTCTTGGACACTTACACATATGTGTATAAGGTGTACTGGTCACTCTCCCCCATCCTCTCTCAGCTCTTTACCTACAAGGTTTCTCACGTGTATGTGATTTTTCCTTTGTGTTGTGACCCCTTCAGTTTAATGCTGGCCACCTGTGTGATTGTTTGTTTGCAATTGTGCACATGCAACTGAAGACACTGACTAGCCCCTCCCCAGTATTCACCAGTAGCCACCATCATCTGGATATTCATCTGAGATTGGAAAGTTCTTTCTAATTAATTCACTAGCTAGGACCTTTGGAGGGCGACTTTTCTCCTCCCCAAATGTCCTGCCATTTTTCAGGACGTGTTGGGGTGGAAGAAGCAGAATGTGTGTTCTGTTCTTTCCTTTTATTGCCATTCCAGAATGGCAGACTCATTTCTTACAGGTGCCCCTCAAACCACCATTGCTTAAGCCATGGTAACAATCCTGCCAACCTAGGTCAAGATGCACATCAACTCCTGGGAGGAGGGGTTATGAAGAACAGCTCCAGAAGTGCTGCCTGGGATGCTCTCTGTGTAAACATGAACTTCACATTTCCAGGACTTGTCCAGCCAGCTGTGTTGAGCGGCATTATGCTGGCCTAAGGCTGGCCTGGCCACTAAAGAAAAGGGGTCTCTCTGGGTCCCCTTATAGTAAAGACCCACTGCACAGACCTTCCCTGGGACAGCAGCTCACCCAGGACTGACCTGGCACTTCCATCTGAGCACCCTCCATCTGTGCTCGGGGAGACCTAGAGATGTCTATATTCTGGGCACCCTTATGCGTTGAAGCTGATGGTATGCTGGCAGCAATAGAAGTCATCCTCTGACATGAAGGACACCTTTAGAACCCCAGAATCTCACCAGACACCTTCAGAAAGCACAGAGCTGATGTTCTCCAGTCTCCAGCTGGTCAGTTGGTGATTTCCTCCTGTGTCCCAATGGGGTAGGTAAGGGGGAGAAGACATTACTGTACCCCCAGTGACTTGTGTGGCTGTTCCTATGGTGTCTGCTCCCCAAGGGCAGAAATTGAGGACCTGCATTGCCTTACTCACGCACATATGTGGCTCTGTGCATGACACACAGAAGGTGGACAAAGCTCAGCTTCCATCTCTGGCTCAGTGAATGAAAGAAAGGAGAAAAGCAAGCCACTGGCAATCTTTCCACCTGGCCAGCTTTGGGTGTCATGAGTTCCAACCAACCCCAATGCCATGTGTGACATGGAGTTCACAGAGAACACTAAGAATGTGACCTGCAGAACCACCTGTATGGCAGGAATCACCTCCTGTGTCCTTTACTTAGTGGCTCTGAGCAAAGGGGTCAGATCTTGGGTTTCTTAGCCTATGGGTAGTTCATGTTTAACAAATACAGATGGGGCTGCAGATAGGGCTCAGCCATTAAATGCTAGGCTCACAACTCAAAATAACAAATATAGAGAAAACAAAAGCAGAGCTGTGCTCCTCAATCCATGTGTTGGCCTGTATCTTCCAGCGCCCATTGGATCCATGGTGGGGAGACACTGACCTCCATGGCTGGTATCTGCCACTGCCCTTGCTTGTGTGTGACTCATCCTTTCTTCTAGCTGGAAGAGGTCTGCATCTTCCTGAATATGAGGCATCCAGGCCACCATCCTTCTAGCAGAGGTGGTGTACCCTGTTCCAAATGCAGTTCTGGTGGGCTACTGTGCCACCTCCCTGCTTCTCCCAGCTGTTGACTGGGGAACAAGGAGGCACAGTTCCCACTAGTCTGTTGTACAGGAGGCTATCTGGGAAGGTCAGACCCCTTCAATATGGGTTCTCATTCTTGCCAGAAAAAGAATTTATGGATTGATACTGCAGACCAGCAAGTGAAGTATTCATTGAGAAGAGGAATTTTTGAGAAAACTAATACCTGCCCATTGGAGGGGGGCAATTTGGAGTACTTCACCAGGAGGATCATACTGAGGTGCTTGGGATATTGGTGAGGGATGTTTAGTGCACATCTCATGGCAAAGATGTTTCATAATTGTATCTGAATGGGAGACTGGAGTTCCATGTGACTTGGTGCTGAGACCAGAGTGGGTGTGGTGCAGAACCAGGCTAATAGTTTCCTAGGGGAGCTGTGTGAGAGAGGGGGGCTTGGCAGGGTCCAGAGTGAGGGTGAGTAGAAGAGGAGGGGACCAGAAGGGCGAGACACACATCCTTTGGTCCGACACTCCCGTCTCACTCCAGCCATGGTTTATGGAGTACTCAAAGTACTGTCTGACTCCATTAAGCACTTCCATTTCCCTAGAAGACAAATTAATCTATTTTACTAGGTTGATAATTGGAGAGTATTAAACCTAAACACCACTTTAAAAGTCACTGAGAGACTTCCAGCTGCTTCTCTGAGAAAGTGCAGCTTCCTGGCTGTCCTAGAGTCTCAGGAGCCAGCCGAGGACACCGCACTGCCCAGGCTGAGGCTCATCAGCCTTGTCCTGGTGATGAACTAACTCCATGTGGATGAAATCTAAAACAGAACTTGTGGACACAAGCAGAAAGGAAAGGTTCAGCAGTGAACTTGGTGCCTGAGGCCAGGAATCTGACTAGGGGCCCATCTCTCATGGTGTCTTCTTTGTGGTTTTGCTTCTAATGTCTCCTCTCCCATTCACCCTCAGAGATCCTGGCTACTCTCCTCTTGAAGAGTCCTAACATTCCACTGAGTTAGGAGATAGCAAATCCCTCCCACAGCTCCCTTCTATGGAGTCCCAAATCCCTTGCTGTCTCTTGCCAGGTCTCAGATCATTCATCCATTACCCAGGTCTACAGAACAGAATTTTCAAATGAATTGGTTGTTGGCACTCAATGTGGATCCTTTTTCTCTAGAACACTGCAGACAGAGGGCATTCTGAGTTCTTGCCACCAAATGTAGCATTGAGTTTATTACTTACTTTTTTTCATAAGTGTGACAAAATGCCTGATAAAAGCAACTTAGAGAAGAAAATATTAATTTTAGCTTACAGTTTGAAGGGATACAGTCCACCATGGTGGAGTTGGCACTGCAGAAGAAATCCGAAATGACTGGTTACATTGTATCCACAGTTAGGATGCACAGACAGATGAAGGTTGGTCTGGTTATATTGTATCCACAGTTAGGCTGCACAGACAGATGAAGGTTGGTCTCAGTTCACTTTCTACTGTTTTCCCCTTATTTATTCAGTCCACAGGATGGAGCCCATGGTCATTGTTGTTGCTGTGCAATCCTCTACTCTGCAAAGTTATTTACCATCTTTTGTTGATACAGTTTACCTCAAATCCAGTCTCTGCTACTATCAAAATACCTGCTAGCCCCATGTACCTACAGGTAGCGCTACATGGAGTTAGAGGGTATTATTAATTTTTTAAAGAGGGAAAACACATGATCTTGGGAGAGGAAGTAAATATGGGGGTATATAAGGCAGGAATTGAATGGGCTTCAAACACATACCCATGTGTGAATAGTAAATAAAATATTTATTTAAATAGCTGCAAGCAACATTCCTAAACATAACTTTTTTCCTTTTATTGAAAATAGATTCCTTTCACATAAAAATATATCTTTTTTATAGTTTCCCTTCCCTCTAGTCCTCTCAGTTCCTCCCCAATTCCCCCCCTTTCCTCCAGATCTACTCCCTTTCTTTCTCTCATTAGAAAAGAACAGGCTTCTAAGAGATGACAACCAAATACGACAAAATAAAATGTAATATGATGAAGCAAAAACTATCATATTGAAGTTGGACATGACGACCCAACAGGAGGGAAAGAGTCCCAAGAACAGGCACAAAAGTCAGAGACCCACTTGCTGAACATAACTTTTAAGTGAGCACACAAATGTCTGTAACTGCAGTTCCAAATGATCTGGCATCCTCACATGAATGCACATAAAATAAAATTAAATAAATTATTTGACAATATCACCTGCAGAAGCAGCTTGGTATTTCCCTGCTGGTACTTACCCAGGTCACAGGAAAATGTCAATAACCATGGTTTTATATGTGAGAAGTCCATTGTTTGCACGTGAAAACAACAGAAACAATATGGCCAGTGGGTAAAAGACAGATTATTAAATATTAGGTGTTAACATTTAGTCTTTTTTGTTCAAGACAGGGTTTATCTGCGTAATAGCCCTGACTTCCCTGGAACTTGCTCTGCAGACCAGGCTAACCTCAAACTCACTGAGCTCTGCCTGCCTCTGCCTCCCAAGTACCAGATTAAAGGTGTGCACCACCATGCATTTAGTCTTAATGTATAAGAATAGACAGCTTATATTTTTTATATGTTACCAAAAGTAGAATGCATTATAGGAAAATATATGTGATCCTTATGTCTGAGTACAAGTCTCAAAGTATGGAGATCCGCCTAATAAATATTAATGGAAAATAGAGAACAATTTTCACTTCCACTAAGAAATTTTAAATTTTGTATGTTAAGACATGAAATAATCAACATTGTAATTGACCTAAACTCATAAATGCACTTAGAGTAGATGTATCATGAAGTTATGGCAATAATCAATGACAACTTAGTTAACAGTGTGGGAAAAGCTTAGCTAACCCAAGAAAAAGAGTGTGCAGAGTGGACTGAAGTGGTGCCTAGTGGTTAAGGGCATGGGTTGTTCTTGCAGAAGACCTAAGCTTGGTTCTTGGCACACACATGGAGGCTCACAATGTAACTCGAGTGACAGTGCACTCAGCACCCTCTTATGGCCTCCACTGGCACCTGCATGCACAGAGTGCACATAAATTCACACAGGCACACACATGTACACAAAAATAAACCCTGAAGGGGTAGGTATAGAAGAGAGGAGACAAGTGTGCCTCCTCGGCTGAGAACAACTGGCTTTGTCAGCAACCAGAAAAGAGCACATGATATGTCAAATGGTGTTGGGCCAGCCAGGAGAGCTGTGCAACAGGGGGGAACAAGAGGGAGGTTGGGGCATGTCCAAACTCCAAAAATCTCATCTTGAGACTGGCAGGAGGAGGGCCATTCCCTCCCTGTTCTGGGACTGCATGTCCCTGTGCATGTAGCCTTATAGCCCCCACGTCTGCACCCTTGAGGTGGTCATGTAGCCTCACAGCCAGGTTACAGGTTAAACTTCCTTCACCTTTTAAGGTCATGTCCAGGAAGCACCTGGAATTCCTCTTCATGCAAATTAGGCATTTCCAGCACCTTAGCCCCAGCCAATGATGTGCACTCACCTGAAAGCCTCTAACCTGTTCTCCAAAGGTTTAAACTGCCTTTGTTTCTCCCAATTAAACCAGCTGTCTCACTGCAGCTGTGTCCCAAGAAGTCTGTTTCTCGTAGCTCACCAGTGCCTGAGGTCTTCATCCCTCGGTCACTCCTGCCTGGCTCTCCCTCCCAGGATTCACCAGTTGTGACCATGCAGGGGTCACATCATTACATGTGGGGAGGTAGGACCAGGGATGACAAAAAGGCACAACTGTGACTACTCAAGTCTTGAGGTGAGAGGACTGGAGGGGCATTGTCACACACAACTGGGACACAATTGGGAGCCACTTGGCAGTGTATGGGAAACTCTCTGCTGCTGTTTAGCCCTTGGGATCACCATTCCTGTGTGTAGGAGTCTGTCCTTTGGGAATGATGCAAAATATAAACAAAATGTATATAGAACACATCCACTCAGATACTGTTTATAACTGAAAAAAAATCCTAAAAACAGTGATACCAAACTACAGGAAAATAAAGAAAAACAAGAGTCCTGTGCATCTGCAGAAGAGGACACAGTCATCAGATGAGGTCCCTACAGTGGCTGGAGCAGCATCCTGCAGAAGCAGCTGGCAAGTAGAACCCCAAATATGCCTGCCTTGCTCAGGAAGCTCCTCCATCTAACTGGGTGCAAGTGTGGGTGCAGACATTCAGTTCCTGGAGAGCATCTGACCCTTGCACTCTAAACCGTAAACTCCAAGACTGGAGAAGCACTGCTGGGTTCAGGACCTTGGAGAAGTCCAGGGTGGCAGTGAGATGAAGATGGCACCAGGGTACAGTAGGAAGCCTGCATCTCGCAGACAGAGGGATGCTTGCTGTAGGATCACTTGCTGAGTCAGGCAGGTGGTAGCTAGAGGAAGCCGTGATGGAAGCCTCTACAGGGGCAGAGCCATATCCATGGATGACATGTATACAAGACCCAGGCCTTCTTCCCAGGCAGGCGGGAGGACCTGGGGTGAGCTGGAGTGTTTCCTAGTCCTGCTGTGGTGTTGAGCTCAGGTAGCGTTAAGAAGAGGAGAATGTGAAGAAATGATGTCACCTCACTCGGGGAGGGCAGAGTACAGAGCAGTGGGAAACCAGTATGAACATCTCAGTTTGTGGCTGTCCTTGGCTTTGGTCAGTGTGTTCTGTTGACTTTGTCATGGAGCCTAAGTTTGTAAGGTCTTGAGAGAGTTCTGAAAGTCAAGCAAAGCTGTAGCTGTGGGGACCTGGGAAATGGAGGCTTATGAGAAATGCCTTGTTGGTGGGAAAATGAAAGTTACTTTTGGGAGATATCTAAGATGGTGGTGGCTGGGAGATGCCGGGGTGGAGTTGAAGACTGATAGACTTCCACGCTCATGATCAGTGCATGGTCACCATGTTACCAGGCTATGCTATGTGATATGATAGCACCCATTTGGTTCTGTATATAATAAGTCAAAGAACAGACATTTAAAACGGGAAATGCTTAGACATCATCCCTCTTGCATCTGTTTGTCTTTGGAGTGAAGGCTGGAGGTTTGGGTGGGCAGCGCACTCACCTTTCCTTGAGAACCCCCTTATGTGGTGATCACCATGTCATGGGATTTCTACAGTAGCAGCCCAGGGGTATCCAATGCCATGTTCTGTGCTGACCCCATCCATGCAGTAACTTCCTGCATGTTGTCCTGTTTGCCTACATGGTGAAACTTCATCTTGAGTCCATGTAGTCTGTCACTGAGTGTGATTTCTAGGGTGAAGGAAGCCTCATGGAGAGAGCTGAGATGTGCACTCCATCCCAACACTTGTTGGGGTGCCTCGTGTCTGGTGTGGATTCCCGTGGCACTGCTGACCACACAGAAGTGAGCAACACAGGAAGTCTTCCCTCTCCCTCTGGGAGTCACATGACTTTGGTATGTATGTAAAGGAAGGAAGAATGACATAGGTTTTGATTTGCAGATACCCATCTATTCATATTCAATGGGTTGACAATGTGATTTGTCCTTATAGAATTCTTTCTTTTCAAAGTAACTTTGTTGAATACATTAGTGTTGCTACCTATTAGAATGGCTCAGCACTAACATCAAATTCTGTTGAAAGGACGGAGGCTTATGCTTTTTCTAAGTAAAAAAGAAATGCAAAGGAATAAATGCATACTTGCATAGATTGAAAGACTGAATTCAGATATTTGACAGCTAGGGTGATAACTTTGTTGGAGAAGTGATTACCTTGTAACCATGAGACCCTGAGTTAGGTCTTCTGGGACCTACATAAAAAAGCCAGTCAGGGTGGTATGTCCTTGCAATCCCAGCACTGGAGAGGTAGAGAGACAGGTGGATCCTCCTGGGTCTTGCTAGCAAGCCAGACTAGTCTAATCAGTGAACCCCTAGCCAATTAAGAGATCTAAGAAAACCCTATACCATGGATGGCACCCAGGACTGACACCTGACACTGTCCTCTGCCCTCCATGCAAACCTGCACAAATATTTGAAAGCCTCTGATTTCTCCCTTCTGGAAAATTCATGGACTATGTTTTCTGTGAAATAGTTGCTATCATAATATTGTAAGGTATAAAAGAAGGTGAAAACACCATATTTTCAGTTTCATAATGGCTGGAAATTCTGTATGATCAGAAACTATTGAAGCCAGGCTCAGAGAAAAGACCCACACCAGACCCATATGCCCAGGGGAGAGAATCAAGATCACACACAATACCAAGTCACAAAGACTGACAGTCAGCACACAAATGCAGAACCACACACACGGGATTCGAGGAATCCCAGATTAGGGTCTTTACCCTGTCTGGCCCTTGAACTAGGGGACCCAAAATTAAAGAGGGACCAAATTAGATTTAATCTAGAATGTAAATTTCAGTGAAAATTCAAAAATCAGTTAATGCAATTCCCTATAATTTTAAATTAAACTACAATTGAATAGATCTTTGTATATTGATACAAATTTAAAGGTAACGCTTCCTAATGGTATCATACCTAGAGATACTTAAAAATAAAATGTGAAGCTCTGACCTCTTCATACCAACCGTCTAAAACGGTCTAGGATAGTTAAGTAAAACAAACTCCTAGTCATGCAAACATGTCACTTTGTTAGCTACTATGACAGTCTATCACAGATATTCTCTAAACTACCCAGTAATCAAGTTGCTAAGAGACAAGCAACATTTGCTTATCTAAATACAAGAGATGGATAGGGCATCTTCCAAAACCCCAAGAGATCTGCAGAATATGGCATTCAAAGATGTTATCTTAAATCAAGATTTTTTTTATATCGAGACATATCAGCGCCTGACAGCACCCCCTATTCTACTCCAAGTAGAAGATAAGCATCGAAGAACCTCCAGTGTAAGATGGTTGAATTAGTGGCAAGCCTATCTCTTGGCATGAAAAAACCCCTTGCACCAACTGCAGACAGACTGCTGTCCAAAAAGGACAAAACTTGGTAGCAGGGAAGTCGACAGCCTAACTCTGCCAAGACAGGGTAGGTAAGTCCTTCATAATCCCTGCTCTACAACAAATGTCTGTCAGAGAAACAGGACCCAAAGGCTGAAGACTGATGCAGGAATGTATGGAGAGAAAATGGGAACTGTCCAGGCAGTCATTGGTATGTCCTTTCTTAGGTTTGGAAGCTGTAGGCCCTGCACTTCCTATATAAGCAAATATATTTATCCCTCTCAGGTCTCTGAGGTGGTTGAAGAATAGACAGCTAGAGTCTCATAGCTAAATTTTGAGTTGTTTAGGAATCAAGAGGGTGTTATAGATCTAAGAAGATACTCTTAAAAGTGTGTTGCAAGTTAGTATGAATGTTGAGTCACATATAGACCTTTAAACTGAAGGAGATGGTTAGATAGTAGAATGTTAAAGTCAGGGGCCAAATATGTATAAACTGGACATTGGGAAGGTATACTGGACCATTTAACTCTCATAAATGTGGCATATTTATATCTGTTGTTTTGTATAATACTTACTGTAATAAGAGAAGGAACCATCTGTTGGACTGAAAGGGGAAACTTCTGGGGGGAAGAGGGTGGAAGGGCGGGATAGGAAGGGGGAATAGGGAGGGGTTTGTTACTGAGATATAACTTGAAGAAAAAAAAATAAAGTATTTAAAAAAAATAAAAAATAAAAATAAATAAATTAAACTAAAAAGCCCAGGGCTGTCTCTAACTGTTTTCTGCCTTTGGGACACTTTCCCTTTACTCAGCTCCTACCCTTAATAGGAGAAGATGCACCTAGTCTTACTGAAACTTGATATGCCAAGGCTGGTTGATATCCATGAGAGGCCTGCCCTTTTCTGAAGAGAAAAGGACAAGTGGAGTGGGGAAGGGGAGGAGGGGAGAAAGACTGGTAGGAGAGGAGGGAGGGCAACTGTGGTTGGGATGAAGTGAATTAATTAAAAAACCTAGAAAGCCAAAGATTATCTCAATGCCTGTCAAAAGATGTTGATATAAAACTTTTATATGCATTTAAGGTTATTAGTCTATTTGGATGGAAGAATTTTTCTTCAAACTAAACCTACCAAAATCTTAAAGCAACTATTTTATCAAATCATAGAATCTAAGCATCTCCTTTCAAAAGGAACAAAGATGTCAGGGGAGAGGTGGCTGAGCCAGTGTTTGCCACACAGTGTTTGCACAGGGACCTGAGGTCAGAGTCTCAGAACCAATGTGTAAAGCCAGGAGTATGTTTGTGTCACCTTAGCCCTGGAGATGTGGAGACAGGAGAATCCCTCTGGTTCACTGGAGAGCCAGGCTAGCTGACCCTGTGAGCTCCAGACTCTGTCTCAAGCAGTAAGACTGGAAAGATAATGATGAGGACACCTGACATTGGCCTCTTGTCTATGGTCACACTCACATACACTGCATTTGTACCCCACATACATGAGGACACACACAAGAACTCAGCCCTTGTTGGTTACTACTATGTTAGTGGTCCTAGCCTGGGAGTAAGATGAAGTTTATTGAGGAATATAAAGGAATTTGAAAAGAAGACGTAAGAACAATGGTATTTCCACAATATCGCCAAGGAACAATCCCCCTCTCCCGTATGTTCAAAATATGAGGGTTGAAGAAAATAATTGGGTGCTTTATTTCTTTCCTCAATAGACAACAATTTTGTTTTTAAAATGAAGTTTTGTATACAGATAGTATTGACAAGAGGAACAAAAGAGAGAAGGCGCTGGGAAGAAATCTAACCAAATATGCTCGAGACCTGTGTAGGCAAAATTCCATAACTTTATATGATGAAAGTTGAAAATCTCCTAAGTGGATTGGGAAATGTGCCATGCCTGTGGGTAGGGCACTCAGTGGTTTTAAAGATGTCCAACATTTCTAAATTCACTGCAGTCCTCACAAGGTGACTCATTAGAATTATCAAACTCGTTCTAATTGCACCAGGAAAAGAGTTAGCTGATAGCCTAAGAGCCTCCTGTAGAACGAGCTGATGGGGATTTGCCAGTGAGGTTTCCTTTAAGTGCACAGCAGTTAAGAATGTGCCACACTGGCCTCTGATAAACACGGATGTCGTCAGAGGGAAGGGAAGAGGACACGGCAGCTGAGTGTGCAGATCTGACAAGCCAGGGAAGCTCAGAGTCACACAGCACAAACCACATCCCTAAAAATAGCTTCCAGAAGTGGGGAGAGACACAATGATCTTTAGACAGATGCCTGTAAGCCCTCGGCAGAGAAAGGGACTGTGGGAGTAAGTACTGGAGAATGCCGGTGGGGAGAAGAAAACGAATATTTAAACAAAACAAAAATCAAAAATCCAAGAGGAAAATTGAGAAATTTAAGTAAAATTAGGAATTGCTTCTCATTGAGAAGACAGTGTAAAAAAAATGGAGATTCAAGTAATCTACTGGGAAGCATGCATGTCATAAAGCATTGGTCCTTGGTCTACATGAACAAAGTCTGCAAGCCACAGAGAGAACTTCTAGGTCTGCGCTTCTGGGGGAGTTTACAAGTTGCTTGCTCACTTAAAGTAATTTTTATTATTAGTCATGAAAATCGAAGGTGCAGAATTAACACTGGCAATCTTATTTCTTTTTTTAGAAAAAGAAAGAAAATGCTATGTTTAGATCAAACCAACTAAGCTTTTGTTTAGATCAAATAACTAAGCTTTTGTTTAGTTATGAAAAGACAACAGAATTAAACAGTATGTTGAAAAAAAAAAAAAAGAATGGGTTTCACGAGTTTGGAGAGTATACAAAGGTGCGGGTGACTTTCCTGTCTGAGAATCTCCTGTACCTGCTTCCACTGTTGGAGTCTTGGATGTTTCTGATCTTGTTATCACAAAATTTCATCCTAGACATCAACTGCAATGTCTTTCCCTTTAACTTCTTCACTCTTTTCCTCAAGGAATTATGTTTTAAAAGATCAAATATTGATTTTTCTTTGTCTTTTTTCATAAGTTTTGTGCTTGCATGTTTAAATGTTTCATACTTAGTTCATTTTGTTCTGTGAAGGAAGATGGGGATTCACCTTCAAAATGTCTTCAATATGTCTTCTGATGAATTGACCACACCTGGGGGAAGGTCCTGTGTTAGCTTTCAATGCAGTGAAAGGCCAGATTTCTGATCCAGCACTTTGCCCAGTCTAAATGGCAGGGCTGATTTTAGACTTACAATTAATTGTCTTTCTGACCTGGTGAACTGAAGTGTGTTCTATGCCACCCTTGTATTAAAAAAAAACTAATTAAATTATTTACCCAGTATTTATATTATATTTAATTGATTCGGTGGTGTTAATCCTTAACCCACCATTATAAATGAATACACATAGACACCGGGTGGATCTTATCAAGCCTAGGCCTGGGTTGTGCAATCCTAGCCCATCTTAGCTAGCTCATAATTCTATTACCCAAATATAACCCCATATATACATACATCCCTTTGGACTCTTATTCTCCACACTAAGCCGATGTTCCAGGCCATGTGGAAGGATCTTCTTTAATCTACCCCATAGCATGTCCTCCTTGTCTGCTCCTGGCTTCTTCTCCAGCAACCTTCCCAAGATGCTCTATATCTCTATAAAAGCCTGCAAATCTTAGTCCTGCCTACCTCTGTCTTCACCCAATCTCCAGGCCTCAGCATTTATTTAACCAATCAGAGTCAATTAAGTAACAGACAGCAAACAGGACCAATTAACATTTAGAATGTTTAACACCACCCCATCATACCCTCTAGGTTCTGTGCTTCCCAGGGGCACTAATGGGGTCTGAAATGCTATTCTACTCTCTTTACAGGGAAGTGAGTCGCCTGTCACTGGGACTTTGATGATGCCAGAGAACACCAGCTTCTGGGACCAGAAAGCTGAGACTTGCCTGGGCTCCTGGGATGCCCATGCAAGGAGATACCCCAGACAAGAGCATGCATTGAATAGGAGATGAGCAAGACTAGTCTTCACCCTGAGAAAGATTCCACCCAGGAGTGTGCTTTGCTGTCCACACTGCTGTGGCACACTGCTTCTGTCTGAAGGAAGCATGTCAGTCAGCCTCTTGTAATTCTCTGCTTTACCCAAGAGACAAGTGGGAGCTGAGAGATGCAGTAGGACCAAGAGACCTGAGAGGACCAAGAGTCCTGGGGGACCAAAAGCCTGGGGGAACTAAGAGACCTGGGGGGGAAGAGATTTAGAGTATCAAAAATCTGGGGGACCAAAAGGCCTGGAAGACTAACAGACCCAGGGGGACCAACACATCTGAGAACCAAGAGACCTGGGGGAGGGCAAGGCACCTGATGGGATCAAGAGACCTGGGAGCACCAACATACCTGACTGATCTAAGAGACTTGGAGGACCAAGAGATCTGGGAACCAAGAGACACAGAAGGACCAATACACCTGAGGGGACCAAAGGCCCAAGAAATCTGAGGGGACCAAGATACATGATGTGATCAAGAGACTTGAGAGGACTAAGACATGTTACAGATCCAAGAGAGCTGGGAAACCAAGACACAGGGGGTGTTGTGGGGGGTGCTAAGATACCTGCGTACCACTCTTGGTTCCTGGGAGAACCAAAAATTCCTGGAATTTTTGGGTAGTACCCACAGGTCCAACTATAGGTGGGAAAAGATTGTGTGTGGGACCACTGAGCATAAGTGTAGCTGATGAATCTGACAAGATTCATTCTGTCCCTAGGTCTGTACATCTTCATCGCCAGGCCTCATAACTCATGAGCAACATCAAATGTGACTGTGAATTATGCAGACAGTTCCTGGTACTAGTCCTAGTCCAAGAGGGCATGAGCAGTCCAAAATCAACAAGGCACAAAACACAACAGAATTACTAACCCTTGATTTAGCATGAAGTGACATTTACAGACTGCACTTACAGTCTCCCTTTCCAGTGAGATGGTCAGCTTCTAACTTGAGAAATAGGCATTGGCCAAAAGGACCTAGGTTTCATTTAAATGGCTGCACTCACTCTCTGTGGAATGGGCACTCTTGGTTCTCATACTAAAAGTGTTAGTTCTCACAGTCATGTTTGAAACTGCAATCTACCAGGACATATGAGAAAGGGGTCCCCTTCCTGTGATATCTGCACTAGGAATAGGAGACATCAATTTAAATGGGAAGAGCAAACTTCCTTCAAACTTAAAGAAGAAAATGATCATGGAGGCAGGTGGCCAGTGAATTAGTTATATTTAAGAAACATCTGGACAGGAAGGGTAGGGAATGTAATGCCAGAGTTACACACACGGCTGATCTTTGCACTCGAACACAGAACACAATACTTTACCCATCAGATGCCTTCCCCTACAATATGACTGATGGTTACGAACACCTCTTTGAAACCACAGCATTAAAGACAGATCCAGCCAGCTTCAAACCAATGTAAGCATTAAGTGCTCAAAGTACTCTGACATTGATGCAGTTAAAGGATGCATGTAAAGCAAGGTTTGCATTAAAAGTTGCCACAATTTTCTCCCACTCTGCTGCATTTGTTCCTTTTCTTATGCACACATAATTTTCTTCAAAAGATCAATCTATTTAACTAGCTAGGATGGAAGTCAGCCACCTTCTCTCCCCTCCTCCTTTCCTCCCTTTCTCTCCTTTCCTCCCTTCTTTTGCTCTCTCATTCTGATTTGTGTGTTTGTTTAGTGGAGACTGAATCATACTGTGTAGTTCAGGAAAGCCTCAAACTTTTGCAGGTTCTCCTGCCTCTACTAGCCAAGTGCTGGGACCTTGGGTGCACCCCATCTCACCATATTCTTGTTCCATCATTACAACCTTGTATCTTTTCCTGGAATCTTCTTGGACTCTAGTAAGGAGTTTGACAATAAAACACCAAGATTAAAACCATATTAAATCATTCTATTAGCATGTTTTAATATGTATGCATAAAGTATGGTCTTAAGAAAAAATGAGGGAAAAAAGGTAGAAACCACCTACTCTACAAGTTGAAAAGAATAGGTTAAAACGGCAGCATCAGGAATTAAAACTACAGTTAAGAAAAAGGCCAGATGATGTCGTAATAGCATGTGACAATTTCTGTTTTCAAACTCTATGTCACAACCAAAGATGCTTATAAAAACCAAAGTCCTCAACCACATAAAGAAGCGAGCCTTCTGGAGGCTGACCTATACAGAGGCAAAGACATGCATTCTGGGTCATTGTAAAGAATGAGGCTCTACAGATAGTCACAGTATGCTTAGTCATTCGGTGTTTGCTGAGTTTTGTGATCTGAGCTGGAGATACAACACTGTGCATCAGTTGTCTTTAATGTTCACAGTGCAGGGCAAGATGCCACCCTGAAGCATCTACTGTGCTGTGAATTAAAATGCAGCACATATTTACCCAGAGAAAGGTCAAACAAATATTAGTACATCTCAGGTTTTTTGATTTGTTTTTAATTACAGTGCATACCAGGGAATCAAATGTTCAAGTTCAGAACCTAGAACATAGGCACTGTCCTATTCCATAGGGAAGAACACTGTATGATACGATCAACATGCAATTATTTTTTAGCCCAGCAGCATTGGTGTGGTCTTTGAAACACTGAGAAAGAAGTAGCCAATGTTGGAAGGTCTGCTGCTATTTATTGATCTCTCCCAGTAGTAATTCTTAGAATGTGCCTGTCTGCAGGGCAGTCTCCAGTCTAGAGCTGCACAGTTTCGGGGGACCTGGTTTTCAGGGTTCTGCCTGCATTTCATGAGCTGATTTGGTTATTTTGTTTTTGGGAAACTGAGAATGTTTGTACTTTTCAGTTACTTTAGTTTAGTTACTATCATTTGTGTTAGAAATGTGTTAAATAAGGCAAAAGTATAAGAGAAGTATAAGAGCTAAATGGCTTTGCTTTTGGATTGCAGTCTGGATCAATGCTCCACCACTGAGCTATGTTCCCAGCCCTAACTCTCCTATTTAATCTTTTATGACTCTGTAGACTCATAGGACAAACAGATGGAAATTCCCTATGCAGTAATTAAAAGACTTCAGCCCAATTCCCTCTTGACCAAGAATTATATACATATAATGTCTGCATTTGGGAGGATGAACTTTTAGATGTCTTCTGCACACTGCTAAGAACCACATTGTCATGGTATGTGAACACACCGATGAAACACTCTTACCAGTTTACTCTTACTATTCCATTTTTAAGATTTATTTTTATGTTTGTACGAATGTCTACACACATGTATATGCACCACATGCCTGTCTGGTGCCTGTGGAGGTCAGAAGGTGTTGTATGTCCAGGAACTGGAGTTACAGGTAGTTCTAAGCCTCCATGTAGTTGCTGGGAACTGCACTCCAGTCCTCTGCAAGAGCAGGAAGTGCTCTTAACCACTGAGCTGTCACTCCAGCCCTGGTGTTTTATTTTTTATCATTTATTTTATTTGTGTATGTGTATGTGTATGTGTATGTCATGTGTATTTGGTTGCCCTTAGAGGTTAGAAGAAGATATTGGATTCCCTCGGGCTGTGGGCTGTGTAGACAGTTGTGAACCATCTGTCATGGTCTTTTGGAAGAGCAGTAAGTGCTATTAACCAGTGAACCATCCTCTAGCCCCAATTACAGTTATTAATATTGTATGCCAGCTTTTGTTTTAAATGTAGAATCCCAAGGATGCGATTGGCAGTACACATATCAATCAAGTCTTTGGGTTCCTTCCCTCTAGGCAAATAACAGCTCTCTAAACACATCACAAAATTTCCCATTGCCACTATATTGCAGCATAAAATAGAGTCCAACATTGCCTAAACTGAGACCAATCAATCAATCAATAAATAAAGTTGCATATTTAGAATGAGCTAAGAAGTCGTTAGCACACAATTCTAATTATTTTACTCAGAAACACAGTCATGGTGAACACCTGTGAACTAAGACATGCCATTTATAGTTTTGAGTTTGTTTTCTTTCTCACTCATATTTTTTTTTCCAAAATTTCATTTCGATATCTTACTACATGACTTTGGCTTATTCTAAAAAGAATCTGAGGTTGAACGGCCAATATCAGGGTAAGTGTTTTGATATAAATTCACGTATGATCTAGTAAGCATAGAATAATATATCCTGAGCCTAAATTCTTGATTTACTGTGTTGCTTTGTTTTCTGAAAGTTTAAGTTGGCATTAGTAAATATTTGCCATCCCACTGTGCTTACATGTGCGCGCATTAGTTCCACAGTTACGGGTCTGTTTCCAGAAGCCCTTGCTCATGTCCCCTGCTCACCTGTTCTTGCTCTTTGTCACACTGCATGAATGGTCCTCTGTTATCTCTCAGATCACTTTTACTACCTTCCTTCAGGATCCCAGCAAAGTGAATGTATGTTAGGTGGTGAGCACTTTCATATGAACAAACCCTCCAGCCATCAGGGGAGACGCAGCCTGCGGAAGAGATGTTGCCAGTGGGTGGCAGTGTGGGTAAAAGCCAGCCTGTGATATCCTTAGGCTGGGTTTTAAAACAACCATAGAATACAGACTCTAGAAGCAGCCTTGTAGTGGTTGTAGGGACATGGCAGGTTTTGGAGTGGGACACAGTTCAACCAAGTACTGGGACACCTGGCAGGAGGCAGCTGGCTATGTCTGTTACCTTGGGAGCAACTTGTAAACCTAGGCCAACTGCTTGCTCCAGATCCACAGCACAGATCAAAGACCACAGGGTGACCTTGCTCTCCTGGAGGCATAGGGACTTGCAGAAGGTCACTCCCAGCTGTTCCTATTGAACATTCAGAAAATATAGCTGTGTCACTTCAGAGACATTCTTAAGGCCACAGGCATCCACTGTGGATGCCTGTGGGACCAGGAAAAGGCAGTTCTGACTTTAAAAGTTGTGGTGATTTTAGCATTCAGTAAGCTTTTATTTTAGAAAACCTCTCCCCGAATGAGCACCTAGAACTATCTGAACTGTTGAATCAGTATTTTTAATGAGCACAATGAATACTAAGGTGGAAAGCCATTACAATGTCCAAGGAAATAATACAATTGACTTATACACATTTATACAAATTTCTTTCTTCTCTCTCTCTCTTTTTCTCTTTCTCTCTCTCTCTGTTTTCTTCATTTTTGAGACAAGGTCTCACTAAGTAGCTCTGACTGGGCTGGAACTTACTGTGAGTAGACTAGGCTGGACTTGGATTCATAGAGATCCATCCACCTGATTCTGTCTGCTTAATTTTTATAAATTCTGACTGCTTTACTGTTTGCACTGTCAAGCACAGATAGCAAGTGGGGGCAAACAACAGTTACATTCTCGCAGGGAAGTTATCCTGTTGCAAACAGAGTTCACATGTTACAAAATTCTTGTGCAATTTCAGTTGAAACATACTAGCAAAGAGATGGAGGGGGGCGTAGCTCATATAATGGAGCAAGTCCCCCTATTAACCCTAGATGGGCAAAAGTCTGAGCAGGCTTCATTCATCAGAAATGCAAATGATTTGAATAAGCTTGGGAACCAAGTTACTGAGTGCAGTGAAATAGGGTAACAATACCACCCTTTCTGAAGAGTAAACAGACTTGCCAACATAAACTAGTATTAGGCTCTTGGAACACATTTTAAGTGAGGGCTGTTCACACTGGCCCATGTAGCTTTTCCATTTAACAATCTTCTTAGGTGGTTTTTAGAGTTGACCTAGAGAGAAGATCCTGTCAGACACCTAATGCATGAAGAATTGGGGGGGGGGGAACCACAAATCAAAACTAAAAACTGTAACTTTTCTCCTATACTGGCCTCTCTACATGAAGAAAAATCTATGATCCTCTTTGGTAATAGTATTTATATCTTGGGTTTTCATGTTTTGCCCATTTATACAATTAACAATGAAAATACGTAACTCATTCCACAAAGAGTTTTTCTTTTAATAAAAGAAGCATAATTGCATGACTCTTGCTAAAAAGAAAATCCCAAATTAATATTCCTCGGTAAAAAGCTATGATTGCCATGCCGCACGCCTTTAATCCCAGCACTCAGGAGGCAGAGGTAAGTGGATCTCTGATTTAGAGGCCAGCTTGGTCTACAAAGTGAGTTCCAGGGCAGCCAGGGCTACACAGGGAAACCCTGTCTCAAAAAAACAAAACAAAAACCAAAACCAAAGACAAACAAAAAACCAACTAACCAAAACCCTATGGTCATTTGTCAGCTCTGAAAGGGAAAAGAAGAGTCTAAGGAAAGATCCTAAGCCAAGAGGAAACCCTGTAGTCAGGTTGTTCACTAGAAACAGGCCAGGCACCCAGTCCTGTGAGCCCAGGACGCTGACAGATGTTAGGAGTCGGTTGTACTGAAAAAGTACAGAACAGTTGGAAAATCACAAGATACACAACCAGCTTCCAGTAAATAAACAGCTTATCTGGCAGCAGGAAGGAGAGAGAAGGCAAGGTGATCCGAGGGTGGGGACTCTCTCAATAGAAGTGGAGACCTAGTAGAATGTTAAAGTCAGGTGCCAAATACATATGGACTGGACATTGGGAATGTATGCTAAGCCATATAACTCTTATAATCGTGGCCTATTTATTTCTGTTGTTTTGTATTGTATTTATAGTTATAAGAAAAAGAACCATTATTTGGACTGAAAGGGAGAGCTGTTGGGGGGAAAAATAAATACCTTAAACTAAAAAAAAAAAAAAAAAAGAAGGGAAGAGGATGGGGGGGTTGAGGGGGAGGAGGGTGGAAGGGTGGGACTGGAGGGGGGAGTAGGGAGGGGATTGTGATTGAGATGTAACTTGAAGAAATAAAAAATAAATTATTAAAAAAAAAAAAAGAAGTGGAGACCTCTCACTTTTGCACCTGGAAGCTCCGAGATTCAGAATGACAAACATTTTGCTCTAAAGAGAGAGGTGAGCAGAAGACGCCACTAAGAGAAGTGGCTCCCCCCCACCCCCCACCCCACCCAGCAGCTAGGCAGCTAGCACACCGCAGGTCACCTGCAAACACTCAGCTTCTGACTGGTACTTAACATGAACACAGACCCAAGGAAAACAAAGCTGGTATTGGCCAAGCTCCAGCGGGCACAGAACGTCATCACTCAATGCATTCCTAAAAATCTAATTTTGTATTAAGAGTCAAAACAAAAAAGAAAACAAAATGGTTACCAAAGATACTTTCTCAAAGGAGAGCATAGGATGCCAACACAGTGGCCTCTTGTCCTGCGCAATTTCAGGTTACAGAACACAGGCCCATTTATGTGTCTCATAAAAAGGGATGTAAATTATCACAATCAATAAAATCGAGCCACATTTTCTTTAAGCTCCAAGATAAAATTCCTGTCATGTTATGTTTCTTCTGGGTAGAGATAACGTTTGGTGATGGAAGTAAAGGAGAAAAGCCAACGCCCACAAGACAGTGTGTTTGGCACACACGCAACCACAGCTTATACATACAAGGGTGTGGATGCACACATACAGGGGTGGACACTTACAATGACATTCACTGATCTCTTATTTTTAAAGGGTGTAGTTTAAACTGGAAAACTGAATTCAATACACCCTTTTGAGGTTAGTTTTATGATATTTACTACATTGATGGTTTTTCCCAGGATTTTGCTACTCATCAATAATCATCATAACCGTATACACAATAAAAACAGGACAGGTCCAACATTGGCTTGGGTTAACCTGGCATATAAAGTTCAGCATTAGCGTGTTTAAGGCCCATTTTATATATTTTTTTTTTTTTGGTTTTTTTCGAGACAGGGTTTCTCTGTGTAGCCCTGGCTGTCCTGGACTCACTTTTGTAGACCAGGCTGGCCTCGAACTCACAAAGATCCACCTGCCTCTGCCTCCCAAGTGCTGGGATTAAAGGCGTGCGCCACCACCGCCCGGCTGGCCCATTTTATATAAAGGTCAAAGCAGGTCTTGAGAGTCACAGTGTGCAATTATTTTTCTTAAACATGTCGTTGTATTTGCAATAATGACTTTTGTAAATTACACAGGGCATTCCAAGGCGAACTTCCAGGACTCAGAACAAAATAACCAAGGTTAACCGTAAGATAAACTCTTGTCACGAATAGTTTCATTTAGATACTTTTTTCCCTGATGGGCAAGGGTTTGTTTTGTTTACCCAACGAGATCGGAATTCCTAGCGCGCCCTCTGTGAACTCGGATCCCTGCCCTTCCTAAGGTCCCCGTCTATCAGGGCTCTGTCAGTTAGGAGACATGACATGCGGGTGCTTATTTGCCCTCGACTTTGAAAGTCACAAAGGCCACGTAGATAGAGAAATTCAAAGCAGCAGTTCAAGGGCATCTTTGGCTTGGCGCTGTGCCCGAGGCCGCGCTCCCAGGTACCGCGACGCCCGCCGGTAGTGAGCGGCGTGAGCAGGGCTTGGGGCGCCGGCCGGGAGTGGTAAGGCGCGGGGCGCGGGGTGGGGGGGATGCCCGCTAGCAACCGCTCCCAGCTCCCGCCCAGGCCCGCCCTTTCCCAGCACTATGGAAACCGCATTTTCCTACGCCAGCACGCCCTCCTCCTCTCTCCTATTACATCCAGAACAGGCGACTTCCACTTCCCGGGAACCTGACAAGTGAATGGCTCTGATGACGCCCCGGAAAGAGCCCACGGCCGGGGGCGGGGGAGGGCGCCCGCGGAAGGAGGGGCGGGTTCCGGGGCGCCCCTCGCGCGGCGGCGAAAGGGCACTGAGCTGCCATCGACTCGGGACTCGCCGGCGACGATGCTCGTGGGCCCGCCACCCACAGCAGGCACCGCCCTGCGCCGCGCGCCCACCCCGGCTGCTGGGGTACCACCGCGGCCCCGCACCAGCTCCGACCCCCCCACCTCCTTTCCCTCTCCGCGGCAGAAGCCTGGGGCAAGCTAGTAGGGCGCGAGGCGGGAGCACAGACCCCGCAGCCGCCTCCTCCGTGGCGGGCTTCCCGCCCTGGGTGGCGTCACCCCCGCCCGCAGCCACAACGAGCCCCAGATTAATGAGCCCGGCCCGGCCCCCGCCGAGCCCCGGCCGGGCCTGGGCGGGAGGGGGAGGGGACGGCGGGAAACGCGGCCCCGGTGTCGGCCCGCCCCCCCCCCGCGCCTCACGCCCATTGGCCCGGCTCGCCGTCCATCGGGGAACAGGGCGCCAATGCGGGGTGGGGGGGCGGGGCGTCCTCGGGAGTGTGCCTGCGTAACGCAGAGTCACGTGTTGTTTTGCTCTTAGTTCAGTCACTCGGTGCGCGATGTGTTACTCACTGTGCGGCGGGGACCGCGACGAGCCCAGGTCGTCGTTCGTGGTGGCAGCAGCAGCGGCAGCAGCGGCGGCGGCGGCCCCAGTGGCGGCGTGGGCCCCGGGCGTCCGGAGGCAGATCGGCGTCGCGCAGTGCAGGACAGCGGCAGCAGGCCGGCCGCGCGCGTCCTGAGCTCGGCCCCGCGGCTCGGGGACCCCGACTCTCGGCCCAGCCAGCCCGTCCCCGGGGCGCCGCCCGAGAGTCCAGGAGGCGGCGGCCGCGGCCGTTCGAAGCGGAGGGCGGCCACCGCCCGCGCAGAGAGAGAGAGCATCCTTCGGAGCGGCGGAGGGCCCCGCGCCACCGAGCCGCGCGCGCCTCCTTCCTAGCCCACCGCTTGGGCCCGGGGGACGCGCGCGCGTGGCCGGGCGGCCGGGCCACGGGTGGCGGGGAGGGAGCCGCTCCCTCTCGCGCCCCTCGGCCCTCGCCCTCCCCTGCGCGCCTAGCCGGGTGGTGCAGCCTGCCGCGGCCGCGATGGCTAGCGCGCCCCTGCTCGGGCCCCCCGCGTCGGCGGGCGGGGACGGCCCGAACCTCAACAACAACAACAACAACCACGGCGGCGTGCGCAAGTGCGGCTACCTGCGCAAACAGAAGCACGGCCACAAGCGCTTCTTCGTGCTGCGCGGCCCCGGCACGGGCACGGGCGGCGAAGAGGCGGCCGGGACCGGAGTGTCGCCGCTGCCGCCGCGGCTGGAGTACTACGAGAGTGAGAAGAAGTGGAGGAGCAAGGCGGGCGCGCCGAAGCGGGTGATCGCGCTCGACTGCTGCCTGAACATCAACAAGCGCGCGGACGCCAAGCACAAGTTCCTGATCGCCCTCTACACCAAGGACGAGTACTTCGCCGTGGCGGCGGAGAACGAGCAGGAGCAGGAGGGCTGGTACCGCGCGCTCACCGACTTGGTCAGCGAAGGCCGCTCTGGCGACGGGGGCTTGGGCGCCGGGGCCACTGGCGGGTCCTGCAGCGCCTCTCTCCCGGGCGTCCTGGGCGGCTCGGCGGGCGCCGCTGGCTCCGAGGACAACTACGGGCTCGTGACGCCCGCCACGGCGGTCTATCGCGAGGTGTGGCAGGTAAACCTGAAGCCCAAGGGCCTGGGCCAGAGCAAGAACCTGACGGGGGTGTACCGCCTGTGCCTGTCTGCGCGCACCATCGGTTTCGTGAAGCTCAATTGCGAGCAGCCGTCGGTGACGCTGCAGCTCATGAACATTCGCCGCTGCGGCCACTCGGACAGCTTCTTCTTCATCGAGGTGGGCCGCTCGGCCGTCACCGGCCCCGGCGAGCTCTGGATGCAAGCTGACGACTCGGTGGTGGCGCAGAACATCCACGAGACCATCCTGGAGGCCATGAAGGCACTCAAGGAGCTCTTCGAGTTCCGGCCTCGAAGCAAGAGTCAGTCGTCCGGGTCGTCGGCCACGCACCCCATCAGCGTGCCGGGCGCGCGCCGCCACCACCACCTAGTCAACCTACCCCCTAGCCAGACCGGCCTGGTGCGCCGCTCGCGCACGGACAGCCTGGCTGCCACCCCGCCAGCAGCCAAGGGCACCTCCTGCCGGGTCCGTACGGCCAGCGAGGGCGACGGCGGCACGGCCGCCGGGGCTGGGACGGCGGGAGGCAGGCCTATGTCGGTGGCTGGGAGCCCCCTTAGTCCCGGGCCAGTGCGCGCGCCCCTTAGCCGCTCGCACACCCTAAGTGGCGGCTGCGGAGGCCGCCCAAGCAAAGTGGCTCTGGCGCCGGCAGGGGGAGCCCTGCAACACAGTCGCTCCATGTCTATGCCCGTGGCTCACTCGCCTCCTGCAGCCACCAGCCCCGGCAGCCTATCCTCCAGCAGTGGACATGGCTCGGGCTCCTACCCGCTGCCTCCCGGTCCTCACCCCCAACTGCCTCATCCGCTGCACCACCCACAAGGCCAACGTCCATCCAGCGGCAGTGCCTCCGCCTCGGGTTCCCCCAGCGACCCTGGTTTCATGTCCCTTGACGAGTATGGCTCCAGCCCTGGCGACCTAAGAGCCTTCAGTAGCCACAGGAGCAACACACCTGAGTCAATCGCAGAGACCCCGCCAGCCAGGGATGGCAGTGGGGGCGAACTCTACGGGTACATGAGCATGGATAGGCCTCTAAGCCACTGTGGCCGCCCTTACCGTAGGGTCTCCGGGGATGGGGCCCAGGACCTGGACCGGGGACTGAGGAAGAGGACTTATTCCCTGACCACGCCTGCCCGGCAGCGGCAGGTACCCCAGCCTTCCTCTGCCTCCCTGGATGAGTATACTCTCATGCGGGCCACCTTCTCTGGCAGTTCAGGTCGCCTCTGCCCATCCTTCCCTGCGTCCTCTCCCAAGGCAGCCTATAACCCTTACCCAGAGGACTATGTAGACACTGAGATTGGCTCACACAAGAGTTTCAGCAGTAACCTGGGGGCAGATGATGGCTACATGCCCATGACCCCTGGGGCAGCCCTCAGGAGTGGTGGCCCCAATAGCTGCAAGAGTGATGACTACATGCCCATGAGCCCCACCAGCGTGTCTGCCCCCAAACAGATCCTGCAGTCCCGTTCGGTGGCGGCGGCAGCGGCAGCAGCGGCGGCAGCCTTGCCCCCTTCTGGAGCATCATCAGTGCCAGCACCCCCTTCAGGGGTGGGCAGGACCTTCCCAGTGAACGGAAGCAGCTACAAAGCCAGCTCCCCAGCAGAGAGCTCTCCAGAGGATAGCGGGTACATGCGAATGTGGTGTGGCTCCAAGTTGTCCATGGAGAACGCAGACTCAAAGTTGCTCCCCAACGGGGACTACCTCAATATGTCCCCCAGCGAGGTGGGCACCGCAGGCACGCCACCTGATTTCTTCTCGGCAGCTTTGCGTGGAGGCGGCGAGGGCCTCAAAGGTGTCCCTGGCCACTGTTTCAGCTCTTTGCCCCGCTCTTACAAGGCTCCCTATTCTTGCAGTGGGGACAATGACCAGTATGTGCTCATGAGCTCCCCTGTGGGGCGGATCTTGGAAGAAGAGAGGCTGGAGCCCCAGGCCACCCCAGGGCCTGGCACTTTTGGGGCACCTGGGAGTGGTCATACCCAGCCTCATCACTCAGCAGTGCCTTCTCCCATGAGGCCAACTGGTAGCAGTGGCCGTCCTGAGGGCTTCCTGGCCCAGCGCTGTCGGGCAGTACGGCCCACACGCCTATCGCTGGAAGGACTGCAGACTCTTCCCAGCATGCAAGAGTACCCTCTACCTGCAGAGCCCAAGAGCCCTGGCGAGTACATCAACATTGACTTTGGCGATGGGGGTGCCCGTCTGTCTCCGCCAGCCCCACCACTTCTGGCATCGGCGGCTTCATCCTCTTCACTGCTCTCGGCCAGTAGTCCCGCTTCGTCCCTGGGTTCAGGAACCCCGGGCACCAGCAGCGACAGTCGGCAGCGCTCCCCACTCTCTGACTATATGAACCTGGACTTCAGTTCTCCCAAGTCCCCTAAGCCTAGCATCCGCAGTGGGGACACAGTGGGCTCCATGGATGGTGTTCTCTCCCCAGAGGCCTCGTCCCCATACCCACCATTGCCCCCACGCCCTTCCACCTCCCCTTCCTCTCTGCAGCAGCCTCTGCCACCTGCCCCAGGAGAGCTATACCGCCTGCCTCCAGCACCAGGTGCCACATCCCAGGACCCTGCTGCTGTCTCCTCACTGTCCTCTGAGCCCGGGGATAATGGTGACTATACCGAGATGGCCTTTGGTGTGGCTGCCACCCCACCACAACCTATTACAGCACCCCCAAAGCCAGAAGGTGCCCGGGTGACCAGTCCTACGTCGGGCTTGAAGCGATTAAGTCTCATGGATCAGGTGTCTGGGGTGGAGGCCTTCCTTCAAGTCAGCCAGCCCCCTGATCCCCACCGGGGCGCTAAGGTCATCCGTGCAGACCCTCAGGGGGGGGCGGCGTCGCCACAGTTCAGAGACCTTCTCCTCTACTACCACCGTCACCCCAGTGTCCCCGTCCTTTGCCCACAACTCCAAGCGCCACAATTCAGCCTCTGTGGAAAATGTGTCTCTCAGGAAAAGCAGTGAAGGCAGTGGCACCCTGGGAGGAAGTGACGAGCCACCCACATCCCCAGGAGAGGCACAGGCCTCGCTGGCTGTGCCCCTAGTGCCACAGGCTAGGCCATGGAACCCAGGTCAGCCTGGAGCTTTGATTGGCTGTCCGGGAGGCAGCAGTTCTCCCATGCGCAGAGAGACCTCCGTGGGGTTCCAGAATGGCCTCAACTATATCGCCATTGATGTCAGGGGTGAGCAGGGGCCCTTGTCGCAGCAGTCTCAGCCACAGCATCCACAGCCAGGAGACAAGAGCACGTGGGGCCGGACCCGTAGCCTTGGTGGGCTCCTCAGCGCCGTCGGAGGCTCTGGCACCAGTGGAGTCTGTGGGGCCCCAGGAACTGGAGCCTTGCCCTCTGCCAGCACCTACGCAAGCATTGACTTCTTGTCCCATCATTTGAAGGAAGCCACAGTCGTGAAAGGTGAGGTCCTTTGACCTTGACGGTAGGAGGGAGGGTTGAGTATTGGGTGGCTTTGGATGTCACCCTTCTCTAGTGGTTGCTTGACCTCATTGCCAACATGCTGGCTGGGTTTTCTACCTGCCATGTCATTATTGTCTTTCTCCAAAGAGCTTGTCAGGAACATTGAGTTGGCTTTTGAGTAGAGTTAATGCCTTCCACCATGGGTGGGAGACTTTGACCTTGTTTTAGATCTGGCCATCTCTTGCCTGGGTTCTTGTGCCTACCCATCTGCTGGCTCAGTGGAGGTTCTACAGAGTGGCCCCTAGAGGAAAGTTGCTTTACGTCTTTACAGTTGAAGGTGCTGAAGACATCAGCTACTGGTTCTGTGTGAGTGGCTGGGCCCCAGGTCACTGCTGCCCAGCTCCAAGGTTTATTAAAACATACCCAAGAGTTCCCCAGGAAGTGAGCATGAGTCTCCAAGACTGCTCACAGGAGCAGTTCCTATCATTTCAAGTTCACATGTAGACAGCGACTAGCTCGTCCAGCAGAGGTGGTAGTAGTGTGGCTTTGCTTACACAGCCTGATGGCAGCTGTTCTCACCTGAGCATATCTGGGAGTTTCCTGGAGGGTTTCCTGTCTGTGGGTAGTAGGCAAGTAAACCTCCCAGGATTTCTGAAGCTGCAGGTCTGGGACCTGGCAAAATGGCATTGTTAATAAGTCCCCAGGTAATGGTGAAGTTGTTGATGTGGGCATACCAGGTAGCAGAGCCCTAACTCCAGAGCCACTGGAAGGCCCTTGTCGGCTGGGTGGAGCAAATGGTAGGGGTTGGCATGGGGACAGGTTGTGCTGGGCTTGGCAGAGCGCCCCAGGCACTATCAGTCAGCCATGTTTCAGGACCAGGGATTGAAAGAAAGCACTTGAAAGATGAATGTGCAGGTCTTTTTCAGAAACAGTGGGACTGAGGGTTCCTAGTACTATCTCCTCACCCCTTATCAAATATCCACAAGCATAGAGATGGACTTGCTGTGCCGCTTGCAAAGCGTTCTGTGTCTTGGAAATGTCTGGGGTATAAAAGGAAGCCAGGGTTGGAATGCTCAGTTCTGCTGTTCTTCATCTTGTCTGTGTTTCTGCATGGGGCTGCTAGCAGGACAGACTGCCATGGTGGAGTCAGTGCTGTGATTTGGAAGCAAGGTGGTCTGTGTCTCACGGGTACCTGTGCGCTTTTGGTTCTTAGAGTAAGCAGGCCAGTTGAATGCTATCGACATTCAGACTGTGTTTCTGTTAATTCACTGGATCCAGGCTTTTAGCTTGGGGCAAATACTGGCAAATTCTAGGGTAATAGATGAAAAGCTAATTCTTTTGTTATTATAATTAAAACTGGAGCAGAGGGAGAGGAATCTCCAGGAATTTCCAGTAGTGCAGCACTTCAACATCTAATTAAATCAACTGGATGTTGGCAGAATGTGTCTCCTCCATGGTGAATCTCTCAGCTGAAGGTCACTTTGTCAGAGTTTTATTAAACAGTAGGGGTTGAGGATAGCTAAAGCCACAGGCCACATAAACACAACAGAGTGTGACTGAATGGGGGAAGTCTGTCTGTCTCACCCACACACTTTAGTTAGTTAGCAAAATCTATGCCCCTGGTAGAGGGTGGGTAAACAAACATGGAGAGTTGGGACTGGGTGGGTAGTCTTCTGCTTTGGGAAGTCCAGACTGGAGTCCACACTTTGAAGCTCGGGGCTTGTGGTATCACTACATTCAGGAAGAGGATTCACTGGCACATTAAAAAGAATGGTGACCTGTAAGTTTCCCAGCAGGATAAAGTTCCTGCAGGATTCACATGTGTGAAATCCAAATGCCTCTTCATACAGACAGAAACCTAGGCATTTTGGTTACTGTGATTCTGAATTCTGTGGATATTGTGCTGAACTCCTTCCTAGAAGGGGGTATTTTAAAGAAAAAATAAATAACTACAATACATCTATTGTGCAAAAGCCACGTGTTCAAAAGGAGGCATACATGCCAAATTAGATTTCTAGCAAATTGACTTGAGCCCGAGAGCAGCATCAGAGTGGGGGAAGTGAGCATGCAATCTTTGCTCACAGAGCTAGCCAGCCCTTTCATGTCTGTTGAGCCACAAATGACCATTGAGAACCCCAAGATGGATGGACATTTGTATATCTCACATGCAGGTGGAAGTTGCTAGTGTGCATAGGTTAAAAGTTCTCTGCAGAGCAGGTATGCTTTGAGAGAGTGATTTGTAGAAACCAGGCTAGAAGCATGAATTTGAAGCTGAAATACACAGTGTCCTCTCTGCTTACCAAGCTCTGCCTGGACTCCTAGCAGTGCCCTGTGCTTCTGTCCCAAGCCGCTCCCTCATATTCTCCTTGGACAGACCTCATTAGTTACATAGGCACAGAGTAATTCAGCTCAACCTGGGCAGTATGTATTACATAAGAAATAAAGAGTTAAAGTCCTGGCACTGTTTCATAACTACAGTCGAATTGGAAATATGGGTGAGTTTCTTAAACACGACTGATTAAGAAGCTAGTAAATTGCAGGTATGTGTGTATGGGTAGGAAGTCTTATCTATTAGAATTGTTGTCTTGTTGGAAACTGAAAATTAATTGGATTAACTATGTTTTAAAACTACGTTTATTAAAATCATGCACATTATTGTCAATAGGATTAGATTGATATGGTCCCTAAAATGTTAGTATCCCTTCATAAAGGGATCTTCGTCCTCTTAGTTTCTAATGTGTAAGAAGCTGATTAGATGGATAATTACTGTAGAAAACATCTAAATTCAGTTTAGGTGTTTGATATCTGTTTGATGAAAAGGCATAGACAACTTTTATAAGATTGTCAAACAAATGAAGTGTTTGGAAAGGAGATGGGGGGTCTTGGTTTAGCGTACAGAGTTTTGCCTTTGGAGGAGCTTGATTCCTGGAGCCAGCACATTGCAAGCCTCTGATCTCTCGGTGGGTGCCACCTAGGAATGGAGCCTGGGGATTGAGACGATGCTGTGCAGGGTAGCTCCCACCTTCTAAGGAAAAAGCAGTTTAGGTGCAAAGGAAAACACTCGGGCTTTGGTGAATGAAAGTCACGTGGCCTGTTCTGCTTCCTTTATTGAAAGAAAAGCCTTTAATGAAGTCCTGTGGAGAAGGGAGGAGGGCGGGGCCGGGAAGCTAGGGTTCTGGTTGCTAATCTCCTCCGGAGAGCCTTACACCCATATTTCTGGCTGAATTGTTTGCAGAACATTTGATTCCAGTCCTTTCCCTGCTGGGTCCCTGATGGGTCACAAGGAGATGGAAACAAGAGTGTTCTAACCCCTTACAGAGGAAGTTCTAAGAAAATAGAGCAGTTTTGTGCTGTCAGAAATGTGGGCAGTGAGGGTACTTTTGGAAATGCGTACTCTTAAATAAAAAATTAATAAATAAAACCAAACCGGCTGAGAATGGAGACAACGCCTTTTTACAGGCCTGCTTCCTTGCCCCATTGTTGCCTGTGCTCGGCTCTCGAAGGACCCCACCTCAGTTCTTTAAGAATTCCATGAAGCCAGGTGGATACTTGAACCTTAGAGCAATGTGAAAGTAGAGCAGCAAAACAAAACAAGAAAATGTTTGTTCCAGAGTTTAAAAAAAAAAGAAACAAATTAACAATGTAGAGATTCAAATTACATGGTAGCAGAACAATTAAGAGAAACAGCCCTGCAGCCTGCCCTGGCTTCAAAGCACCTTGTATATTCCCCTCTGTGATGTCCTCAGGTATTAAGAGCTGTTGACAAGATGAGGATGTGTAATTAGAATATACATTTTTAAAAACCAGCTCCTAATGCAGGAAGCTCTAATCTAACAGCCAGGCCCTTAAACTTCCGATGTTTAATTAGCCAGCATTCAGCAGTGATTCAGTTCTGTTTATTGACTTTACCAGGGGGATCACTTCAGAAGTTTTGAATTCAACACTGTGCTATCTGTTTGTAAGGTAGGAACATGCTGGATTCTTTGCTCTTCACCCGAAAAAGAGCAATTTTAATAGCAGCAGCTGGGCATAAAGGCATTCTGTTAGATTCTTGCTAACACCTTTTCTTTGGAAACATATTATAAGAGCTATGTAACTTTGCTATCAGATTTGGCAAGCCAGCCAGCTTTCTGTTTTGTTTTGGGAGGGGGCCCTTGGATAGTACAGAATTGAATGTTCTCTGTTCACCTTGGAAACAAGGGAAAATGTAACTTTATCCTTGCATCTACATTGCCATGTAGCATGAGGACCACTTTGACTTAGAGTGGAGCTGAGCCCCCTCTTTGCTTCAGTCTCCTTACTGAGAGAACTGTGGGAGGGGTGGAGTCTGCAGTCTGGCTAGACTACCATGAGTGTATGTTTTAATACAAGATGTGCCAAGCATCTTAATGTTGCCATTTTACTACGCATTTTCTGCCTCTCCACAGTGAGGGGCTACAAAGGTTGTGTAACTTATCTGGCTATGGGTTTTGTGGCAGCAATGCTTTCCAAATCTAAACAGAATACTTTGTATTCATTTTCAGTGGTCTGAATGTATCAGTCAGGACTTCAGGGGGAAGAGGGAGTAGTTGAGGTAGTTGGCACAGAGAGGGTAGGTACCAGTGTGTTTCTGGAGGGAGATGCTGAAGTCAGTGCTGGCCACTAGTCTTTGAGTGTCTTTTGGGGGTAGTTTCCTAGGCTCATACTGAGGGTGCCCTGCATGCAGAAGAAAGTTGGAATAGATAGGGAAGCAAGCTGCTCAGCTGGAGCTGCTTGCTGGGTGCAGAATGTGCCAGACACTTCCGGGCTTGGCAGTCTTACTTCTTAATTTAATTCATTGTGTTAGGATGCTGAAATAGAGTTGGGGTGAAATGTACAGGCTGTGTTTGGATGATAAAGCGGTCCATTTAATAATTACAGTTTCTTCTCCTGCTAAAGTAGAAAAAAATACTGTTTTACACAGTCATAGTTATTTGTTCAAAGACATGCTTAAAAGTGCAGGCAAAAGATTTAAAACCCTGTTCCACATTCTTGTGTGTGGTATTTATGCAGTGATATTTACAAAATATTTCTTCATTCTTGTGCATTTACTGAAATTGGGTCACACATTTAGATCCATGATATATCTTAAAGATAAATGATTACATGAACTGTAAGTGCCAAGTCTTTTAACATTTATTTTAAAAAGTTTCAGATTTTTTAGAAACACATGTTTGGAACTGGTGTTTGTATATGTGTTCCATATTATTTTTTTCCAAAACCCACTTTTTTCCTTCCTAATTGAGACTTGAATCCTAATGTATTTTCTGAACATACTCAATCTTTATTCAGTCACCTCAAAAATATTAGCCCTCTAATCCCTTAATCTATAGAGAGTTAGTACAGGTTCTTAGTGATTTTCCATGATATTTAAGCTTTGAGTTTTTTTCGCTTCAAAAGCCATATGTTGACATTAGGGGTGACTCTGCTTTTTTTTGCATGGTCACAGTGCAGTGTTTAATATTTATTACTTTGACACACTTTCTGTAATCACTCTGTGGAGTTAACTCATGACACCTTCAGGGACCAAAGTGTATCATTAACAATCCAGAAATGTGCTGAGTACAAGATGATGCTGTAAGAGTTCTATTCATTGGGTGTAATGAAAAATGAAACACATATTCCAAGCAATACTGAAAGGTAACTTCACAGGGAAGAACTGGATGAAATTCAGAATTTTTTTTCGTAGTATTTTGTTTTTGTAAATGTAATGTCATGTGACATTTATACATCCTGTGATGTTCGAAGAGTCAGCTTTTAAGTGTATGGATGTTTTACCTGTGTTTATGTGTGTACACCACATTTGTGCCTTTTGACCACGGAGGCCAGAAGAAAGCATCAGATCTTATGGAACTGCATTTACAGAGGGCTGTTAGGTGCTGTGTGGGTGCTGGGAATCCAACCCAGGTCCTCTGGAGGAGCAGCAAATGCTCGTAAGTGCTGAGCCATCTCTCCTGCCTGAGACTCAGTGTTTGACGGTGAAGAACCTGGTCAGAGGGGCTGGGGGACCTATCCAAGGTCATTAAGAAAAGGAGGGGCAGTGTTGCAGTGTTGTCCTCTTGGCTTAGTGGTGTGGGAACAGTGGGGAGGCAGTGTTGTCCTCTTGGCTTAGTGGTGTGGGAACAGTGTGGGGGCAGTGTTGTCCTCTTGGCTTAGTGGTATGGGAACAGCGGGGTGGCAGTGGGACCCAGAAGTGCCTTGAGGACACAGCTGGGAACAACTGTCTCAACTATGTACTTGCAGGGCTGATGTATTTTTTGAGGTCAGGTTTAATTTGGGTGGAGTAAGTTATTAAATATGATCAGGACAGCACTGGAGAAGGTAGACCAGAGGTTAGCACACTTTTGGTGAACATCTGAGCACTGTGCCTAACTGTCTCCTGGGGTCAGCCTGCTCCAGTGGAACAGCTGAGCAATTGAACATGTGCAGCAAGGCCTGCCAGCCCCCTGCTACTGCGCTCAGTTTAGGGAACTGCTTGGATGTAGACAGAAGGATGTGTTTGAGGTAGAAAAGCAAAGTGCCCATTGAGAAGATCACTCACACAACAGGCAGAGGAGAATGGGGAATGCTGTTAAGAAGAAATCTTTCTAGGCTAGTTCAGCATGAAGGCTGAGGCTCCCTGGAACACTGAAGCCTTCACTCTTTGAGAACACAACCTGCTGACCTATGATGCAGGCTGGGTTAATATGCTTAGCTTTTGTGTCTGTGTCTCCTCTGCATGGAATATCATACACCCCTCACAGCCCGTTAGCAGCTTCCAAAGAAATGAGTCATTAACTCAGTTAACGATGAGTACATTTGGAAACTCACCAATTTAGAATTAGCCTCAGGACCAGTTAGTAGCTAATCAGCTGTTGCAGGGTAGTTATCTTCTCAGGATCAAGTATCTCACAGTGTTTTATTGTTCTTAAGGTCCTTAAAAAAAAGTTGTGGGGAAAATTATTTACCTGGATTTTTGCATGATGACAAATGGGTTTCACTCTAATTGAATTGGACACATGCTACCCCATTTGGAGGTAATGTGATTATAAAAGAATACTTAGGCATACACACCAAGAATTCATTAGATGCTCACATTAAAAAGTGTAGTAGTAGATCATTGGAGGCCGAGTGCCCTAAGCGATTGATTGTCTTGTTTATGTTTGCTGCATCTTAGAGGAGGGCTTCTTCTCCCTAGCAGATGACAGCCCTGGGCCAGGAACTGCATATGCTCAGAGTGGGCTGAGGGAGGGAGACTTCCACAGGACAATCAAATCAGAACAAAGGAAGCTTCTTCTAGTTCAGTCGGGTTCAGAGTTCACCATCTTGCCATGGTGAATCTGTTGAGAACTTTCTAGAAATGTAATATTCTGGAACAGAAGAGTGGACTCTCACTGTTCAAACAGACCAGTCTCAGCCGCTGTGTCTGTCAATCAACCGAAGAGGCAAGAAGAGGCATACTTAAAGCCTGGAGAGGAATGGGTACATACATCTTGTGATGATGGGTCCATCTTGGGGTGCTGAGTTGTGTGTTGAGTTTAGAGAGAGGAAGAATTGGGGCTGGGGCAGGGGTGCTATGTAATTGAGTGGCCCCTGTTGATATGTGGTCTCATCATCCTTATCTTGGTTCTGGTTCTTCAGGATGGCCCAAAGTGCTTCTGACTTGAGGAGACAGCTGGCTCCTGCAGGATGGGCTGCCCTTGTGTTCCTAGGTGATTGCCCTCATGAGGGTGGGGGCGCTCCCTTGGGAGGCTCTACTGTTCTTGGAATCAAAAATGACTGTAAGTGTAGAATATTGACTTATCTCCATGCCTTAAGCCTTGGAGGGGAGCTAGATTAGACGGAATAAAGGCAGACTCTGAGCCAGCATGAGACACGCATAGACAGATAGTCACACACACAGAAAGGGGGGTTAATATATCAGACTTTGCCGTCTTTTTAGTTACTTTGTGGGCTTGTATGAGAAGGCAATGCTTTTTCACCAAAGTAGCTTCTGGATGTATTTAATTATGAAGTTAGTTGTAAAAACTAGGAACCCCACTTCTGGCTGTGCTGTGAAGGGTCCCTTGCTATCATAAACATAGAAGTCTTTTCCAAGTATGGTGTGTATGGATTCTCCAAATGAGGCTGTACGCCACCCTGCAGTTGCGCACATTTTGGCAAGCCACTTGTCACTGCAGTGACCTTATTGTCCGATGCCTTCCTAGTTGTGAAAGAACCACGGGGAACCTCTCCTCTTCTTCCTCCTGAATTAGATCACCCTGGGCCACTGCACTACCCTCATCCCTGCTCAGTATCTTGGTTGCCACTGGCCAGTGGGGAAATGGTGAAGTGGGTGAGAAATCTTAAAATTAGACTGAGATGACTCCACTGAATTTTAAAAGTACTCCTAAGCATCAGCCTTCAGAAACACCTGGAAAGGAAGGTCATGATGGTCTGGTTGGATACTATTTCAGTTTGTGGAGACCTGGTTTCCTTAGGGAAGTGCCTTCCCATGAGTTCAGGGCTCAGCTGAATGGCCAGTGTGAGTGAACAGGGGTTCGAGATTCTTCTGGCCTGCTGGTGTATGGAACACACGTGACAAATGTCTTCAGTCAACAGCAGGGATGGTTGTAAAAGTTTGCTGGTGTTTGGGGCCCGTTTCAGCCTTAGTATGCTAGATTACATTTTAACAAGTTACTGTAGAGGCAATGTCTTAGAGAACTGTCTGTCTTGTCAAGCCATGAATGAGGCTTATCCTTCTGTGTTTCGCCTCCACAGCTCCTTATTCCTTCCAGAAGACAAAATATAACCTTCTGCTTTCCAAGGGAAATCGAGGGAAAATTATTTTCCATGATCTTTGTAGACCAAGTTTCACATATGTATATATGTGGGAAGTTCTTTACAGTCAGACTTCTAAGATGGTGATCTGAGGGACTTTCCTGAAATCACTTTGCTGATTGACCTACTGGACGCTAGCCTCTGTCCCTGGGCCTGAATGATAAGAACAGGTGGCATGTCCTTGGTTTGGGCCTGGGGTGAGAGGTGGCTTTATCTGCTGTCCTCAGTCCAGCTTTTTATCCTGTATCACAGGAGCCTTGGCCCCGGCTCTGACCGAGGTGTCTTGGCCTGAGTGGCCTAGTGTGGGTGGCTGGTAGAGGCTCTGCCTGGACTGAAGTCTTTCTGGAAGTGAACATACAAACTGAGTGCCTTGGTCTCTTATAAGCATTCGAGCCTTTGGCTGCAAGAGCGCTTGCACTGCCTGAGTCCCAGGGGATCATGTGGAATTAGCTGAACTGTGTGCCAGTGGGGGTAGGAGGGGCAGGGTAGCCACTGTGGTGGCTGGATGCGGTGCTGCATTGTGGCATACAGTGGCTTTGACCTGGTTCTGTCCTGTCCTGGTTTGAGTAGAGCAGGGAGGCAGAGACACTCTGGGCTTGTTGGGGCTCTTGGCTTTCAGTGGCCTGGAGTTGCCTCCAGCATGAGCTCTCCTACACCCACCCCCACCCACTGCCACCCCCGCCACTTCACAGACTTCTGCTGAGTAGGTTCTCTTTCTTGCTCAGAACTGCTTGCTGTTAGTGTCCTGTGCCTCCCAGTGGTCTGCTGCTGCTAGAAATCAAAGTTGTTTATATTGCTGTTCCTGGATGCATCTTAGGAGGGGGTGGGGCTGTACCAGCAGGTGCCCTCTGCCCTACTGCTGTGACCCTACAAACACCAGAGGAGCCAGCCCTCCTCAGCAGCTCTGGGCCTCCGGTTCTGAAGAAGTCTTTGTAGTTCAAAAAATGGCATGTGGCTGCATGCCTGCATGCCTGAAATACTCAAGAGAAGGGAGTCTGACCAGAATGTGAGTCATGCCAGAAGCATGTGCTTCTTGATGTGGAAAGTCAATAGTGTTGTATGTTGTGTTTGTGGTCATCATAGTTTCTGTATAGAATCTCCTTTGATGGGATTTACCGTGACACTTCTGGTGGGTGGATGAGATGGGGAGAGATTATACCTGTCTTCAGGGGTGGATGTGATTGACTTAGCTGAGGAATTACCTGGTTGACGGTGGCTGAGGTCCTGGGTCTGACACAAGCATCTCACTGAACCATGGAAAGCTGCACGGGTGTCAGAATTGCTCCTGTGTGCCCCCCCCATGGCAGTGCAGTGCTGGAGAGGCGGTTGAGGGTGCAAGTTGAGGCAGAGACCCTGCTGAACTATTGCTTTTAGTTCCTTTTCTTATGACAAAACACCTGATGAAAGCAACTCTGTAGGGTTCATTTTGACTCAAAGTTGGAGCTCACAGTCCATCTGTAGTGGGAATCCGTGGCTGCAGGAGCTTGAGAGCTGGTCATGGTGCATCTTCAATCCAGAAACAGAAGGAGATGAATGTGTGGAATAGCTCCTTTTCACTCAGTCTGAGGTTCTAGCCCACAGGATTGTGTCACCCATGGTAGGTGACCACCCAGCCCTGTTAACCAAATCTAGAAATTTCTTCTTAGACAGTTGCAGAGATCTGTCCCCTGGGTGATTGATTATAGATCCTACCAAGTTGACAATCAGTATTAACCTTCATAGCTCCCAAACAGGTTCATTATCAGTTGAAGGAAAGCACATGAGTCTGCTCTGAATATTTACTCTACTTTTCCATAGTATGACAAGGAAAAAAATAGAAGGTTTTATAATTCCAGTTGTAAGCATTTTTATAGTGTACATAAAAGATAGTTTTTACATTAGTGTAGGTCATCATACAAAAATGTGCTACATCTGAAAAAAAGAATGATGCTTCTTAGAGAACACTTGTAATTTTAATGCTAGTTCTTGTACTGACTATTCCCATCAGGGTAGAAGTGTAGCCCTTGAAGTCACATTTTCAAATGACCCAAGAAAGATTTGGGCTAATTATGAATCCAGGTGTGGTGCATATTAGCTTCTCTTTGGGAAGCTGAATATCAGCAAAGCTTGCATTTAGTAGTGATCAGATGGATTCTGAGCTGTGCTGTGCATTAAGAAGCCAGAGAGGAACATTCTAAAGAGTGCTGGCTTCACACTCAGTCTTGTGACTCTCAGGGTCTGTAAGAGGATAGCGTGGCCTTTAGCAGACAGTATTGCATTTCTGAAGTGCGTAAGCTTGCAGATAATTTCCAGGGGTATCAGTCAGTCTCAGGTGAAACACACAGGTGGAAAATGTGGTGCTATTTTGACAAACCTGCCTGTCTCCCTCTTCCAGTTCCTTGTTGAATGTGGGGGGAGGGTTCATCTTCCTCAAAGGGTTGGCAGATTGGTTCTGTGAAGGATTGGACAGTGAAGATTCATGGTTGGGTTCACAACTGCACTGACAGTGGAAACAGCTGTGCTACACTAGTGACAGTGGCCATGACCCAATAAAACTTAATTTGCAGATACAGTTGCCCCCCCCCGCATTCACACCTTCATTTGTGAGGTGGAAGGTAGTCTCCTTCCTGAGTTATAGACGGCCTTCAGGCTTTGCTTTCCTTTGGCAGGTTGTGCTGATCTTTTCTCCAAGAAGTGGATAAGCTGTAAGGTAGTTGTAGTAGTAGTTAGTTAGTTAGTTAGTTAGTTAGTTAGTTAGTTAGTTAGTTGAATGCAGGTTGACTAAGGAGTATTGTCCTGAGTGCAGAGAACATGAAGGCAAATGGTCATATGCAGTCTAACAGATGAGCTGGCTTCCTAAGGCATTGTGTATGCCACCTAGTCTTCCTCATTAAATAGGACCAGATACTAGCATGGTGTTTAATGTTCTTTGAAGGGAGTTCTATGAAAAGCCAATAAAAAATTTGCATGATCTCATACATAGAATCTTTAAAAAAAACAAACAGGCTAAATGTACAGAGAGCTCAATAAAACTGGCTGTCATGGCAGGGTGGGTAAAGTATGTAGAGAGGGGGAAGAGAGGGGAACAGACACAAAGAATCTAGCACATAGGACAGATGGCTCTGTGGAAGTCTACAAGGTAGGACAATTATATTAGCAATTTTTGTTGTTTTAAAAACAGGTAACCTTTAGCTGCTCTTGCTACCAAAATGCAACTAGAGGAGATGATAGAGGGAGCTGGTTGACCTCACTCCCACTGGGTCCCAAATATCTCCACTGGAGGCCAGAGGGAGTCTCCCATTTGACAACACTGGGGAGTTATCTCCCAACCCCTGCCAGGCCCACTTGGGAGGCCCTCATCATTCTGGCTTCTTCCTTTGGTTTTAACCTGGGACTATAGTGTCCTGGTTTGAGAGAAAGGGTCTCCTAGGATGAAAAAGACTCTGGGAGTTGAGGGTTGGGGATTGGGCAGGAAGGTGAAAACAGCTTGTCCTGTGATGTTGGATCTGCACCTGCAGGCAGCTGGGGGACCTGTTAGGGAGAAGCTAGTTCGGTGCCCACATTAGGAAACAGCCATTGAAACTATGACTTGTAAAAGCTATGATGCTGAGCTGGCAAGTTCCCATGGGCGAAGCTTTGGGTGTGTAGAAGAAGTTTGAAGTAAGGCGCTGGGAGGCCTCTGAGTACTCTGTGGCTGGGCCATTCAGAGGTTTCAGGAATAAAGGGCACATGCCTTTTACTCGCTTGAGAAAGCTAGATCGACTCATCTCCTGTCTGGGATTGATTGTGTCATTAGCAAGTTACAACTCGAAGGTAGGGAGTTTGTTTAATAACAAGCATTCAAAGTAAAAGGATTTAAATTGTCAGTGGAAGTGTGAGCTCACGTCAAAGAAAGTTGGACTCTCTCAAGCACGTTGACACAGGGAGCTTAATCATTCATGTTTTCCTTTTAAATGATTTTCCCCCAATTTAGACGAAAGGTTAAGTAACTGTTTTTCTTAGAATCTCTGATAGGTTTGTTATCAAACCCAACCTTACCTTTTTTTTTTTTTTAATGCTTTTAGCAAAGTAAGATACTGAGTTATCAGGCATATTTTTCTAGGAATTTCTCTTCCAACTGAAAAGCCTATTTTCCCAGCTAGTTCTATGTTTAAGTAGAGAGCCTACAGTGGTCATTGAGATGGGCTTGAAGGATGTAGGAGCTCACCAAAGGGTTCATTTCTTCCTTAATTTGATTTGCTACTAGAAATACAAAATATGTGGCCTCTGGTTTTCTTTTGTCATGCAAATCAATATTTATCTAAATAGCACTAGTAATTCAGAGCCCTGAATATGTTAACGGAGTTCACACCTGCTCTTCTCTGCACTGCGCAGAGCCTTGCTGGGGCTCTGGAGTGAGTGGGTCTATGTAGGGCTCTTCATGGGAAAGAAACCTTGTAGAAGTCGGGCCCCCAGGGCAGAGCTGCCATGACCCAAGTGTGTGCCAGGGACCCTGAACACAGACGTCTGAAAGACCTTGATGTCAAAACATGCACAAACTCAGAGTCACCCGACTCAGATGGCCCTGGGATGTGTGTCATATTTCTTGCTAACAGACCCTGGGATGGTGTTCCGCTGGGTGGTGCAGTACCACTTCCCTGGGA
>CAJQZJ010033015.1:6123024-6136913 GCA_907164525.1 Lophiomys imhausi | reverse complement strand
ACACACACACACACACACACACACACACACACACACACACACACGGACATTAAACACTGGGAATAGAGACTTGGTAGAAGCATGCTGCCCCTCCATTGAAGGGAAAAACAAATGCAGCTGGTCACATGATAGTCTTCTTGCCACTCAACTCAGCAGGAAAGTTGGTGGCTTTGGTACTTGGGGTAATGGCACACTCTGAGAGGTTCTGAAAGCTGTGTGACAGCAGATGTTTGACTGAAGGAACTTTTAAAGTTTGGTGGGGGGGCGAGTTGTTTGAGACAGGGTCTCATCTTGTAGCCATGGCTCGCTTGGAGCTCACTATGTAGACCAAGCTGACCTCAACCCATAGAGATCCTCCTTTGCCTTCTGAGCACTGGGATTAAAGATGTGTGCCACCCGGCCGAGCCTAAGTGTGTGTATAAGAAGAGGAAAGTGGGATAAAGTAAGAGAAAGAAATCCCTGAGCCTACCCTCCTACACCTTGCTTAACAAGACCATATAACAATCTGTAACTATTCCCCCTAAACAAAATCTATGATCCATCAAATGACCAAAGAATCGTCCACCCCACTTTTTGGGAATGGGACATCACTCTCTCAAAACTGCTTCCTGTTGAATGGAGATGTAGAAAACCTGTTTGGGGGCCCAAAAATGGAAAAATGGTTAAGCAAGTTAATTTTAACTAGAACACATTTAAGGATATGAAGGGTCTGTTTCAAATAAGAAACTGTATATAGGTGACTGGTTTGGTTCACAGACTTGGTTGCTTCAGGGCTGGCTAAAGCTTGTGTGTGTTTGAGTTTTGGTAGATAATGCAGGATTGTTTTCCTAAGGCATTTCACAGTTTAACCCTTTGTTAATAAAGTATGAGACTGCCTGCCCCCAAAAAAAGGAAAGTCTAGTGGACTCCAGGGAACCCTTTTTACTTGAGTCAACAGTGGTAGTGTCCTCAGCAGACCAGTGAGGGGTGGAATGGCGGTGGTTCATCTTCAGTGCTGGGGAGCAGGTGGCTCCCTCCAGCTGCACGGATGGTTGCCATGAAGACAAGAACCCTGCCTGTTCCCTGTGACTTCTTTGCTGGAGTTCTTGGCAGAGTGTGTGGGGGAAGACTTTCCTCACCTGTGTGCACCCTGCTGCCCCAACTCCAGGACAGCTACCTTGAGTCTGTATCTCCAAGCGCCTCATTTCATGGGAAAGGCCCAAATCCTGAATGCAGGTGCCTGGGTTTAAGGCTCTCCAGGTTCCTGTGGTCCCTGCAGGATGGCTCACCTGTTGTCTGTTCTCTTTTTCAGAGTGAAGCGCTGCCGGCTCCGTCCCTGCCGTATTAAAAACTGAATCCATTTGAAGGAGATGCTTAGCATGTTTCCAACCAACGCTGCTCACTTTCCTCTCAACGGGAGCAATTCTATGTTTTGAGACTTCTGTGAATTCTATAAGATAAGGAACCAAGAGGCAGGGCCACCTCTGTCACCTGTTCCCACCCCGGGGACACTCGTCACCATCACACTGTTTGTGTTGATTTTGTTTTGTTTGTAAACTAAACGAAGTGGTGGAGTACACTCCGGGAGACTGGACATTTCCATTGGCCTTTGTAAATTCTGGCCATTGTTCTCACTTCTTTTTTACTTTCGTTTTGGCAAAGCGGATTAATCCCTCACCATGCAAGGAGATGCTATAATACACATCAAAGTGGTCAAATCTGGTATTTACTGGCTTACAGTCAGAACTACCACAGTCCTACCTCAGTTCAGGGTGAAGCCGGATTGTTTGGCAGGGTACAGGGCAGCTCTGCCCCAAGATCACATGCTGACCTCCGACTCTCTGTTAAGTAGATGTGGACTCCAGTCCAGGTACCTGCAACGTTTACCTGCGCACAGAGCCCAGTGTGGGGCTGACAGTTCTCTATGGGATTGGACTTGAAGATGGATTAATCCTAATAATTTCTAAAGTGACTGGAGCAGCCTCCTTTTGGAAGTCATCAGCCATGTTTGGGGGTAGGGGTAGGGAAGGGTGGCTCTGTCTTTGTACCTTTAACAGGCTTGTTGATGCTCCTCCCTGTAGATGTTTATGTAAGTACTTCCGATTGCAGAACCCTTTTCTCCCCTCTACAAGCCTCCCAGCTCGCATTCCTTGAACCAAAAACTCAATGCAGGCATGCTCCCACCTCAAGGCTGGTTTGGGTTTGACAAATTTTGTTTTTTTTAATATATTGTCTCTGACGTAATTTTACTTTGTTGGCCAACAAGGCTGCCCTGAACAGGAGGGAAGGCATTCCAGCTGTTGTACTATTAATGGTAAAAGAAGAAACCATCTCTCTCCCTACACTTGGTTGTCAATAGTTCTTGACAAAGACTACCCTGGTTCTGTTTTCAGTGTTCTGGAAATGTCATTGTTGTGGAATTGTTTCAATGTCACCTAGAAGGGCTGCACTTGCTGGCAGATTATCCATCACCTTGCTGCTCCATCACAGGGCTGCAGGCCCCTTCCCCCAACCCCCACCTCCCCAGTGCCTGTCTCCTTTATAGTCCTGTAGAGGCTACACTAACTCTTGGAAATGTGAGTTGCTGGTTTATTTTTTATTGTTATTTTGTTTTTGTTTGGGAGAATATATATATATATATATAAGTATATAAATATATATCACTATAGAATAATACATTGATAAGAAGGGGCTTTTAGAGGATGACCAAAAAATTTCCATGTCTTAAAAATATATTTAATGGCAATGCAGCTGTCTTCCTGCTTCTGTGCTGAGCTTGTAGAAGAAGGTTGTATTGCAAGACAAAGTTGAATGTAAATTGACCCCCACCCTATGCGAGTTCTCAAGGTTTACTCTCCTGCAGTTACTCATCACATCAGTACACAGACCGCACAACACTCAAGTGGAAGTCTGTTTGGTGTGTGCTGTACTTTATTGAGATGTTAAAGAGTCTCCTGAAATTTTACCTAGTGTTGGGACTAGGAACCTGGGCTGTGTTGGCTGTGTAACCAGATCCCCCAGGGACAGTAGGGCTGATCTGCTGACAACAGCACTGAGGCAGACGTGACTTGCCCTCTGAGCTAGGAGCGGTCACCATGGGACACAGATGGCACATGTCCCTGCTGTAGCTGGCATGAGCAGAAAGAGAAATCGAGAACACACTGAACCCCCCCCCCCATTCTGTACATTTCAAGAAGAGCAGGCATATGCAATATTTACACCCTTAATTTAGTTTACAGAATGGAACCAAAATGTGTGTTATGTTTGCCACACTTTGTGCTGTATATTGGGTCTTTGTACATTTTGCCTGACTTAATCTTAAATTTAAACTATTTTTTGCTATATAAACTTTAACAGTTATTAAACAGTGTTTTCTTTGGGTACATGTTCTTTCTGGATATCAAGATGTTAAATATATTTCTTGCTATTGTATTTCAAAAGAGGTTCACCCTCTCTGTTGTCTTCTGCTGTACATGCTGTATATAGGGGTCACGTGATGCTGCTGAAGACGAGAATGAACTGGAGTAGTTTAGTATGCTGTATTTAGTCTGTATTGACCATGGATGCCCTCCTTAATAGCCATATGCAATAAAATAAAATACATTATTTATGAAATGAATATAGATTGGAGGATATTTTTCTGTATAGATAACTAGTTTAACTTAAAACCAGTCTCGTCCTGCATGTCTGGTATTAATAAGCACTATGTGTTTTTTGTTTATTTGTTTGTTTGCTTGCTTGTTTTGAGACAGCGCTTCTGTCCCCATAGCCCTATAGCCCTGGCAATCCTGGAACTCACTGTGAAACCAAGCTGGCCTCGAACTCATAGAGATCTACATGCCTTTGCCTCCCAAGTGCTGGGAATAGAGGCATATGCCACCACACCTATGCCCACTTGGGTGCCTTTTGATTTCAAAACCTTTGTTCTAAACTGAAAATGCCCCCTCAGCCATAAAACTCAGTTTCTGGTAAAAGCAACTTAAGGGATAAAGTGTTTATTTTCCCTCATGGTTCCAGGGTTCAGTCTGCCATGGCGGGACCTTGAAGCAACTGATCACATGACAACGGCACAGCTCAGCTCATTTTCTCCTTTGTTTTTGTTTGCTTGTTTTGTTGTTTAAGCGTGCGTGCGTGTGTGTGTGCGTGTGTGTGTGTTATCGGTATGCCTCCATATGCCAAGTGAGTCAAGTTCTCTCCTTCCACTGTGTAAGTCCCAGGGATAGAACTCAGTTTGCCAGACCTGCCAGCAGTCACCTTTTACCACTGAGCCATCTTGTAAGTCCCACTTTCTCCTGTTGATACAGTCTAGGACCCCAGCCAGGGAATGGTGCCACCCACGGTGGACAGGTCCTCGAACCTCCATTAACTTAATCAAGATAATCTCTCACAGATGTGCTCAGAGGCCCGCCAAACCCACAAAAGCACCATGGTATTGAGAGAGAAAATACTGCATTCTTGTGGTGGGCTGGGTGCTATTCCAAGCATTTGAATTAATTCACTCCTGGCTCAGCACAGCCTCTCAACACACTGTCTTTCTGTTTTAAGGGTGAAAAGTCAGTGAGTCTCAAAGTCTGTTGCCTAGTCAGGTGTGCCCCCTCCAGACACATGAACACACTTGTAACCACCACACCTGAGGTGCAACTTGGGAGCAGAAGATACTAAAATGATGCTCACTGATTTTGTCAAGGGCAGCTTTGCCCCTCCTGGAAGTGGCTTTCTGTGTGTGTCCTCTTTGCTCTATTTATCCCTGCAGTTAGTTACTAGAACCTAAACAAACCTTTTAGCAGGAAACAAACAGGAATCCTCAAGAACTTCGCAGCTGTCACCCCAAGGCTTTCAAACTGCACTGGAACTGCTTGGGGAAATAGCTCAGAACCTAGTTTCTTGTTCTTAAAAGTATTTCATACTTTCTTATAAATCATGGTTCTCAACCTTCCTAATGCTGTGACCTTTCATACAGTCTCTCATGTTGTGGTGACTCCCAACCATAAAACTATTTTCAGTGCTACTCCATAACTGTAATTTTGCTACCATTATGAAGCGTGATGTAAATATCTGATATGCATGATATCTGATTTATGCAGCCCCTGTGAAGTGGTTCTTCAACCCCCAAAAGGGTCGTGAAACACACGGGTTGAGAATTGCTAATTTAACTACTTGAAAGAATTCCGCCTTTGCTTTCTGTTTTGTTTTCTCTGGAGATGGGCTCTCCCAACTCAGCCTCCCCAGTGCTGGGATGCTGGGCATGTGTACCACACACAGCTCTCCACCTTTGCTGTCGAGGCTCATCCAACATGAGTCTCCATACTGAGCATGTTGTACCCAATGAGGAAGACTTGGCATTCTGCATGGCTCTGGGTCTTTCCTAATCTGGAAGAACATTGTTATATCTTTGAGTTTCTTTATTTATTTATTTTTTGGGGGGTTTTTGGTTTTTGGTTTTTCGAGACAGGGTTTCTCTGTGTAGCCCTGGCTGTCCTGGACTCACTTTATAGACCAGGCTGGCCTTGAACTCGCAAAGATCCGCCTGCCTCTGCCTCCCAAGTGCTGGGATTAAAGGCGTGCGCCACCACTGCCCGGCTTGAGTTTCTTTATTTTCAATGTTTTGGATTCCCTGCTTTTGGGGCCATTTCCACAGGCTTTATCTTGATACATTCATCCTTCCTCTTCTCCTTTCAGGTCTGTGTGTTCACTGGACCCCCAAACGTTCCTCTGTTAGAAGTGCCTGTCAGCCAGGCCTGCCGTTTCTTCCTGTTGCCAGTGTATTTATAAATGCCGTGCAGTCTTGCTGCCCATCTTAGCTCTAACTGTCAACGTTACACAGCTTGGAGTCACCCGAGAAAAGACTTTAAATTGAAAGTCTGCCCAGATCGAATTGGCACATGGGCATATCTGTGGAGGATGGTATTGATTTTTAACTGATCTAGGGGGGCCTAGCTCATTGTAGGTGAGGTGGTCTGGGCACCTGGGCTGGTGGGCTGTGTGAGGAAGCAAGCTGAGTTTGGGTCTGCAAGCTTCTGTGGTTTCAGCTCCAGACTCCTTCAGTGGTGGACTGTGACCTGGAAGAGTGGGCTGCATGTGCCCTTCCTCCCCGTAAGTTGCTTTGGTCACAGCAACAGAATGAAACCAGGACTGTGAGGCTTCCTACTTTATTACATTTAGGACTGTTTCCTTCTTTTTATTTATTTATTCTAACTGATTCAATTTAAGTGTCTTTTATTTAGGTAGTACTTACTGGTATTCCAACCCAGGACCTTGCACAGGCTCACTGAGGTCTCTACCTCTAAACTATATCTCCAGCCCTAATTTTATACTGGCTGAAGGGATTGGTTAAACTGGTATGATACAACCACTCCCTTTCCTGTCTCTTCATACTCAACCTTTGCCTCTCACCTCGGGACCCAGTGGCAGTAAAGTGGCTCTTACTTTAATGTCACCAAATTTGAATCCCTTTACAGCTCTGTGCTTAGCATAAAAATCATTTTACAGCTGTGTGTTGAAAAGCTTCTTTCTCTACACAAGAGTGAGCCAGGCCAGGCAAGCAAGGCTACAGCAGCATGTAATCAATCCCCTGGTCCCAGAAGCTTAACTTAAAACCGCACACCTGATGGGTGCTAGCCATGGGAGAAAGTTCTACTTCACAGTGTTCCCAGAGTATGCGTGCAGGGAAGACACCACCATTAGCTACCGGATCCCAGTGAACAGGAATCTTGATACATTCCCACGCCCCATGATTTACACTCAGAAGGGACCCTTGTCAATTCTGCTTGGTTTCCATTGGCCAATGTAGAGCCCATGGGCACAGCTTCAAAGGCAGGAGAAAGCAGCCATGTTGTGTGCCCAGAAGAGGAAAACTAGGGTGTTCAGAGGCAGATGGCTTTAATGTCCGCACTGCACTGTTCTTCAGTGCAGAGCTGGTAACCCACCATTTGATCTGAGTGCCCATCTCCATCTTCTGGATTTGTGTGTGAGTGCCCTTGGGGGCAAAGCCACAGTGCAGACATAGCAGCTGGCAACACTGTGTCCCTGTCACAGTGCTCCTATGCCCGAGATACTGCCACCCACTCCCAGCTCATACTTGAAAACCTGATAATTAATAAACCAGGGCAAAGAGAGGTTCAGCCTGTACAGTGTCTTCCTAGTAAGCCAGGGGGTCAGAACTTAAAGTGCCCACAGCTCTTCCTCCCTGTCATTCTCACTCCAGCACAGTTCGTGATGCACAGAGGCCTTGGACTCGGCTGCTTTGTATTCTGCTAACACCCTCTCTACATTAGCTCTTTTCTCCTTCCTTCCTTCCTTCCTTTTTTATACTGAGGCAGGATGTCCTATGGCCCAGGCTGCCTTCATGAGGACTCACACCACATTCCTGTTGTGCTGGGGAGTGTAGGCCTTCTTCATGCCTGCTATAAGCACTCCCCCAGCCGAGCTGCATCTCCACACATGCTTGCATAAGCATGCATCTCATTGGTTGGCTTTGGGGAAACATGGCCTCACTTGGGAATAAAGCACTGAGTTGTTGTAAGTAACTACCATGGAGTCCTAGTGACCTACTAGTGTCTTACATGTGTGGGAATCACCCTCGACTGCATACAATGGAAAAGGCAAAACAGTGATGATCCTGGAAGATCCTGTGCATTTTGTCTCCTTAAAATTGCATTCTTCTCGCCGGGCGGTGGTGGTGCACGCCTTTAATCCTAGCACTTGGGATGCAGAGGCAGGTGGATCTTTGCGAGTTCAAGGCCAGCCTGGTCTACAAAGTGAGTCCAGGACAGCCAGGGCTACACAAAGAAACCCTGTCTTGAAAAACCAAAAAAAAAAAAAAATTGCATTCTTCTCTTTTCCTCCTCCTCTCTTTGTTTTTTTGAGACAGGATTCCTCTGTGTAGACCAGGCTGGCCTCAAACTCAGAGGTCCACCTTCCTCTCCCTCCCAAGTGCTGGGATTAGAGGTGTGTGCCACTATTCCCTGGACACATTTCTCTTTTTCAATGAGAACACACAAATTTCATAGAGGAACCTTGGTTCTGGTAGGAAATTTTTAGCTTGATGCCCTAGTCAGCTGCCTGGGGTCAATGGAGCAATGGGTTAATAAAAACTCACAAGAATCTGGGAGGTTTTCAGGCTCTCCCACTGAGGAGACGCAAGGCCAAGAGTGTGCCATGAGCTCCTGGTTACAAATGGTGGCTGCTGAATGCTTGATGTGGATCAGAGATGCCCTCCCACCCCGTAGAGCAACACTGTGGCACTGGAGAGGGTGTGGCAGAGCTGGGCCTGCTTTCTGGCCCGTGAGTCAGAGAACAGGGCTTGAGCAGAGGACAGGAGGGCAGAGGATGCTTGCTTGGTCTGCTCTGTGCATGAGAAGAAGAGAAAGCATCACTGAGTGGGCCAGGAGGTGCCAAGGCCCTGAGACAGGGACATGCTCGACAAATCAAAGAGGCAAGAAGGAGGTCAGCGACCAGGTTTCTTCTTTACCATACCATTCTCTACAGCTCTCCAGTCAGAGCCTCCATGTTCTGGTTAGAAGCAATTACAGACATAGGCGGTTAGTTAACCCTCGGTGTGATTAGCGCCGTCTGTTTTGTAACTCAATGAGGGGTGCTAGAGGTGGAAGGTCAGCCATAAGCAAAAGCAGGAGCCATTTCCTTTGTGAATTTTTTCTTTGGAGGTGGGTCTCTTTTGTGGCTGAGGGCAGGCCACAGATGGACTTTGATCTTTGGGTAGACAGTATGTTCCACAGCACCTCAATCCCACATGCAGGTGAAGGGCCAGGCATCAGGGAAGTCATGGGGACCAGCTTTCGATAAAGGACTCGGTTACTGTGGTGACCCAGCCCCTGCTGCAGAGACAGGACCCCGGTGCCTCTTATGTGTTTACACCCAAGGATAGTGTGTAGGAATGCTGGCCTTGTTGGTCCTCATAGGGCTGACCTGCTATACTTCAGCCCTTGTACCCAATGTTCCTCTCATGGCCAGGCAGGTCTCTGTTGGAGGATGCCATGCATGTGCCTGCCACTGCTGATCTCTTGAAAGGTTTCTGATGACACTGGGATGCTGATGGAGCCATGCCCCTGATAATTTCAATGTTCAACATACCAAGCTGTATTTTTGTTATCTATTGGCATAAATGTTACCAGTTTTTATCATCTGTCACATTTCTGGAAAGGCCCATAATGCCCAAAGAAGAAGAAACTCCCTGACGTCAGTATCAAATGCTGAACACATTCTTGCCCGAGTCAGAAGGAGGTGACCTCTTCCTATCAGAATAGCTGAAGAAGAGGCTCAGGTTCGAAGCCAGCTTCTCCCCCTACCACTGCTGTGTCTGCTTGGCACCACAAGGCTGAGACAGAGCTGTGGCACTGGAAGTGTGTGAGCGGCTTCCCTGAAAGTCACAGGGACTAGGTGTCACTGCTCTGTCTTCATGAACCTCTTGTTTGTATAAGAATAAAGTTACTCAGTCCTTTTTCTCGCAAGATTGAAGGAGAAAACTCTTCAGAAGTCTATGATCATGACTTTAGTGGGGACAGAACTATCCCCTGGGTAAGCACCCAGCTGTTAGCTTGCTGTGACTCCTGGGTGAAATCCTTGGCTTTTTTTTTTTTTTCCTTCTCTACCAGCTCTTCCAAAATCATCACTGGCTCTCTGTGCCCTGTCCTCCCAGCCAGGCCTGGGCAGTCTGGCCCTGCTGCTGGACAGGTGCAGGTCCCCTCGCCACCCTTCTCCAGACCCACAGCCGGTAGCCGCATGGATGCTCCTGGGCTTTCTAGGATCGACTCCGGGTTGTCCAGTTTGTGTCTGCAGCAGCTCCCTGGCCAGTGGCCAGGATTTTGTTTACTGCTCTCAGAGCAGACATTCTCCTTCCTCCCGCCTGGGCCATTTTCTGAAGACATTAAGCTCTTGGCTCACTGTCCTCGCCTCCTGCTTCCGGCTGCGCTGCCTGGCACAATCACGTCCGGTCAAGTGGCTGAGCCTGCTGAGTTTCTCCGTCCTCCCCAGCATAGCGGGCCCACAGCAAGACCAGCTTTGGGCCCTCTGGCCATTACTTTATCCCTTTGGATTGCTTTCCTCCTGTGGGTTATTTAAAGTGGGTGCACTCCCCAGGGCTTCCGAGACAGGGTGGGCACGTGCAGCTCCTCCCTGGCAGTCATAAGTTCGAACAACGCCTTCAGTGTGACTCAAGTGTGTGCCTCCCATCTTGTTTGAGTCAACAGCTACCAGAGTTTGCCTTCCACTATCTAAATCCCAGCCTTCCTCTGGATTGACCTTGACTCCAGGCATCCCCGGCAGGCCACCGGAGCTTTGCCTTCCACCTCCTAGCATGGCCCTCTCCGAGGACAGGATGCAGAGCTGCAAGGCCCAGGGTGGTGACCCATTCCTCCTGCTTTACCCCACCCTTCACTCACATCCCATTGCTCCACAGAAAGTTACTTGGAAGCACCCAGGCGTGGCTGACAGCCTGCTCAAGCCTGAGTCAATAGCCACACCTGAGGCAGGAGGTCCTCCTCGGAAAACAGCTTCCAGCCATCTCCCTCTCAGTGCCTCCACTCATGGCTGTTTATCTGGTGACTCAGTCGGGATGTGGGGCCAGATGGTTAGCTTCTTGACTGTTTAAGGAAAGCTCCCACCCAAAAGGGGCCTCACACTGCCACTTCCATTCTGGAGCTCGGCCTTTACCTGTTATGGTGGGGAAGAAAAAATAAATTAATTGTTTCCTTTGTATTCAAGAATAGGTAGATAAGTGAGACTATCTCCAACACAATCCCCTCCCTCCACCCCTCCCGTTTCCACCCTCCCACCGTCTCCCCCTTCTCCCAGAACTCATAATTCTTTTTTTAATAATTAGGCCATAATTATGAAAATTACAATGCACATTCCCAATGTCTAGTCCACACATACCCAACAACCGACATCAATACTCTATTATCCATTTTTCTCCATGAGTTTAAAGTTCTATACCTAACTCAGTTTCCATCCTACCTTGCATTACCAACTTAAAAACATCTTCTTAGACCTAGAACATCCTTTTAATTCCTAAACAACTTGAAATTTAACTGAGACTATAACTATCTAGTCTTCAACCCCATCAGAGACCTGAGGATAGATAAGTGAGACTTTTAATTGCAGCATGGTACATATTACAAGTTAGTGAAGAATGCATGGGAAGAAGTCTTTTTCTGCCTCTCTGTCTCTGCCTGTTTGTCTGTCTGTGTCCGTTTCTGTCCATCTATCTGTCTCTGTCTCTCTGTGTGTGTGTGCACGTACGCATGCATATAGAGGTCAATTGCAAACCATCTTATTTTTTGAGACTGAATCTTTTCTTGAACTTGGGGCTCACAATTCAACTAGGCTGTTTTGCCAGCATGCCTCAAGGATCTGTCTACCTGTCTATGCTTCCCCAGTGATTACATCAATTCGACTGCACCCAGCTTTTATGTAGATGCCGGGGACTCATACTTTCAAGTCTTTACTTAGTGAGCCATCCTCCTAGCCTACTCTGTGTTATTCTTTAGACAATAAAAACTCCTCATTTTTGTTTGTAAAAAACCATTTTACATATGGAGGAAGCTAAGAAGAGCCATCTGTATGGAACTCAAAACTAGTTGCCAGTGAAGGACAGCATATGTTGCTTTTAACCTTAGGGACCTCTACAATACAGGGACTGAAGGAGAGACACTAGGAAAAAACCCAGGCTGCTGTGTCTTTGGGCAGAAGGCTGTATCACTGACTTCTTGGGCTCTGTAATCAGCAGAGGACTGAGGACCCTCTCAGCCTGTTGGTAAATCAAGATGAAGTCCTCGAAGATCAGGCTGCAATGGCTCCCAACCTGCCTCATTTTTCTACAATCTCTTTCTGCTCCCCCTCATCCCCGACCCCCTGCCCCATGACAGTGTTTATCCCAGAGCCTCACAAATGTTAGACAAGAACTCCATCATTAAGCCAACTGCCCAGGCTGCCAGTCATGATCCTTCTGCCTCAGCCTCCACAGTAGCTGGGATTTCTTTTCTTTTTAATCTCTCACAAAAGCCTAATTGATACAGAATAAAATTAAGGTAAGAAGGCTAAGATTGAAGAATGTTTCTTTGTGTGTGAATGCAAAGTTTGACCTTTCTTCCACATAAGTGATCTCCCAAGGAGTGACACCAGATTCATCTGACACGTCTCCCATGATCACCCATCCACATGAAGTAGAGGTCCTCTGGAGGAGTCACTGATTTTATGATAAGTGACAAGCTTTCAAATAGTCCTGTGAGGAACCCTGAAGGCCCTTCACTAATTCACTAAATGGCATCTCTGTGGCAGATGACAGAATCCAATGGCGTCTGGGAGCACATGGGAAACCTTGGCAGGAGCTGAAAGTGAAGAATTCCTGAGTCCCAGACCTATGGGTCTCCCCACCCCATAACTACATACCATGCACTGGTCTGTTCCCTTTCCTTCATCTCCATGCAGATCAAGTGCCGAGACAGATCTGCCATGGATCCACTCACAGTGATGCCGCTGTTGTCTGTAAGTAGCCGCTCTGAGAACCCAAGGCCGCATGCACACCCATTCCAGTAGCCTTTCGACTTGCTGTGGCCACAGGGTGTGGAAACAGTGTGATGAACCAACCCAGTGTTGGTGTACCCATTAATCCAACTCCTGTCTTCCACATGACCCCACTGGGGTCCTGCTCCCCTCCTCACTGAATGTCAGCAGCACAGGCCAACAGGCCAGATGTGACTCTTGGTTGGCCAAGGCCTGAGGACTATCCTGGCTCATCCCAGCTCACACCCTGAGTACGCCTCTGGCCAGCACTGCTGTGTCCATGACTATCCATAGCCACCCATCATCCTCTCCATCCTTGGTCTCCCTGCTTACACCACGATCACTGTTCACCCTGACCTAGGGATAGCCTTCTGCCTTCAGTGCTGGTCTCTTATCTGTGGCCTCCTGTCATGGACCAGTGTGCTATAGAGCTGAGCCTACTTTTTCCATCCCCTACGAGCCCTCTTGAGACTCCTCAGCAAGGTGAAAATCCCACTGCCTCCTGGGCTAACTCCCTCATGTGCACACCCTCCCTCCGTAGAAGTTCCTTCAGGTCCCACATTCCCAGGTATTTAATGGAATCGCCTCCCAAGACACCTACTAGGATTATTGCAGGAAACACTAAGATGGTTCTCAAGAAAACCTTACAACTCATTTACAGTGGAAACTCCAGCCACCGCCTCTGTCTCACAGACTCCTTTCCTGTTTTCTTTCTGTTGAACATCTGCTACTTGCTGAATGTCTTGGATGCTTGCCTGGATCACCTTCTTGTCTCTTCGCTATCAAAATTTGACCTTAGTGATTGGGCAAGCTTTGCTCACTTCGGTGTATACACACAGTAGACACTCATTGAATGTTTTGCTAGCTTCATGCTACAAAATCTGGGCATTTATTTTCCAGCAGGTATTCAGTGAGTGGGTAGTCTTAGAGCTGGGGAGTCCCATGCCCTCTGTAGTGCAAGACCCTGGGTTGGCCCACAAAACAGATACTCTGTCTTTTCTCCCAACCTTTTAGCTATTCTATTGGTGGAGATCTGCTCTTCCATAGAGCCAGCCCCTGTTAGAGAGTTCACTGAACTCAGTTCATGATATATATATATTTTTTTCTTTGATAACTTAATCCTACTCAGTCTCAGACTTTGCCTCTAAGCAGACAGGCAGGCTGAGGGAGGTGCTGCCCTGGACATACTGTTGTTCTTGGGGCCTCAGTGATGGTGACGGGTATGCTGGGGCCCAGGGAAGGGTTTCAGGGCCTGACTGGGAGGTCTTCTGGATTCTGGCTATAGTATGTTCCTCATTGTCTGACTGCTGCCAGCAGTCAGCTTGGCTGGGGGTGTGGGGGATGGTGTGTGTGTGTGTGTGTGTGTGTGTGTGTGTGTGTGTGTGTGTGTG